>JAJSOF020000005.1:183939194-184379194 GCA_025594305.2 Periplaneta americana | reverse complement strand
GGAGAGCCTGAGTTCGGCACCCTGCTCTACGGGACGGACTGTAGATGTAATGAATGTAGAAAACCACTTACCGTTCTGAGATTCTCGGAATTCCTTTCTGTAAAGATGGTAGACATGTCCATGTGCTAGAATTAAATTTCTTGATGACATGTAACTCCCAACGCCCTGTGTGACCTTGCTAGGGTGATATGGAAAGATGGGAAGGCCCTCGTACGTGAGGGAAAGCATCTGTGGCTCATTGAGTGTTATCCACCATTTAACCTAGTTTTGAAAAGAGAAATTATGTTAATTTTATTCTGTTCTTATAATAAAGTGTAATTGAAGACCTCGGGGTTAATACCGTAGAAGTGGGTAAAGTCAATCAGTGGGTGTATAATCGATCATTTGCGATTTTTATTTAAAATTATATATTCTCTCAGTTACTTGTTAAAATTTTGTTATGCTGACTTCATTGTCTGACATTGCAAATGTAAGCGAGAGGGACAACAAAAAGCCTGCGAATGCCAACAATGGGAACACTGTGTAATTACCGTTGAAGTGAAAATTGTTATTTTCAACTTTTTCTCTTAAATGAAAACAAAGTCTTACAAACTCTAAATTATAGTCAGCAGTGAAAGGAGACAGGATGTATACGTAAGTACTTTTCGTTGAGATTTTATCCTGAAATAATAGTTTTGCAGTTCGTAAATGTTAGTATTGAAACTTATTATTTTAAGAAAACTTGTACCTTTGTAGGGTTAAGTCGATCATGCCATCGACCTACTCGAAACAGATAGGACCAGCAGGAAGAATAAATTGTTCACCGAAATACCTCCAACTAACACTTATAAACAGAAAAGTGTCATAGTATAGCTTATATTGATGGGATAGTGGGGAAAGAGGAAGACGAAATTATGGTGAATTTCTTGTGTAAGACAAGCACTGCCAAAGGAACATATTTTGTACACCCCTCTGTACCTGACTATGGGAACAACGTAGTTTCTAAAGTGACATAAGGAGGGGAAGATTTCAAATAACATCTGATATAAACCTAAGCAATGTTGAATTGCATTTTAGATTATAATTGAAGTGTGGTATTTCAATGTAAATTTTGAATTCTTAAATCTTTGTTTGTTGGTATGTGAAGTATTAAAATGTGTTTTTATGTTTTATAAGTTGGCAATCATAGTCACGATTGTACAGTGGAGACCTATAGGCCTAATTGTATCGAATAGTATGATCACAGTAACAAAAGATACACTATATAATGCTATATGCATATATTGAAGATTATTATTGTTTTTTCACCCTTTATAACAAATAAAATATATGCAATACACTTAATTTATTTTTAAAAAACATAAACAGTGATCGACTTTACTTCGCAATATTTTAAAATCGATCTTAAACTAAAAATTCAATGGTGATCGACTTGACCCTATTTAAGCAGATAACTTCGATCACAAGTCAAATAAAAAAAAACAGTTTTTTTCATAGATTGTAATTCAATTCTTGTAACGTGTCTTAATGAGTGAAGGATATGACGACAAAATGCTATTTTCTGAGGAACTTCGCTCCATTGCATAACCTCAGTATCATTAAAAAATTGCAAAATTTGGATCGAATTTACCCTCTTCTACGGTAATGATTTTGGTGCTACGTTCGCATGTTGGTATTTCAGGGAATTAGATCGCGGACTCCCTAGCAAAAAGGGACTGAAATATTGTTACGGACGACCTCTCGACTTTCGTATCACAACTTGAAACGATTAGTTAACCGCTCATTTAAGAATGAGTTTCTCTCAGATCTTCAAATAAAGAGTGATGGCAAGAAATGGGCTGGTCTTGTTGACAAGTCAGAGATACTTCCTGATCATCCCGTAAAGGAGACTGTAGCTGCCATAAGGATTGTCACAGGACGCGACTGCCTGGAGGAATATGTAAGGTAGGTGTCCCTGATATGGCCATGCTAAGGTTTGAGAATTTTTCTAGCCGCCATTTTGAAAAAAAATGTAAACCACTTTTTTCTTACTCGCTCTCAGTCTAATGGACTTTCTTAAAACAATTTCCTTTCCCCATAAAAATAGCTTTTATTGTCCAAAAAGTCCCAAATTCCAAACGTCTACCTAGTGGCCATATCAGGAACATGTGCACATGATATGGCCACCCTTGTTCCATGTTCTACAAATCGTGATTGATTTCAGTCTGATAGCGCAGTTGTGCTAAAATTAAATAATTTTGGTGTAAAATGAATAAACATGACACTTAATAATTTTTTTTATGATTCAAAAGTGTAGTCAAAACAGGTTTTTCCATAAAAAAATTAAGTTGTTTTTCTTAAAATACAAAATCTTTGCGTAATCCCAGCTGTAAGGCATGTAAATTTGTCAGGTGAAAAAATAAAAGTGACATGAACTTGATATGGCCATGGTGCATTTGATATGGCCATATCAGGAGCAGATAAGCTTTCACGAAAATCGTTTGATTATGAACAACTCGTAAAAGATACGCCATCAACGACAACACCAATCAACAAAACATTAAAAACTGAATGAAGTACGATGGTTTTCATGAAAAAAGTATTTGAAAAACATGCATAAAACAAAGGAGACTTTCCAGAGAAAAATAAGGAGAGGTCACATGAAAACCGCAAAACAGGCAACTGACGCCATATTGCTCAACCTGACTGGATGGAAAACGATCAAGTGACATACCAGGATGCCCTTTCACTGGATGCTGCTGCAATTTAGCGGATTTTTTGGTTAACTAACTCATAATAGGGGGGTGGCCATAACAGGAACATGGCCATAACAGGAGCACCCACCTTATATAGACTGGGTATTTTACCATCACCTCAGTGTGTCGTTTGTAATGAGCAAAATTCTATTATGAATTGGGAACATTTAAATGTTTGTAAAAAAATTGTAAATTTCAAATCCTCTATGGAGAATTTGTACGGTCCTGCCAGAAACCAAATGATATTGAATCAATCTGGTTGAGCATTAAATACATACATACATACATATATACATACATACGTACGTACGTACATACATACATACATACATAATAATAATAATAATAATAATAATAATAATAATAATGTTTTATTTTCGCTGGCAGAGTTAAGGCCATAAGGCCTTCTCTTCCACTCAACCAGCCTTAATCAATACAATACATAAATTTAAATTACAAATATTTTCACTACACTTAAAAGGTTCTCCAGCAATAATCTTCACTACACATTTATTTAAATTTAGATAAATCTATAAGGTAAAGTAGTAACTTAATTTATGAGCTAATTTAATTCAATGAATTATAATTAATTTAATATTTGAGATAGCTAGTAAAATGATGAAAATTAATTTAATATAAGCTTACTAGGACTATGTTACAGGGAGAATATATATATTTCTATTTCTATAATGAGAATATTAATGTAATACATACATACATACATACATACATACATACATACATACATACATACATACATACATACATACATACATACATACATACATACATACATACATACATACATACATACATACATACATACATACATACATACATACATACATACATACATACATACATACATACATACATACATACATACATACATGGTTTACTTGTAGCAAGTAATGAGAGATTTGCAAGTAAACCACGAAAATAGAAAGTAAGGCTATATGATTGTCTTGAAACCAGAATACAGTACGAAATGGAAATGTAAACATATATCCTTTGAAGAGGTGGAAAACTTCAAGTATCTTGAAGCAACAGTAACAAATATAAATGACACTCGAGAAGAAATTAAACGCAGAATAAATATGGGAAATGCCTGTTATTATTCCGTTGAGAAGCTTTTGTCATCTAGTCTGCTTTAGAAAAAAGCTGAAAGTTAGAATTTATAAAACAGTTATATTACCGGTTGTTCTATAGCATATGGTTGTGGAACTTGGACTCTCACTTTTAGAGAGGAACAGAGGTTAACGGTGTTCGAGAAAATATTTGAGGCTAAGAGGGATGAAGTTAGAGGAGAATAGAGATAGTTACACAACGCGAAACTGCATATGTTATACCAGTGATGTCAAAGCAAGCGCATTTTTCTGACCTTGGCGTCGGTCGCGGGCATCAAGCGCTAGGTATGCTAGCAGGAATAAGCAGCCTGTTGGATTAAGTGGTGCACAAACTTCAAACGGAACGTGAAATTTTATGTCGTTATTTTATGTGGCTTCTTTCTGTTTGTTATTTTCTATATTGTCTGTAAAACAAAAGTAGTAACACCTATTTCTTAGCGTTTCTTGTGTTTTAAACGTTAATAACATAGGCTAATAAAGAGTAATTAACGAATATTCACACAAATTCCATAATAACTACAACTATACTGTACTAAGTGAATTAAACATAAAGAAAGAGTTATCCCAAAGAAAGACACTGAATATGACATGATAAGTTGAAATTGATATTGATGGTATCATTAGCCTTATAAAAGTAATCAAATAGTACATTATGCAACGAGCTTATAATGATAGTAATTAAGAAGCGAGTATGGATGTTTATGAAACGAGCGCAAGCGAGTTTCATAATTTTCATACGAGCTTCTTAATTACCATTATAGGCGAGTTTCATACGACTTTTTATGCTCGACCATATTTCTAACTTGAAATTATTCAGATGCATACATTTTATTTGTATCTGACAAGATCGGAAGTGACCTTGTTCTAGGTCGTGAATTGTGAGATGTGCGCAGACACGAAAGTATTGATTTTTTCCGAGGAACAATAATGTCATTAACCTTGATGTAATCCCGTTAAACTTGGTATGACCTTGATTATTGAATTCGACATTGAAAAACGAGATGATAAATTGAATTTATTTGAATATTATTTACAATTAACGCTAATTTATTATAGTAACAGAACATAACCTTCTGCGACAGTATTGGATTTCCAGCCTCCGTGACTTTTCGCTAATTCTCTTTTGATTGCATATCCGAGAATAATCGATACTTGCGATTTTATAACGGTACAAAGCTCACTTGTCATTGGCTGAACACCTGCAAGCTGAATTGTCATTGGCTGAACACCTGTACTTTAATGAGTAGGTGTACTTTAATGACATACATTAAAGGACTGCTACCAGGTGTATAATTACTATATTTCGGCATGGTCAAGCATAAACAATTTTATAGTACAAAGCAAAGTTATCTAGATATCTGTTTTAACTGTAACTAATATTACATAATAAATCTCTTATCGCATTATGCTTTTAGGTGATATTGGTTCGCAACTTTCTGTTATCAGAATATTAAATTATCTCGAAATCTGCTGGAGCTATAGAGCTGACGTTTTACCAACATATAGGCACATATCTTTTGTTTGTGATGTAACAGTATTAATTTGCTTTGTTAATTCATTTCCTTACAAACATTTTCCATGCGAATATTTTCAAACATTTTAATACACTATCTTCAGTAATACGTATTTACGATATATTAGATTTACGAAAACATTGTTTTAGTACCTGTAAGGCTACTAAAGAAACATATCTGAAAATTTCACTTTTCTGTAAATAATTGAGAAAATATTCGTTTTGAATAAGAAAGCAAACTTGTGAAAAATGAGCATTAAAATTAAAACTTACATTCTTATAATGCACTTATACTTCTCAAACAAATCTAAAAATTACCATGGATACAGTTTTAATAAGTTCTCTTCCCTTTATCCATTGAATCAGTGCTGGCCATCCCTGAATACAGCTCGACCAAGCGGCATATACCACCTCTTTCGTCTGTCTCTTTCCTTTCCGCTGTAAAGCGCTGAGGCTCTCCTGAGCTCTAAAGCGCGCTCTTGCTCCTATGGGCATCAGTTGACATCACTGTGTTACATTCTTCACCTGACATAATTAGGAACATTAAGTCCAGACGTTTGAGATGGGCAGGGCATGTAGCACGTATAAGTGAATACAGAAATGCGTATAGAGTGTTAGTTGGGAGATGTGAGAGGAAAAGATCTTTGGGGAGGCCGAGACGTTGGTGGAAGGGTAATATTAAAATGGATTTGAGGGTAGGCACCGATGTCGGGCTTATGTTAGGGCGCAATGAACCTTCGAGTTTTTTAAAAGCCATTTGTAAGTAAGTAATTCGTTGTAATTTTCACATGTGCAGATTTATTATGAACACTGAGATATTTGTAAAAGTGCAGTGAAGCAATTCTAATCGTTATACAACAAAGAATAATTCAGAATTTCAACAAGAAATTTGAAATTATTTTGTCCTTCAATTAATATGTAAAATACGTAATGCGTAAAACTTTTCAAGCATATATTGTGAAAGCATTAATTGAGTACTAGTGAGAACATAAAGTGTAATTTAATATATCTGAATTTTGCGGTCGTATTACTTACTCTGTCACCAAAGTTTTCGAATACCACTCGAGCATATTCGACGAAAGCTTCGATTATAAACGGGTTGGTCCATCCTCCCAGATCCTGAAGATATTGTGGAGTATCCCAATGGAAGAGAGTTACCTGAAGAACGTAAAATAACTTCATCAGACAGATATTACTACTATTATTCTCAGGAGTCGATAATTCAAAGTCAATTAAATTATTTTCCCCTACACTCCTGGACATTCCTTTCCACTTCCTTCGCAAATCACTGCTATGGATTGTTAATACAGTAGGCTACGTGAAGGCTATAATATTATGAACAGTTTATCTTGACTGAAGTTTAATTAAGTAATATACTAGTACAATATGCAACGAGCCTATAATGGTAGTAATTAAGAAGCGAGTATGTTTATAAAACGAGCGCAAGCGGGATCCATAATTTTCATACGAGCGTCTTAATTACAATTATAGGCAAGTTTCATACGACATTTTATGCTCGACCATATTTCTAACTTGAAATTATTCATAAGTATTCATGTTATTCTTATCTGACTGGGGAGCGGAACTGACCTTTGCAATATCTCGTAAATTGTGAGATGTGCGCAGACGCGAAAGTATTGATTTTTTCCGAGAAACAAATGTCATTGACCTGGATATAATCTAGAGAGTAAAATAAATATGAATCTTGATATGACCTTGAAATTGATTTAGACATTGAAAAACAAGATGACAAATTGAATTATTTGAATATTATTTACAATTAACGCTAATTATTATAGTAACAGAACATAATCTTCTGCGACAGTATTGGATTTCCAGCCTCCGTGACGTTTCGCTAGTTGTCTTTCGATTGCATATCCGAGAATAAGTCGACCTGGTTGGCGAGTTGGTATAGCGCTGGTCTTCTATGCCTAAGGGTGCGGGTTCGATCCCGGGCCAGGTCGATGACATTTAAGTGTGCTTAAATGCGACAGGTTCATGTCAGTAGATTTACTGGCATGTAAAAGAACTCCTGCGGGACAAAAATTGGCACATCCGGCGACGCTGATATAACCTCTGCAGTTGCGAGCGTCGTTAAATAAAACATAACATTTAACATTCCGAGAATAATCGATACTTGCTCTTTCATATTGCTACAATGGTGTTTTCTGATTGGTGGAACACCTGAACTTAATGAATAGGTGTACTTTAATGAGGTCCATTAAAGGGCTGCTACCAGGTGTATAATTGCTACATTTCGGTATGGTCGAGCATAATAATAATTATACACAACTTGTACGTGAATAATGGAATAATTATTGAATATCGAGTAATAAATACAAATTTGTCCACAAGATATAATATTGAAATACTAGCATTCTACTCCTTAATAAAATTAACCACAAATGTAAAAACTGAAAATATTTGATAAGAAATCATTACCATTGGCGTAATCCCATTGTCTAGTAAGTTGTCAATAACTTTGTTATAGTGATCGATTCCTTGTTGGTTTATGTTGTTGGGGAGTCCTGTCGGCATGATTCGAGTCCAGGATATGGAGAATCGATAATGATTCATCTGCAATTGAAAACAATTGTCTCAGTACGATACATATATCGAAATAAGAAAAATTGTAAAATACGTGCCATGTTAAAAAAAATCCTCGTTTGTAATAAACAATTCCATCTTTATTAAACATCACCAGTGTCTGCTAGACACCGGGAGTAGGGCTAAGACGTGTTCTCACTGAGTTGCCACTTATTTCTGTTTTACCTTTTTCTTTGCAAAGCATATGCAGTACAAGACTGACGTTACAGTCATTCATAAGAAGTGACAACGTCGTGTAGTGCAATGCCTTTGGTACACTCTTTGCAGATGAAGTCTGAAGTTCTTGAATTGAATCATTGTATTAGCCACTAAATTTAATTATTGTGCTGCAAAAATACAGCAGAAATACAAAATTAAATTATTGTACCGGTACTGAAAATAACAAGACCAAAGTTAAAATGAATTATTGTACTAAAAATAATAAAAATTACAGCAAATTTACATTGAATTATTGTATTGTAAGTAACGACAGCTAGTTTGTATTGAATTAATGTTCTGCAAATAACAATATTAAGAGTAAACTGAATTATTGTACTGCAAATGACAACAGCAAAATTAAATTAAATTCAATCATTGTAGTGCAAATAACAATAGCAATATTAAATGCAATCATTGTACTGCTAGTAACAACAGCAAAATTTCCAATCATGTTAGTACCAACAGAAAAAGTAAATTCAATCATTGTACTGCTAACAACAGCAAATTAAACAATCATTGTACTGCAAGTAACAACAGAAAAAGTAAATTCAATCATTGTACTGCAAATAACAACAGCAAAATTAAATTCAATCATTGTACAAGTAACAACAGCAAAATTAAATTCAATCATTGTACTGCAAGTAACAACAGCAAAATTAAATTCAATCATTGTACTAACAACAGCAAAATTAAATTCAATCAACAGCAACAAAAGTAAATTCAATCATTGTACTGCAAATAACAACAGCAAAATTAAATTCAATCATTGTACTGCTAGTACCAACAGAAAAGTAAATTCAATCATTGTACTGCAAATAACAACAGCAAAATTAAATTCAATCATTGTACTGCAAATAACAACAGCAAAATTAAATTCAATCATTGTACTGCAAGTAACAACAGCAAAATTAAATTCAATCATTGTACTGCAAGTAACAACAGCAAAATTAAATTCAATCATTGTACTGCAAGTAACAACAGCAAAATTAAATTCAATCATTGTACTGTAACAACAGCAAAATTAAATCAATCATTGTACAGTAACAACAGAAAAATTAAATTCAATCATTTGTAACAACAGCAAAATTAAATTCAATCATTGTACTGCAAGTAACAACAGAAAAAGTAAATTCAATCATTGTACTGCAATAACAACAGCAAAATTAAATTCAATCATTGTACTGCAAGTAACAACAGCAAAATTAAATTCAATCATTGTACTGCAAGTAACAACAGCAAAATTAAATTCAATCATTGTACTGCAAATAACAACAGCAAAATTAAATTCAATCATTGTACTGCAAGTAACAACAGCAAAATTAAATTCAATCATTGTACTGCAAATAACAACAGCAAAATTAAATTCAATCATTGTACTGCTAACAACAGCAAAATTAAATTCAATCAAATAACAACAGCAAAATTAAATTCAATCATTGTACTGCAAATAACAACAGCAAAATTAAATTCAATCATTGTACTAGTACCAACAGAAAAAGTAAACAATCAGCAGCAAAAAATTAAATTCAATCATTGTCAATCATTGCAAGTAACAACAGCAAAATTAAATTCAATCATTGTACTGCAAGTAACAACAGCAAAATTAAATTCAATCATTGTACTGCAAAGTAACAACAGCAGAAAAATTAAATTCAATCATTGTACTGCAAGTAACAACAGCAAAATTAAAAAATTAAATTCAATCATTGCAAAATTACATTCAATCATTGTACTGCAAGTAACAACAGCAAAATTAAATTCAATCATTGTACAAGTAACAACAGCAAAATTAAATTCAATCATTGTACTGCAAGTAACAACAGCAAAATTAAATTCAATCATTGTACTGCAAGTAACAACAGCAAAATTAAATTCAATCATTGTACTGCAAGTAACAACAGCAAAATTAAATTCAATCATTGTACTGCAAGTCAAAATTAAATTCAATCGTTGTACTGCAAGTAACAACAGCAAAATTAAATTCAATCATTGTACTGCAAGTAACACAGCAAAATTAAATTCAATCATTGTACTGCAAGTAACAACAGCAAAATTAAATTCAATCATTGTACTGCAAGTAACAACAGCAAAATTAAATTCAATCATTGTACTGCAAGTAACAACAGCAAAATTAAATTCAATCATTGTACTGCAAGTAACAACAGCAAAAGCAAAATTAAATTCAATCATTGTACTGTAAGTAACAACAGCAAAATTAAATTCAATCATTGTTAATAACAACAGCAAAATTAAATTCAATCATTGTACTGCAAGTAACAACAGCAAAATTAAATTCAAAATTAACAACAGCAAATTAAATTCAAATTGTTGTAACAACAGTAAAATTAAATTCAATCATTGTACTGCAAGTAACAACAGCAAATTAAATTCAATCATTGTAACAACAGCAAAATTAAATTCAATCATTGTACTGCAAGTAACAACAGCAAAATTAAATTCAATCATTGTACTGCAAATAACAACGGCAAAATTAAATTCAATCATTGTACTGGAAATAACAACACCAAAATTAAATTCAATCATTGTACTGGAAGTAACAACAGCAAAATTAACAGCAAAATTAAATTATTATATTTAAAATAACATCAGCAAAATTAAAATGAATTATTGTATTGCAAATAATACGACATGATTAATTTTAATAAAAGTTAATAATAATAATAATAATAATAATAATAATAATAATAATAATAATAATAATAATAATAATAGTAATAATAATAATATAATGAATTATTATTCAAAAAATAACAGCAAGAATAAACTAATGCAAATAATACAGGAAAATTAAAGTGAATATTGTACTGCAAATAAAGCAAAGAATAAATTGAAATACTGTACTGTAAATACACATAACTACAGCAAGGCTAAATACAATTACTGTACAGAAACAATAAATCTTCTACGGAATACTACACGCTGGATGACATCTAATTTTTTTAAATTTTAGTGTTTCACTTGGAGTTAGATGTAACATTAGAATTCACCCCCATGTCCTTCAGAAGTCTAGCATCTTCCTTGTAAAGGTAATACGACTTCGCAGCGTCGTCACCGCTACAGTTGTCTTTTATCAAGCCTGGGGAATTGTGAACCACTGTATCCCACACACTGGGGCCCTTGCCTGAAAGAATCAGAATAAATGCACGTTATAATATACATGTCGGTGATAGTAATAGAATAACTTTATTGTAATCGATTATAATAAACATGATGATATTGAGGATTACGTTGATTCTGTTATCATTATGATGATTATTGTGAGGAAGAAATGGTGATTTCGTTACTGTAGTAACAACGTCTGTTATCGTTCTGTTGTTAAGATATTGTTGGTTAAGACTGTATCATCAGGGGTGATGGCATTGGTGGTTATGATGAGGGTGTTATTGATGATAACTGAGGTCATGGTGGTGATTGTAAGGATCATGATGTTGATAACGGAGTTTTTATTTGTTGACGTGGACTTTGAATGGTGATTATTATGGCAATTGTGTTTCTGGTGAAGATATAACTGTTCACATGGGTACCGAAGATGGTAGGACGTAACAGCAGTGATGATATGGTGCTGATACTAGTAATGACGATGATTATGGTAATGATTCTGACAAGCAAATGTTAGTCTTGGAATATACACCATAGCAGAAAATGTATCGCTGTTTGTGTAATTTTGGAAAAAAATATTACCACACAGAGAAACATGTCTTCTTACGTAAACATATACCGATAGTGTGTAGTAAAAATGAAAGCAGGAAATATCTATTACTGTGTGGGCTATTCCATATGAAATCGATCAGTAAAAAAACCTCGCATTTTTTATACTCAAATTTTTCCCTATTTATAGAAGGTGCTGAGGAGAGTGCATTTGCAAAAATATACTATCGAAAGTCAAACGGTTTTCGTATTGTTGAGCGACAAATTTAGCATATTTTATAAAAACAAGCCTCTTTCAGCGCTCAGAACTCTGGAACCATTTCCTGTAGAACGTTGAACTAGAACTCATTTTGAAGCTGACATTTGATAGGTTATGTTAAGAAGTAATACTTACTTTTATTGTATACAGAGAGACAGATAATGTGATTGTACTTACTTTTAGGCGTTTTGCTCATTTGTAAAAATGTAAAAAAATATTGAGAAAAAATCTTGCATTATTAAGAGGGATTCGGCATTGTTTGCATAGTGGTACGGCAGTAAGTTTCGAGGATATTAAATAAATTATTTTCACACGCCTAGACTTGAACGGCGCAGTATCGTACGCACTGGCCGAGAGATGATGATAAGGGAGCGTTGGGTGTCATTTTAGTCCTGTGTTTATGAAAACTTGTGATAAAGCTAGCCCAGCTATGCGCTACTAGACGAAACATCGCGTGTTTGTCTCCTGACCTTGCTTGTCTCGGCTAGCTCCCGTCTTACAGTCAGCTGCTTAATTCACGCGCGTACTATTTATTTTCCTTATTTGATATTTTCAATACTTTCTTATCAACATACCATCATTAAAAATATGTGTTTATTTGTAGTTTTAATGCGGAATCTAACTATATATTTTTAAAATATTTTTTACTAGTCAAAGGCGTCTTAATGAGGAAAAATCTACATTTCTCCATTTCCATAAAAAGTAAGAAAAACTGTTTACATGTCAATATAAACTTTAATTTCTCAGCATCAAAATAAACCATGATTTTGATCATTGGGTGACAGGGTTTCGGACCTACAACAGTTTAAAGTTGCTAATTTTATGGAAATATGATAAATTTAAATATTTTTAATTTAAATACTATGAAGTTCTGATGCCTCAAACTTTGCACAAAGCATTGTGTCACAGTTCTCTACGTACATAAAAAGTTTCATTGTACAGGGTGTCCGGGACAAAATTTACCAATAAGAAAGTTTAATAACTGGATGAAAATGCTGTTTGCGGGAATTGACAAAGGAACTTCCAAAGTTTCGAATGACCACTAATAAATTTCTATGTGTGCACCTCTTGTAGCATGACAGATGTCCAGGCGATATTCAAGTTCTTGCCATGTGTTTCGTAACATCTCTGGAGTGACAGTTGCACAAGAAGCGACAATTCTCCGACGCAGATATTCTAAATCTGCCACTACAGTCTTGTACACAATGTCTTTTATGTATCCCCAATTATGCCTGTTGACGATCCCACAGACGTGGAAAGTGGACTCATCACTAAACACGACCTTCTGCAGATATCCATTTTCAATATCAATTTTCAACAGCATGTCACTAGCGAAATCATATCGTGCAGGCAAGTCGTTTGGTTTCAACTTATGAACCAATTGAATCCTGTCAAGTTGTTATGCCTATCTGGTGGTTGCTTCTCAGGCCAATTATGCCTGTTGACGATCCCACAGACGTGGAAAGTGGACTCATCACTAAACACGACCTTCTGCAGATATCCATTTTCAATATCAATTTTCAACAGCATGTCACTAGCGAAATCATATCGTGCAGGCAAGTCGTTTGGTTTCAACTTATGAACCAATTGAATCCTGTATACTTTCTATGCCAAGTTGTTATTGTGTGCCTATCTGGTGGTTGCTTGTCAGGCAACTGTTGTCTAAATCTTCTCTCCACTATCTTCGGATACTTGAATTCGGCAAGCCAATAGCAGCATTGAAATTTTTGTTGCACTGTAAACGCCATTTTAATTACAGCTATGTCAACAACAATGACCAAATATTGCCAACATCACACATAAAACTTAAAATATGTCCGTCTTTCATTTGCCGCAAATTTCATTTTCCTATCTCCATTATTACGCGAGTTATTCAACTTTCTTATTGGTAAATTTTGTCCCGGACACAGTGTATTTAGAAATTGTAAGGTCAATTTTCTCTATATTTCGGTCGATTTGAGATGGAATAGCTCGTATGCAGTCTATGACAACGGCCATGTCTTTCCCTGTCACTATTTTCCTCTGCGATAAAGCCGTCGCGTTCCAATAGTTTAGCTTAAGTTATCAATCTCCCACTTTATCATACAAACCCGAAGCTGAGCTATCATAACCTGTTGTTTATGAGTTGTTGCTGAAAGAAACTTTATCTTACTTCTAGTATATTTTCAGAAAGTGACCTCAGTATCTGATATACAGCATAAACAACAAGTAATGTCATTAATTTCAAAGGTTATTCTTTGAGATATTGCAAACGAAAAATTTTAATACCATTTTGTTCGTTTTTTGCTTCTTTTTCGAGATAGAAATAGTTTTATGCTCGACCATGCCGAAATGTAGTAATTATACACCAGGTAGCAGCCCTTTAATGGACCTCATTAAAGTACACCTATTCATTAAAGTTCAGGTGTTCCACCATTGTAGCAATATGAAAGGGCAAGTATCGATTATTCTCGGATATGCAATCGAAAGACAACTAGCGAAACGTCACGAGGCTGGAAATCCAATACTGTCCTAGAGGTTATGTTCTGTTACTACAATAATTAGCGTTAATTGTAAATAATATTTATATAAATTCAATTTGTCATCTCGTTTTTCAATGTCTAAATCAATTTCAAGGTCATATCAAGATTAATATATATTTTACTCTCTAGATTATATCAAGGTCAATGGCATTTGTTTCTCGGAAAAAATCAATACTTTCGCGTCTGCGCACATCTCACAATTTACGAGATATTGCACAAGATCAGTTCCGCTTCCCAGTCAGATAAGAATAACATGAATACTTCTGAATAATTTCAAGTTAGAAATATGGTCGAGCATATAAAGTCGTATGAAACTTGCCTATAATGGTAATTAAGACGCGAGTATGTTTATGAAACGAGCGAAAGGAATAGTATATTCTTTATCTGTTCTGTTTAGAATATTGTTCACTTCTACTCCAAAATATGTGAGAACTCGCTTTGAATACCTTGCAACGGTACGGAATCAACATCAGACCTTACTATCCGTTCCTCGTCACCGCACCTCTTTCTATTCATCCTCTTTCACAGTGCCAGTTTGTCGCCTATGGAACTCCTTACCTCGTCATATCAGGGATTGCCGAACGGTTAATCAATTTAAATTAAAAATTAAAAATTACGTACTTTTACATGAAATTGGTTTGTGAGCGTTAGCTGATTTTTATAGGTTATTCTGTGTCTATGTATAAATTGTCATTTAGGCCTGTTATAAAGTAGAATTAGGATATGAACTGTAAATAACTTAATTTTGTATCATGTTCAGTTAATATTTCATTATAGCCCGGGTAAGCTTGCTAATGTGTATGAAAATTATTTTTATGCTCGACCATGCCGAAATGTAGTAATTATACACCTGGTAGCAGTCCTTTAATGCATGTCATTAAAGTACACCTACTCATTAACATTAAAGGTCAGGTCTTTTAGCCAATGACGACTCAGGTTACAACTGTTCAGCCAATGACAGGTCAGCTTTCTACCGTTATAAAACCGCAAGTATCGATTATTCTCGGATATGCAATCGAAAGAGAATTAGCGAAAAGTCACGGAGGCTGGAAATCCAATACTGTCATAGAAGGTTATGTTCTGTTACTATAATAGTTAGCGTTAATTGTAAATAATATTCAAATAAATTCAATTTGTCATCTCGTTTTTCAATGTCTAATTTAATTTCAGTGTTATCTCTGTAGGTTCTTATGGCCTAGAAAGGTCAATGTGGACATCTGTTCCTCGGAAAAAATCAATACTTTCGCGTCTGCGCACATCTCACAACATACGGGACATTGCTCCACGTCAGATACAATAAAATTAATAATATCAAGTTAGAAATATGGTCGAGCATAAAAAGTCGTATGGAACTCGCCTATAATGGTAATTAAGAAGCTCGTATGAAAATTATGAAACTCGCTTGCGCTCGTTTCATAAATATCCATACTCACTTCTTAATTACCTTCATTATAGGCTCGTTGCATAATGTACTATTATATTTAAATATCACTTTTCTATTTTTGTCATTGTTTCAATATGTATTTTACTTCTGGTAGTGTGGAAGAGAAGGCTTTATGGCCTTAACTCTGCCAGAATAAATAAATAAATAAATAAATAAATAAATAAATAAATAAATAAATAAATAAATAAGTAGATAATAAATAAGTAAATAAATAAATAAATAAATAAATAAATAAATAAACAAATAAACAAACAAATAAATAAATAAGTAAATAAATAAGTAGACAAATAAATAAATAAATAAATAAATAAATAAACAAATAAATAAATAAACAAATAAATAAGTAAATAAAACATAAGTAAACAAATAAATAAACAAATAAATAAAGAAGTCAGTAAATAAATAAAAAGTAAAAATAAATAAAGAAAAATAGACAAATAAGTAAATAAATAAATAAACAAATAAATCAATAAATATATAAGTAAATAAATACATAAATAAATAAACAAGTAAATAAATAAATAAGTAAATAAAAAATAAACAAATAAATAAATAAGTAAACAAATAAATAAATAAGTAAATAAATAAATAAATAAGTAAATAAATAAGTAGAGAAATAAATTAGTGAATAAATAAATAAATAAATAGATAAATAAATAATAAATAAAATAGACAAATAAATAAGTAAATAAATAAATAAATAAACAAATAAACAAACAAATAAATAAGTAAATAAATAAATAAATAGGCAAATAAATAAATAAGTAAATAAATAAAAGTAAACAAATAAATAAAGAAGTCAGTAAATAAATAAATAAGTAAATAAATAAAAAATAGACAAATAAGTAAATAAAAAATAAATAAATAAACAAATAAATCAATAAATATATAAGTAAATAAATACATAAATAAATAAACAAGTAAATAAATAAATAAGTAAATAAAAAATAAACAAACAAATAAATAAATAAGTAAACAAATAAATAAATAAGTAAATTAGTAAATAAAGAAACAAAGAAATAAATAAATAAACATATAAATAATTAAGTAAATAAATAAATAAATACTACAGGTCTGAGACTACAACGAGACGCAGAAAGAGGACTGTAAAGATAAATTATCGGTCTGGCGTAAAGGACGGACTTGTTTATCAAGTTGTCAAGGGTAATATTAGCACTGTCGGGAATGACACATTGTTGCAAACGCGCTGTCGCAAATGTCGCCGACTTGCACGAACTGCATTGATCAATATTTGCAATAAATGATTACAGTGGAGTCCGATTAATCGGGATAAGAAAACATCCGGATAATACGAAGTGTGAGGGCGGTATGTGGTTTTTGGTCCTGTAATCTTAAAGGAACAAAGGTCGGACCCAATAATGTAGAAAGACATCTCTCTCTCTCTCTCTCTCTCTCTCTCTCTCGTGGCTCAATGCGAAAACGCAAGTAACTATGTCAAGGTGATCAGGGGCTTTATCATGTGGGTATAAAGTGGTAGCTATTTCAGGTCATTGTGGATTGTTGGCAAGAACATGA
The DNA here is from genome assembly GCA_025594305.2 of Periplaneta americana. Taxonomy (NCBI): domain Eukaryota; kingdom Metazoa; phylum Arthropoda; class Insecta; order Blattodea; family Blattidae; genus Periplaneta; species Periplaneta americana. Next base: position 184,361,605 of record JAJSOF020000005.1, on the reverse strand, counting down.
CATTTTGGAGTGTATTAGATACCAGTAAATGCTGGACATCGTTAAAACGTTAGCATATGTTCAATCAGTGACGTATATATTGACCGTAAGCTCCTAATGAGTTTTATTGTGACTCGCTGAAGATCAGAGGTGTAAATTATTTATGTATTATCTCACATACTTTCAATAGTAGAGGCTGTTGTGAGAAATCCATTGTTGAGATACTGAAAATAAGGCGAATGCTATAGCAGAGTTATAGAATCGTATAATATACATCCTAAGTAAAATTATTGATAGAAAATCATTAGCTGTTTCAGCGTTTTATTCGTTGCTGGTTGCGGAAAATGAACTATCTCATCATGTCAGCAAGAAATGAAATGGCCTGATATTCTTCGTACAGTAAAATGATGTACTTGGCAGTGATCACGAATCTGATCGATTAAAAAAAAAACGAATATGAACCAATTTTGATGTAGTTTTAAAGACGCAGTTAAAATAGAAAGAATGACTAAGTTATTAATAGGCATACCTCTTCCATTGTACTGCATTACTACCTAGGATAATTAGAGAATCACACATAAATATCTACACCGCACCGTCATTAATATCTGAAAAAGACTTACGACACTTGATCTATAACTATAAAAGTATTTAATTTTTTAATAATAATAGGCCTATGTATGTTTTACGTAAGTTTTGTAGCTTTTAAGGACATACAGTGGATACAAAAAGTAGTTGCACACCCTTGTTTTTTTAATGTTCAAAGAAATAATAACGATGATTTTCTGAATACAAGTTTAGTAAGTAGCAACATGGAAAGAACAACTTATACAGGGACATCATTTTATTTTTACTAACATTTTTAATATTAACCTGTCTATACCTTTAGAGAACCGGAAACACCGCTTGCTCCCCCCTCCAAGACTGGAGTTCGATGATACTGGCGTAAAACACAAATCACTCTACTAGGTATAGGAAAGAAGAAAAGTAGTTCATCCATTTACGTAAACTAGGAAATATCGCGATTTTGAGTTTGATAATTTTCATTAGGTTTTTCTTTAATCAAAGTACAGTACTGTATTAAGAATAAGTGTTTTTACTCACGAAGTGAGTTATCCATGCGAACGTATTCATTATGCAGTGTATATTATACTGTCTACAGCACATTAGCGTACAATATAGAGAATGAAGTTCAATTGAAAAATAATCATAATATGAATATTTAAACACAATTTTGAAAATGGTGTCCTTTCATTTCGATACAGGCTTCAGTTTTTTTGTGCATTTTATCGCACTATAGAATATTGCATCTAATTCCAATTACCAGTTTCGTCCTTCGTACTAGTAACTCATGTTGAAATAATTCTGTACCTACTCTACGATCTGTAAATTCAATCTTCACTTCTGCCCGACCCGAAAATATAAAATTACTCAGACATGCTATCTACTGTCCGTCCAAGTGGTTATGCCGCAGGATTGTACAAAGGAGGAAATCACGTGACAGTTAATTACTTAACGAGGCCCTTTTATTTAAGTTAAATTAAACAGCTGTATAATATTACGTAAACGTCCAATTCCTAAGAGAAATTAATGTTTTCAGAAAAGAGCTAAGACAGCCCAGCTATTACAGAGGGGCGAGCAGAAGCAGGTGGGGGAAATCGGGATGCGACGTAGGCAAACGGACAGTACCTGTGCGAAAATATGATTCAATATTGAAAGCTCTTTCGTCACTGGAAAACGCGAACATATTTCTGGAACGTACTATACTCAGTAACTCAGTACTGCTTACTATCTGCGGTCTTGGTTCTGTGTGGAGTTGGAACTTCCTTAGTAGAAGGGGTGGGAGTGAAGTACATTCAAAAACTCAGGTACAATAAAAACTGAAGTAAAAATAAAATGATGTCCCTGTATAATCAATAAAAATTGCATATAGTTACAAAATAAAATTACAAACTAAAAACTGCATTTTTAGATGTCAAAAAAAGTATTTGCACAGCCAGTAAATTAAATAATAAACTCAAGCAAACTCGAGAAGTCTCTCCCAGTACTTTGTGTGCAATCAATTGGCTTCAACCACGGCTCCTAGTCCTCGTGGCATGGAGTGCACTAACTTTCTTGTTGTATCGGCAGGAATTTTAGTCCATTCTTCCATAAGAGCATTATGAAGATGTCTTGTTTGATATGCGGTGTTTTCTGATTTCTTTGCCCAATAAGTGCCACAAATTCCCAATTGTATTCAGATCAGGTGATTGAGGTGGGGTCACAAGCCTTCTGGGTGTGTTATACAACAACCACATCTTTGTTATTTGAGCAGTGTGGTTGGGGTCGTTGTCTTGTTGGAAATAATAATTTTCAATTTTTCTGCGCTAAGTAAATTATGACGCAACAGCTCGATATACATTCTGTAATTCATTATTCCATTAATTATTGCTAAATTTCCCACCCCAGAGGATTCCATGCAACCCCAAACCAAGATATAACCGTCACCGTGTTTTACTGTGACTAAGATTTTCCTTCTTCAGTTCCTGATTAGGTCTCCGCCACACTGACGATCTTTCATCAGAACCAAATAGATTGTACTTGCCCTCGTCGGAAAAAATAAACTTGTCCCAAAATTCCAGGGGCTTATCTTTGTATTCTTTAGCGAAATCCAACCGTTTCTTCCTATTGGTTTCACTAAAGTCGTTTTTTTTTCTCGGAGTTCGGCAATGGAATTTAATTTAATTTAATAATTTATTTAATCTGACAGGATTAAGGCCATAAGACCTTCTCTTCCATCCTACCAGATAGCACATATAAATACAAAAAAGAAATACAAACACTGATGAAAATGATACAAATTAAGTTAAAGCCCTATAGAGGGTCAACAGAGTCAAAAGTACATTATAGAGCTCTCATCGAGCTAATACAACAAAAAAAAGAAAGAAAACAGAGATAGCAATGATGATATTGATAACTGACAATAATATTAATAATAATAATAATAATAATAATAATAATAATTTATTTATTTATTTATTTATTTATTTATTTATTTATTTATTTATTTATTTATTTATTTATTTATTTTTATTTATTTATTTATTTATTTATTTATTATTAATATTTGTGTGCTGAACAACAGCCAGAGGCCAATTATAGTTCAGCACAATACACAAACAGAAGATACAAAGGTGCAAAAACAAATAAATAATATTTTAAATAAACAAAAACATACATAAATAAAATAGATAACAAGAACAGTAAATACTAATAATCAAAACGAAACTATACCTTAAAAGGATCTAAATTGTGCCCATGAAACTTGGCATATTTTATGTATTAAGGAGAAAGTGATGATAATAATAATAATAATAATAATAATAATAATAATAATAATAATAATAATAATAATTTATTTATTTATTATTAATAATATTGGGTGCTCAACAACAGCCAGAGGCCAATTATAGTTCAGCACAATACACAAACAGAAGATACAATGGTGCAAAAACAAATAAATAGTATTTTAAATAAACAAAAACAAACATAAATAAAATTGATAAAATAATAATAATAGTAGCAATAATAATAATAATGATAATAATAATAATAATAATAATAATAAATACATTACATATTAATTTTCAATTTTACAACAGCATAGTTACAATATTTACTATATGTCATGGGTTAAGGTGAAGTTGCGCAACCTGACAGGTGTTCAACAAACAATTCCACGAACTAGAATGTGATTTTTTAATTTAAATTTGAATTTTGATATTGTCCGACAGTCTCTGACGTGGTCAGGGAGAGAATTCAGAGGCGTGGAATAGATATGCTGAAAGATGATGAGTAGAAGGATGTTCTGTGCAGAGGAATAGAGAGAAGGTACATGTTCCGGGTTCGAGGTAGTGAAAGGTAAACAAAACGAGATGCTAGGTAAGAGGGTGTGGAGGTGTGGATGATTTTAAATAGTAATAAGAGAGAGCTGAAGAATCTTCTTTCTTTAAGTGGACAGTACATGCAAAACATTCCTGATAGTCTGAAGACTAACGTGTTTGACCGACGTTGTAGAAATGTCAGTAGCTAAGGTTACAGCGCTTCGGAATGGATCTTTGATGACAGTGTGAATTATATGACGTCTCTCCGTAAGAGTAAGAATTTTTGGTCTTCCTGTTCGCGGTTTATTGATTGTTGTTCCAGTATCCTCGTACTTCTTGCACAAATAACACATAGTAGAAAAAGGCAGGGACAGATTTTTTCCAATTTTACCGCAATTATGGCGTTGCCAAAGTTGAAAAATAGTTCTACCCCGCATGGACTGTGGTAGCTCTTATGCTTTCGGACTCATGTCGCTTATTGGTGTTCTGTCCTTCAATACACATACTAATCTCTACTATAACATCAAATATTTCATTTGATGTGACTTAGCCAATAAAATAGGACTTATTCATTGAGAGTTTTAATGTGCAAATACTTTTTTTACTACAAGAAATTAAAGTTTTCTGATCCTTATTCCAATTTGTAGCTGTACGCAGTTCCTATCAACTACATAGCTCTTAATATTACTACTGTTACCTGTTACAATCGCATTCATAGAATTTTCCTTGATATTTATTTAAATATTAAGAAAAACAAGAGTGTGCAAATACTTTTTGTATCCACTGTATGTAAAGCCGTTACACAGAAAAGTTTAGAAATGAAGATCAAATGTAAGGTACCTTTACGTTTACTTGCATAGCCCCAAAAGGTTTCACTTTCGTATCATCAATAATAATATTAATGTGTACCATTAATGACAAATAAACCATTGAATTACCTGCAATATTTCATTTTTAATGGCGATAATTTCAACAAACCTTCTTAAGTTTTGCAGTTTTTTTATAACCTATACACAGCTGTACTAACAAGAAAAGGATACAGAAAAGATTTGTACGTTATTTATATTTTAAAAAACATCACGTGTCGTCTTATGAAAACCAAATTTCATATAATCAGTTACTTTTAGAATTTAATTATAAAACTTTAAAATCTCGACGATTAAGAAATAGTCAAATTTTACTCTGTAAGACTGTTAACGCTATATTGAATAACTGTGATTTTCTTAAATTCCTTCAGTTCAATGTAAAAAGAACAGAATTACGTCATAGGCAACCTTTTGTTATTCCAATTCTTAGAACTGTTTTCTTCAAGAACTCTCCGTTGTTTGTTATGTGTAATACTTGCAACTTTCTGTCTTTAAACTGTGATTCTCAATTAGATTTCAGTTTAACAGTTGAAAAATGTCATAGAATATTAAAAAGAATTGTATTTTCTTAGATATTTAAATTATGAAGATGTGTATTGTAATGTTCAGTTTCTATCAGATGCGTTTCCAATTCACTGCGGGCTAAAGCAAGGAGATGCACTATCACCTTCACTTTTTAACTTCGCTCTAGAATATGCCATTAGGAAAGTTCAGGATAACAGGCAGGGTTTGGAATTGAACGGGTTACATCAGCTTCTTGTCTATGCGGATGACGTGAATATGTTAGGAGAAAATACACAGACGATTAGGGAAAACACGAAAATTTTACTTGAAGCAAGTAAAGCGATCGGTTTGGAAGTAAATCCCGAAAAGACAAAGTATATGATTATGTCTCGTGACCACAATATTGTACGAAATGGAAATATAAAAATTGGAGATTTATCCTTCGAAGAGGTGGAAAAATTCAAATATCTTGGAGCAACAGTAACAATAAATATAAATGACACTCGGGAGGAAATTAAACGCAGAATAAATATGGGAAATGTGTGTTATTATTCGGTTGAGAAGCTCTTGTCATCCAGTTTGCTGTCCAAAAATCTGAAAGTTAGAATTTATAAAACAGTTATATTACCTGTTGTTCTTTATGGTTGTGAAACTTGGACTCTCACTCTGAGAGAGGTTAAGGGTGTTTGAAAATAAGGTGCTTAGGAAAATATTTGGGGCTAAGCGGGATGAAGTTACAGGAGAATGGAAAAAGTTACACAACACAGAACTGCACGCATTGTATTCTTCACCTGACATAATTAGGAACTTAAAATCCAGACGTTTGAGATGGGCAGGGCATGTAGGACTTATGGGCGAATCCAGAAATGCATATAGAGTATTAGTTGGGAGGCCGGAGGGAAAAAGACCTCTAGGGAGGCCGAGACGTAGATGGGAGGATAATATTAAAATGGATTTGAGGGAGGTGGGGTATGATGATAGAGACTGGATTAATCTTGCACAGGATAGGGACTGATGGCCGGCTTATGTGAGGGCGGCAATGAACCTTAGGGTTCCTTAAAAGTCATTTGTAAGTAAGTAAGTGTATTGTAATGTTTTTACTCTAGTTTTTTAAATAATTTTGCATCATTATCTTGACATTTGGCACTATATTAACTGAAATACTACTGTATATTCTAGCATCTATTACCGTTATGTATTTTCTTTCTTTTCGTTTGTGTTGTTTGTTTTGTTTTTTTCTTATTATGTTTTTTGTATATCTATCCATGTAAGCCACCTGTAATTGGTTGCTTGCTCGCTTCTGTTGGTGGGGGATTTAAAAAAATAATAATAATAAATAAAAAATAAAAAAATTACACAATAGAGAATCATATGTGTAAATTCATGATAATATAACCTTCGTAATAAGTTTTGGAATTCTCAGTAAATTACACAAATGAAGATCGACATGTTGGCAATATGATGTCAGAGAATCTGTTGGCAATTCTGGAGGCATGACCTCCTTGATAATGTTTATTTTATTGTTTTGTTTTATTCTGAAAATTGACGACAGATCGATTTTGGAAAATATGAAAATTATGTAGGAAAGTTGACATTTCACTGAAAGCTACTATTTTTCCGCAAATCCAAATTTCAAAATGAGAGGTCATTCATTATAATCAGTTCAGCCATTTTCTCGTAATTTTCATTACCAGTTCAAAATATGTGTAAATCCTACTTGTCCGAAGGCATGTTTGGCAAAGCACGCATAGGCATAATGCTATGTAGCTACTCACCACTAACATTCCAGGCACCTTCAATTTGATATGCAGATGTAGCCGCCCCGAACATAAACCCCTCAGGAAAAGTGTAGTTTAGATTTTCCTCGCTCTGGTCCCCCAGAACACGCCCAGAACATGTCCCCCAGAACAAAACCATGATGGTGATTAAATCATACAATGCCATGGTTACGACTTTGGCCCAGCCTGGAATGAAGTTCAGCATAAGGAGGGCAAGTATTATGTAGAAAACAAAGTCCGAATGATATTGTGAAGCAGTATGGCTGATGACGTAATTAAAGGAAGATAATATGGATAAGTTATGAGCTTAATAAATTGCTCAAGCTGTCATAAACACTTATGAGGTGGTTATGCACTGTATCCTTAAAAATATCTTTCTTATATAACCTTGAATACGAGTTACATAGTAGTGAGAATGTAAATAATAATAATAATAATAATAATAATAATAATAATAATAATAATAATAATAATAATAATAATATATGTTAGGGGGTGAAACCATTCCGGAAGTTAATTGAAAAATGAGTTCTATTCAGTCAATACTTAACATAACACAATAAAACATGTCATAATAACATTTACACAGATTTTAAAAACAAACGTTTTCGCCAATTTTGATTGGCATCTTCAGGTCGTGTAGGTCGAATGGAACATGTTATAAAAAGTGAACACTTGGTATATGACGTTAAAAACCAAAGTTACAACTGTAATATCACTTAAAAACAGAGAATAGAATACAGCAAAAAGCCTCGACCGACCTGTTCGTAGCCTCTTCAAATCTATCTTGAAAACTGTATCTGCAATGACAGAAGAGTTTTGCTGTTTCCTTGGTTCACACACGCCTCTTTCAACACAGTGATTCTTCATACATCGTGGAGGCTTTTTGCTATATTCTATTCTCTGTTTTTAAGTGATATTACAGTTGTAACTTTGGTTTTTAACGTCATATACCAAGTGTTCACTTTTTATAACATGTTCCATTCGACCTACACGACCTGAAGATGCCAATCAAAATTGGCGAAAACGTTTGTTTTTAAATCTGTGTAAATGCTATTATAACATGTTTTATTGTGTTATGTTAAGTATTGACTGAATAGGACTCATTTTTCAATTAACTTTGAACTTAACGGAACCAATATGCCTTTGAAATTATTCCGGAAGTTAACAAATGTAAATACCTAGGAATAACATGTAGCAGCGATCTCGGCTGGGGGGAACACGTTACTGACACAGCGGGAAAGGCATGGAGGGCGTTACACTTTGTGATGAGGGTACTAAGGAAATGCTCTGATAAATCCAAAGAGATTGCATATAAATCACTAGTACGTCCAGTAATGGAATATGGTGCTGCATGTTGGGATCTTACAGATTAGAACGTATTAAGACACTGGAAAAGATTAAAAAACGGGCTCTCAAGAGTTGTCGGAAAAATTCACCATTAAAATGGGACACACTCACGGACAGGAGAACGCGAATTCGATTATGCGCACTGTTCAAAACATACAGAGGTGAGCCTGCCTGGAGAGAAATAAAAAATAGGTTGCAGCCGCCAAATTACTCTTCAAGGAACGACCACTCATATAAATTGAGGGAAAGAAGACAGAGGACGGACACTGGAAAGTTTTCTTTTCTCAATCGTACTATCAGGGACTGGAATGCTTTACCTGCAGACTTACTAAAGGTTTTACCAATAACCAAAAATTTATTTAAAAATAGGCTTAAGGACTTTACCAATAGAAGGTAGTATATTATACACACTAGTTAAAGGGTGTAATTGATATATTGTTATTTGAAGTGTTCTATCAGTGGGGAAGTGTTTTGTGTCAGTGAAGTGTGTAGTGTCAGTGAAGTCTATTGTGTAAGTGATGTGTGTTGGTGTCATTGAAGTGGCTGTGCAAAGTATTCGAACAGTGAAATGGTTAGAAGTGTTAGTGAAATCAGGTAGAATCAGTGCAGTGAATGAGTTGACGGAGAAATAAGTGTAGTGCCGAAAGGTACTTGGCAGATATGAACAACTCGTGGGTCTTAGTTCGAGCTCAGGGTTAAGATACAAATTAGATTTATTTTAAATGTTATTTTAAGGTGACCATGCTTCATTTTAATTTTAGGATGCTCCTTGTTATTATTATTATTTTATTAATATTATTAATTATTGTTTTTTATTAGTTGTGTTTATTATTAATTGTCATTATTGAGTGTAATTAGTTACCACTGCCACCGGGTATAAACCCATTTGCAGTGTGAATACATACATACATACAATAATAATGATAATAATAATACATTTATTGATTGTAATTAATAAATATATTCATAATTTATTTATAGACAGATGTCCACATGAAATCTTTACAAATTCAGATGTAAAAAGCTAATGTCATTAGATTTACTGGAATGTAAAAGAACTCCTGCGGGACAAAATTCCGGCACATCCGGCGACGCTGATACAGGGACATCATTTTATTTTTACTAACATTTTTAATATTAACCTGTCTATACCTTTAGAGAACCGGAAACACCGCTTGCTCCATCCTCCAAGACTGGAGTTCGATGATACTGGCGTAAAACACAAATCACTCTACTAGGTATAGAATGGAAGAAAAGTAGTTCATCCATTTACGTAAACTAGGAAATATCGCGATTTTGAATTTGATAATTTTCATTAGGTTTTTTTTAATCAAAGTACAGTACTGTATTAAGAATAAGTGTTTTTACTCACGAAGTGAGTTTTCCATGCGAACGTATTCATTATGCAGTGTATATTATACTGTCTACAGCACATTAGCGTACAATATAGAGAAAGAAGTTAAATTGAAAAATAATCATAATATGAATATTTAAACACAATTTTGAAAATGGTGACCGTTCATTTCGATACAGGCTTCAGTTCTTTTGTGCATATTATCGCACTATAGACTATTGCATCTAATTCCAATTGCCAGTTTCGTCCTTCGTACTAGTAACTCATGTTGAAATAATTCTGTACCTACTCTACGTACTGTGAATTCAATCTTCACTTCTGCCCGACCCGAAAATATAAAATTACTCAGACATGCTATCTAATGTCCGTCCAAGTGGTTATGCCGCAGGATTGTAGAAAGGAGGAAATCACGTGACAGTTAATTACTTAACGAGGCCTATTTATTTAAGTTAAATTAAACAGCCGTATAATATTACGTAAACGTCCAATTCCTAAGAGAAATTAATGTTTTCAGAAAAGAGCTAAGACAGCCCAGCTTTTACAGAGGGGCGAGCAGAAGCAGGTGGGGGAAATCGGGATGCGACGTAGGCAAACGGACAGTACCTGTGCGAAAATATGATTCAATATTGAAAGCTCTTTCGTCACTGGAAAACGCGAACATATTTCTGGAACGTACTATACCCAGTAACTCAGTACTGCTTACTATCTGCGGTCTTGGTTCTGTGTGGAGTTGGAACTTCCTTAGTAGAAGGGGTGGGAGTGAAGTACATTCAAAAACTCAGGTACAATAAAAATTGAAGTAAAAATAAAATGATGTCCCTGTATAACCTTTGCAGTTGCGAGAGTCGTTAAACAAAAAAACATAACATTAACATCAGATGTAAATAACAAATTATTGAGAGACAATATCTGAATGCGGTTTTCTACATATTAATCAGAAAACTGTCAAAGTTTCTATGGAAATTTTGTTGGATTATTGAAAAGCGTTTTATGGTTGCAGGTGTGAATTTTTGTGAAATCTGAAATCTGACATGAAGAAGATGGCACAATGTATATCCTGGTTTATCGAGACAGGATCAGGGTGTAACGTCACATCCGGACCCAATATGGAAGAGAACCGCCATGACGACCAACAATCCGAGAGTGGCATCGAACATTTAAGGAGACTGGGAGTGTGTTCCGGTAAAAGCCCAGTGGGCATCTAAGCAGAAATATGGAGGACATTGAGCGTGTGCAAGGGCATTTGTCTGAAGGAATCCTTCCTCTACCTCAATTCTGGCCAGCATGTCGACAACAAATGCTGTGCTGCCTGGATGATCACCTGGCTGAAGAACTTGCACTAACTGAACTTTGTACTCCTACAGCCTCAAATTCTTGCAAAGGACTTTACGAACAGTCGAATGCGACAAGTTCAGTTCCCTGGCGGCACTCGAATGGAATTACTAGGCCTTCGGACAAATGCGCCTTGCACACGTTCGATGTCCTCCACACCCGTATTTCGCCGCCCACTGTCCTTTTGCCTCAGCACACTCCAAGTCTCAATAAACTTTCGGTGTCATTCCCGGATTTTTTGCTGTAATCGCGGTTCTCTTCCATATTGGGTCCGGACGTGACGTTGCACCTGTATAGTTATTGCGTCATTTATTTTGAATCCATAGAAATGTATGTATAGTTGAGAGTCTTCTACGCAGAGGTGGTGTCGACGGTATGTTAAAGGTTCTGATATACCGTTTATATAGATGGAAACCAGTAGCGACCATATACTGACCCTTGTGGAATTCTGCCCTCACGGCCCGCCAAGAGGAGCGAAAAATTATTAGCAAATCAATTGTTGCCAGTTTCATCAGGTCTTAGAATATTAAATGTAGGATTCTTTATGAGGCGATTAACAATACTTGAGAGTCGTCTGCGCAGAGATCGTACCGACGGTATTTTAAAGGTTCTGATATACCGTTTATATAGATGGAAACCAGTAGCGACCATATACTGACCCTTGAGGAATTCTGCCCTCACGGTCCGCCAAGAGGAACGAAAAATTATTAGCAGATCAATTGTTGCCAGTTTCATCAGATCTTAGAGTATTAAATATAGGATACTTTATAGGGCGATTAACAAACTCTTCTATATGATTTTTTTTTCTTTTTTATGTGTATTTATAATCGCTTCAATTTCTAGACCCTATTGTAACTATTGACTACTGTTCATAGTGCTTTTTGCTGTAAGTGCTAGTCACACCAAGTAGTAACACTAAGCTAGAAACTATTATTGGTTTGTTTCATCTTCTATTAAAACCAGAAGAAAGATTCACTTAAGGGGAGGCAGAGGTGAAATTTTCGAACAAAAATGAAGAAAAAATGAAAATTTGGTCTTTTCCATTTTTATTATCTTTATTTTGATATTCCGATGTTAGTTTATGATTTTGTGCCCTTAAAAGTATGAAATTAAAACCAAGATAACTGTATTACTATATTATTCCCACAATAAACTAATACTTATCATTATTTATATACCTTCTCTGAACATACAAATAAAAAGAAATATTGAAAATTTCTTACAATATGGTGCATGGAGCATTTTATATCAAACGATATAAAGTTTTATAAAATTATTAATATTTACAGAACTATTGTACTTAGAAAGTTGAAACTTGGTATGTCCATTACTAATAACATACTTAGTATCCATGATCAATTTCAAACAAATCGGATAAATTTTGTGGATTTTGAAATATTCACCTCTGCCTCCCCTTAAATTCCTCAAAATGTCCATTTCGTCAAGAATTGACTTAGTACGTTCCAGCAATTACCGATTCAATTCATACATCATCTAGTGATGAAGAAAGTATTATTTTTGAGACCTAGAATAGATTTTATTCTTATATAAAAGGCTCCGCCAAACTTCTGATAAATTTTGAACAATGAATGCAATCAACTGTTGAAGGAACCGTGGTTTTCATATGGATGTTAATATTCATCGTAATTCCTTCGTACATTAATTTTAGCAGTCATGAAAGCAGTTGATATTTTGTATTCTTCATCATAGAGTTAGTTTCCAATATCCACGTGCTCCTATGGACCATTTTATTAAAATTAACATCGAAATATAACACTACATGTTGTACATTTAATTTCCTATTTGTATCATCTCATGTTATGTAAATGTTTAGTGCAATATAGCATTCTGTTCTATTGGGATATTTTCATTTCAAATAAATTTCCTGCCTGCGAACCATATGCTATAGCTGACATAACAAAATATACCGAATGATATAAATGAAATGTGCTCGTGTTATTGCTTGCAGTAACTATTTTCTCTTTTTTTCTTAATTTCCTTTTACGCACAAAAATATATAAATTTAGTAGCATGCATTCTCTGCACTATTGCAATTTGTTTCATGAACATTTTCAGCATTTTCATTCACATTCAATCGGAAAGAAAAATAATACTTGCATGCATGAGATTTATCATTCTAAATACCATATGCTATAGCTGATAACAAAATATACCGAATGATATAAATGAAATATATATATGTTATCAATTTGGTACAAAGTAATGCCAAAAAGTCAAACATTTGTGGAACTATTGCAATTTGATTCTATCGTTGCATTCAATCGTCAAACGTGTCTGACTCATTCTTATGTATAAAAATATGCTTATATCAATTTTCGCAAAGTAATGCCAAGCCAAACATTTGTGGAACGCAATATCGTTATAGGCTCAAATTGGCTCTGCGATTAGTGACGTCATCGGTAGCGTTAACGAATTTCGGATTAGTGACGTCACGGTAGCGTTAATGAATTTCGGACGCATGGTAGCGAAAACTATTTCAGTATTGCCAATAAATCGTTGTTAAAATATAAATTTATACTTATATAATATACAGGGTGATTCACTAAAATAATGCAAAAATTAAATAGGAAATATTGGATGCACAACAGAACATTCTGAGATAGGGAACTTGGGGTCTTCGAAGTCAGATTAAGGAGATATGAACTTAAACATGTCTATCGCTATCATGTTATTATTTACATTTATTATAATTATTATTTTTTTATTTATTTTGTTGAGTTATTTTACAACGCTGTATCAACATCTAAGTTATTTAACGTCTGAATGAGATCAAGGTGATAATGCCGGTGAAATGAGTCCGGGGTCCAGCACCGAAAGTTACCCAGCATTTGCTCGTATTGGGTTGAGGGAAACCCCGGAAAAAACCTCAACCAGGTAACTTGCCCCGACCGGGATTCGAACCCGGGCCACCTGGTTTCGCGATCAGACGCGCTGACCATTACTCCACAGGTGTGAACTATTATAATTATAATTTATATCTATTTATACATAATATTTAATTCGTTTATATTTCTCAATTATTTTCGAACAATTTTTACTCCTGAGTTAACGCACTATTTTTTTACCTCACATCTGGTGCTCGAAATAAGTGCATTTATATTTATATTTATATTTAGTGTTTACATTTGATATGTTTATATTTATTTACACTAAATTAATTATATAAAGCATAAAAAATCATCAACACCCGTATGGGCAAAGCTCCTGTCCGGGTGTAGTTCCATTCTAATGCATAAATACAAAAAATAATGAGCAAAAATATTATATATACAGGTTAGACAATAAGTAATGATATTAATTTCTAGGGGTTATTCTTTGAGATATTTCACACAATTAAATCTAATAAATTTTGCCCATTCTTGCATCCATTTCGAGAAAAAATGGTTTTATATTAAACATTTTCTAGCGTATTTTAGGAAAGTTACTGAATTAATTTCCAATATGGTCAGTAAATTTAAGAGAGCAGTGTATTTTAATAATAATTGATTAAAGAATTTTAGTTTTGTCCTTTAAGTGTGTAGAAATTTGATCTAAACAAATGTAACTTTTCGTTTCGAAAAATAATTTTTAAATTTACATTTGTTGCGATCATTTTTTATATATTTTTTATGCTCGACCATGCTCAAATATAGTAATTATACACCTGGTAGCAGACCTTTAATGCATGTCATTAAACTACACCTCTTCATTAAAGTTCAGGTGTTCCACCAATCAGAAAACACCATTGTAGCAATATGAAAGCGCAAGTATCGATTATTCTCGGATATGCAAGTCAAAAGACAACTAGCGAAACGTCATGGAGGCTGGAAATCCAATACTGTCGTAGAAGATTACGTTCTGTTACTATAATAATTAGCGTTAATTGTAAATAATATTCAAATAAATTCAATTTGTCATCTCGTTTTTCAATGTCTAAATCAATTTCAAGGTTATATCATGGTTAATGTTTATTTTACTCTCTAGATTATACCAAGGTCAATGTCGACATTTCTTTCTCGGAAAAAAATCAATACTTTCGCGTCTGCGCACATCTCACAATTTACGAGATATTGCACGAGGTCAGTTCCGCTCCCCAGTCAGATAAGAATAACATGAATAGTTATGAATAATTTCAAGTTAAAAATATGGTCGAGCATAAAAAGTCGTATGGAACTTACCTATAATGGTAATTAAGATGCTCGTATGAAAATTATGAAACGAGCGCAAGCGAGTTTCATAAACATACTCGCGTCTTAATTACTACCATTATAGGCTCGTTGCATAATGTACTATTCAGTAATTTTGCTACCATAACACACTGCTCTTTTAAACTGACTGAACATATTGAGAATTAAATCAATGGCTTTCACAAAACATGCTATGAAATGTTTCATATAAAATAATTTTTATCTTGAAAAGGAAGAAACAACAAAATTTTATTAGGGGAGAGTCGGGTAGTATCGGACATCAGGTAATATCGGACAGTGAGCTTCTTTCATCTACCACACGATGATAGTATCTGATTGACATGGTTACGTTTCTGTGATGTCGCATAGAGAAACGTAACCATGTCATTCAGGTACTACCATATGGTGATAGATGAAAGAAACCCACTGTCCGATATTACCCGATGTCCGATACTACCCGACTCTCCCCTAATTTTTTTTTTCATATCTCAAAGAATGACACCCTGAAATTAACGACCTTATTTAAATATATATCTATATAAAAAGAAAGGAAAAAGAACATAACAAAACTTTTAAAATATTAGCAATTTAAGAATTGTTGATAAGTATGGGCCGTATTCATAGACATTTTTAGCGCGGGTTTCCGGCGGATGATCAGAGTTTTTCGTATTCATAAACCAGTGTTAGCGATAGGATATGATTTGAATTCTGTACTAGTAACCAGTGGATAGCTTAGTACGCTCGTAGCGCTTGCTGCGAAATGTCTATGAATAGCACCCTAAATGTTTAATTTCTTCTACTGAAATAAAAAAGAGAAAATGTTGACGGTCAGGTTTCCATAACTCACTCTGTACATTAATTCGATAAAGAACCTAGCCTTCCAACTTAGACAAGACAGAACATCGCACAAAATCAATTTGTTTTTGTCCTCGGCGGTATTAGAGTACAGAACCTTGATTTCCACCCGATGGTTAAGTTTCATCTTACGACTTTCATACATTGACGACGACAATAAAGAAAATTAATCCAATTGAAGCTGTTGATATTTTTTACTCTTCAACATACGGAGTGTGTTCCAATGTACACATACTCCTGTGCCCCTGTTAATTAAAATTACTATTCCATGTTGTATGTTTAATTTCCTTTCTGATATCTTATTCATTTTGTGTTAAAATTTAATAATATAGAAAATTCTATTGTTTCGCGAAATTTTCATTTCAAATAAATTTCCTGCTTCAAATATATTGTAGCTTCTGTAACAAATATTGAATAATGTAAATAAAATATACTTCTACTATCGTTTGTTGTAACTACATTCTCTTTCCTTAATTTCCTTTTTATACACATATATAAATGCAATAGTGTGCATTCTCTGTATTATTTGCCATCTGATAAATAAACAATTATAGTCTTTTCACTTACATTCAATCGAAAGGGAAAATATCTCCTGCATATACATGGCTCTCATTTCAATTGACGAATTCTTTGTAAAGGAATAATTCAAAACATTCTCGCATGGAGTGTCAGACTCTCTGACTTTTTATTGTAAGTAAAAAATAGCCTTCTTTGCATAAACTAATTTCCTATTATCATTATGTTAAATTACTTACCTTTAAACGGGTCACTTACATAATAATAGGCCTATATGTTCAGTTTCTGTCAGATGCGTTTCCAATTCACTGTGGGCTAAAGCAAGGAGATGCACTTTCACCTTCACTTTTTAACTTTTTGCTTTTAGGAAAGAGGATATACATCAGCTGCTTGTCTATGCGGATGACGTGAATATGTTAGGAGAAAATCCACAAACGATTAGGGAAAACGTGAGAAAATACTGGAAGCAAGTAAAGAGATAGGTTTGGAAGTAAATCCCGAAAAGACAAAGTATATGATTATGTCTCGTGATGAGAATATTGTACGAAATGGAAATATAAAAATTGGAAATTTATCTTTTGAAGAGGTGGGGAAGTTCAAATATCTTGGAGCACAGTAACAAATATAAATGACACTCGGGAGGAAATTAAACGCAGAATAAATATGGAAAATGCCTGTTATTATTCGGTTGGTAAGCTTTTATCATCCAGTCTGCTGTCGAAAAAAATTAAAGTTAGAATTTATAAAACAGTTATATTACCGGTTGTTCTATATGGTTGTGAAACTTCAACTCTCAGGGAACAGAGGAACAGAGATTAAGGGTGTTGAGAATGAAGTGCTTAGGAAAATATTTGGGGCTAAGAGGGATGAAGTTACAGGAGGATGGAGAAAGTTACACAACACAGAACTGCACGCATTGTATTCTTCACCTGACATGATTAGGAACATTAAATCCAGACGTTTGAGATGGGCAGGGCATGTAGCACGTATGGGCGAATCCAGAAATGCATATAGAGTGTTAGTTGGGAGGCCGGAGGGAAAAAGACCTTTAGGGAGGCCGAGACGTAGATGGGAAGGTAATATTAAAATGGATTTGAGGGAGGTGGGATATGATGATAGAGAATGGATTAATCTTGCTCAGATAGGGACCTATGGCGGTCTTATGTGAGGGCGGCAATGAACCTCCGGGTTCCTTAAAAGCCAGTAAGTAAGTATATAATTTATTTCAAACATACACAAATATTGCGGTTTCTAGTGCATTAGCAGGAAATTAACATTTACTCTTTGAACTAGTTTAATTTTCTTGTGATACAGTTCACACTAGTGAGCTGGTCGAACATCTAAACTGAGTTCATTTCCTAAGTATAAGTATTCATTCGGAACTTTGTGGGTAGAGATGATTTCCTTCATTAGTTTTGCAGAAACCTTTGGCGTTCGCGGTCTTCTAGGATCAGAGAAGTTCACGGAGTACAAGCCAAATTTCGTTCTGAAAGACAAAATACAAGGCAGAAATTAAATTAGCTGTGTAATATTATGAAACATGTGAATTCACACGTAAACAGTGAGTAGAATTTTTGTTAAATTATTGAATTTATATTTAACGAATTATAATAGAATTCATAATATTGTTAATTCTCATTATCTGAAAAATGTAACAAACCTCCTACATCTATATTAAGTATTAAATTACATAATTCTGATTGTTGTCTCATACAGTGTAAATGTCCTATTATTAAAGAGTCCTCTGAAGTTAAGTATTTAGGCATAATTTTCGATAATCATTTCAAATGGAACCAACACATTAATTACCTTTGTAATAAATTACGTAAAATAGTATATTATTTTATTTTATAGAGGAATTACTTGTCAATAAGTTTATTACGTACAATATATTTAACTTTATTTCAGTCGGTAATTATGTATGGAATTATAGGATGGGGTAGCTAATTTAAATCCAATTTTAATCCACTTTATTTATTACAGAAGAAAATAATAAAAATATGTCTTCATAAACCTATTGATTTTCCATCTCAAAATTTGTTTCTAGACTTTAATGTACTTAACGTAAGACAAATTTATTATATTGTATTAATAAAATTCATACATAAAATGGAAATAATTTTGAATTGTATTCTCATAGTTATGAAACAAAAGGTATGAATTCTTTAAAATTGTTTGAACCAAAATGCAACACTGTTACAGTATTTAATCATAGTAGTAATTTAATCCCAAGAATATATAACAAATTTATATTTAAATATCCTAATCTTGTTAATTCTAATAGTTCTAGTATTAAATTTAAAAAGTTAGGTATGGATTTTATAAAAATTGAAAAATTGTAAATTTAAATTTATATACTATAATTGCACAGTTGACATAAGACAAATTGTATTGTATAATTATTAATTTCAATTCAGGAATCCGCCCCTGAGCACGAGTTCTACGCTTTCAGGGGCGAGCTAAAGTTTTTCTGTATATATTATATTTTATGTTACAATTATTAGCAAAATAATAAATAAATAATATAAAAATAAAATTTGACTGAATGATGTTAGCACAGCTGAAAGACTATTTTCACAGACCAGTGGAAGAAAGTTACCACTAAAATATTTTAACTGAACCGATGAACTTTATTATACACAGTCATTGATCGAGCCACAAGCTCGACAATTTATCAGTATTTTCAGGTCCTCTCGTGGCATTACCAATGATAAATGTTACTATTTCCGACAGGGATCATAGCTATAATCTTTTCGCTGTAAGAAAAATCCTAATGTAAACAACAGCACGTGACTGAGGCTTCATTGGCCATTATTTGGCGCCATAGATTCTCAGTACGTGTTCCCGCCTACTATTGTACATTCTGTTCCATGTTAAACATTTCCGTTATTCAAAGTTATCACTATGATTTCTTAGGAAACATTTACTTTATAATTACAGTAATTAAATTATTTTTTAAGTCTTACGTCTTCACATTGGACAGTTGAGGATCAGAAGCCATACTTCAGTACCACGTGCTTACGTGAACTACGGTACGAGATCTTGTTACAAGAACAGACAGTATTAGGTATTCATCCGCGTTCATAGTACATAACAAAATATAAAAGTAGCTTTTCTTTTACATAGCGTTTTACATATGAGTGAAGTTAAATATTTCATATTTAACAACTAGAATTCAAATTTACAAATAATACAAGATTATGGTTTCCAAAGAGCTTAATTTTCCTGCGTCAAGTGAGTGTTTCGACTGGGAGCCAATCACTGGTATGACAGCCACGTGCTTGTGTTTCAATTTTTCTTACAGAAAACAGTATACATTATTCAGTATTTTATGACCCCTTGTTCATTCAAAATTATCGATGATGGTAACGAAAATTTACTCCATCGATAAATTTTAAAACGAGGTCTGAATTATATAACGTGATTTACATATAATATGAGCAAATTTAAACACAGTACATTTAAGACCCTTAAACGTGGCAATGTATTCTTTCAACAGAAACGTATTATTCTCTGATTTCATACAGAAGGAACCTTTACGCTGAAATTTCAAACGATCTGATTACTTCCACTTCAAAGCGGGGCATTCCAAAACTAAGTTGACAAAAACAAATTCAAGTAAAGGAATATATGAATGAAAAATTCAGAACTACAGTAAAATAATTTCATCTAATATTTATAGGTATTCTTAACTCGTTGCGACGGATAACAATGTCGCCACGTTCCCTTAACTATTTGAAGAGTCCACTGCAAGAATGATGGATGTCACTTTCTTGTCGAAAATGAACCAAGACTGTCAATGCATAGCTCAAGACATATAGAATGTACATAGAGAGTTATATGGCATTAACACTGATAGTCATTGTCCAGTAATGATCGGAAAATCACAGTTAAGCTTTGAACGCTAAGCATTTCAAACTTTCAATTGCTTCTCCTGCAAAATGTATTCCAAATGACATCCATCATTCTTGCAGTGGACTTTTCATTTCTTATTATCAGCAGAAACACAATATACAATACATATACATATATAGTCCCGTCGCTCTAATTTCCGGCAGCCAATCGCGTTGCAGGTCGGCTACAATTTAAACGTGTGCGTCTTGTGATTCGCTGATGATGACGTTATTCATTTCTTAAGGCTCGATAAATACTTAATATAATCACCCGCCATTTTGGCCCTTTCGTTGGCGTTCGCAGAAAGCACACGAAGACGTTATTTGCCGCTCAATTATTTGCTGAATTACAGTGCGTTTGATTTATTATCATAGGAGCTACGACATAATAATGTTTAACGGTGTGGCAAATAGATTCCTCGTATGGTAGCTCGGCAACGAAAGAACAAAAATGGCGAGCGATACTATCTACCTAGACTTTATAGAGCCTTGACTTCCTAAGACGTAAGCAAAGAGGAGGAGTCACGCCGGGAATAACAGCGTCGCGACTATAATTATATGAAAGAAAAAAATATATAAAGAAGAGAGTATGAGGAAATGACGGAAGTTGTTTTTCTCTTACACCAATATACAGCTGTCTCATTGGATCGTTTAATCCCCCGGCGTCTGGAAATCCGTTTTCAGTTATCAGTATTTCCCAGTCTCCGAAGTTGTGTTTTATGTAGTTCAACACTCGTCTTATACCTTCAGGAGCAACCTAGAACAAGGGGGAAGATTTTTCTGTTAATAGGCCTAATATGTGACTATAATATTGTTTTATTCCTACAACTAGAGAAAAAAGGTATTTTACAAACAGCTTCTATTTAGTGTAACTCTAACAATATTGAGAATAGGACTCAAGTTTTATATGACTTTCTTTTTCAAAATGTCTTCTGAAACATGCTCTGTAAGTGACGGTAACTCTTCGTGAATCACCCTGTATATTGGTTTCTTATGGTAGGCCAGTGATGTCAAAGCAAGCGCATTTTTCTGACCTTGACGTCGTGCGCGGGCAGCAAGCGCTAATTATAGAAAGAGGAGGGGTTGTGTATATGAATAAGCAGCCTGTTTGATTAAGAAAACTGTGGTGCACAAACTTCAAACGGAACGTGAAATTTTATGTCGTTATTTTTATATGGCTTCTTTCTGTTTAATATTATCTACATTGTCTGTAAAACAAAAGTACTAACACTGATTTCTTAATATTGTACTTGTGTTTTAAATCTTAATAACATAATAGAGAGTTAAGAAGGAATATTCACTTAAATTCCATAGTAGTATAATATTATACTGTATTAAGTAGATGAAACACATCATTCATAAAGAAAGTGATATTCCAAAGAAAGAGATTCAGTATGACATGATAAGTTGGAATTGATATTGATGGTATCTTTAACCTTACAAAAGTAATTAATAAACTAATCAAAACAATATCACAGTACAAAGCAAAGTTACCTAGGTACTGTATCTGTTTTAAGTGTAAATAATATTACATAACAAAACTTTTATCGCATTACGCTTTTAAGGTGATATTTGTGAGCAACTTCCTGTCATCAGAATATTAAATTATTTTCTCGAAATCTGCTGAAGCTATAGAGCTGACATTTTTACAACACATGGGCACGTATCTTTTGCTTATGATGTAACAGTAGTTGCTTTGTTAATTCATTTCCTTACAAACAATTTCCATGCGAATATTTCCAAAATTATTAATACACTATCTTCAATAATACGTAGGCTATATACGGTATATTAGATTTACGAAAACATTCTGTAAGGCTACTAAATAAATAGGCCTATACCTGAAAATTTCACTTTTCTATAGGAAAAGTTGAGAAAATATTTCTTTTGAATAAAAAAATCAAACTTGTGAGAAATGAGCATTAAAATTAAAACTTACATTCTTACAATGCACTTATACTTCTCAGGCAAATCTAAAAATTAACATGGATACAGTTTTAATAAGTTCTCTTCCCTTTATCTATTGAATCAGTGCTGGCCATCCCTGAATATAGCTCGACCAAGCGGCATATACCACCTCTTTTCTGTCTCTTTCCTTTCCGTTGTAAAGCGCTCAGGCTCTCCTGGGCTCTAAAGCGCGCGCTTGCTCCTATGGGCATCAATTGACATGCCTGTGGTAGGCCCTAGTATTAAATTCCTATGTCCATTGTCTAGAACAACACACGTTATCATAATAACAATTATTTAATAATAATAATAATAATAATAATTATTATTATTATTATTATTATTATTATTATTATTATTATTATTATTATTATTATTATTATTATTATTATTATTAGGAACATTAAATCCAGACGTTTGAGATGGGCGGGGCATGTAGCACGTATGGGCGAATCCAGAAATGCATATAGAGTGTTAGTTCGGAGACCGGAGGGAAAAAGACCTTTAGGGAGGCCGAGACGTAGATGGGAGGATAATATTAAAATGGATTTGAGGGAGGTGGGATATGATGATAGAGACTGGATTAATCTTGCGCAGGATAGGGACCAATGGCGGGCTTATGTGAGGGCGGCAATGAACCTTCGGGTTCCTTAAAAGCCATTTGTATGTATTATTATTATTATTATTATTATTATTATTATTATTATTATTATTATAAAAAAGAATAAATAATATTTGTTTTTTTCGTATCCTCTACTATATTCAGGTACTAATTAATATTAATAACGTTGAAGATAATTAATTCATGATAATTATTTTGTTATTTATATTGAAAATTGTGCAAAACATATTGCTTAATCCTTGCCTAAAATAGTAACAAATTAACTTTCACTGGTATGAAATGCATTTCAGCCAGTCTTCACATACTAGTCTATAGAACACTGCGGTATTACCTTACCGATATTTCAGGGAATAATGGTTGCGATGGCAACCACCATAATGCGGATGTGTTAGTTCCAATATCACGACTCAGTGACGGGCCGGACCAATCCTTGCATGACGTCACAAGAAATGTCGCATAATGATTGAGTGCAAAAAAGTCTGCGGTCCCTGTGCCAGGATAGAAATATATTTCAGGGATTGTAACATGATTGCGAAAGAAAACATATTATTATAGAAGCATATTTACAGAGAAACTGCAAACAAAAGTGAAATTCTTTATTGAAGTATTTATGTTGCATTAAAACCTGAAATCTGTCAAAACCAGTTTGAACTAGTGAAAATAGTCTAAGAAAATGTAGAACATTATGAATGAATGTTTGGACTGTATGCTTATTTTTTTAATAATTCTAAATTAAACCGTTTGAAATTTTTATTTTAGAACCTTTTTGTTTACCTCTTAGAAATTTAATTTCTTCAGGAGTAAAATATTGCAATCTTGAAGAAGGGAAGCCCTCTTTCCTGCTGTTAGCTGCCACCCTGTCCTTCAGTAGTTGAGGATAATCGCCATCTGTACTGTAGACTGGATGAGCGAACCAGCCCAACTGAAATGTAATAATAATAATAATAATAATAATAATAATAATAATAATAATAATAATAATAAAATGTAAATCTGTAGACACTGCATTTATATGTAAAATTTAACTTCTTTGTATATTTTAAGAACGTTTGATTCATCTTGTTTCATTGAATTATTGATCGTCTTCAAAACCAAGAAAAAAAATTTGCCTTAGTTACAATTCTGCTTAAAATGCATTTTTGTGTCAAAAAGTTGGTCAATATAATGATTTTTGTAAGTAATGTGTCGCAATATTCTTCCCTACAGATGCAATAGACTGATGTTCGATTTCTGACACGGAACTCAACATTCACCTCTTTTCTGTATAAATTGAATGCCTCCTATTACATTTGCCTCCTCTTGCCTTAAGGGTACTGGATTGAGCTGCTGCAGTATTTTTCCTTATGAATATGAATACATCAATTATTTTTTCTGTTTCTATCAAACACAAATTAATGTTCTTTTACCGTGTGATAAATTATATATATATATGTATATTTATTCGTTTATTTGTTTATTTGCTTATTTATTTATTTGTTTATTTATTTGTTTGTTTATTTATTTATTTGTTTATTTGTTTGTTTATTTATTTGTTTATTTATTTGTTTGTTTATTTGTTTGTTTATTTATTACTTATTTATATAGTCATATATTTATTTATTTAGTTATTTTTATTATTTATTTATTTATTTAGTCAGTTATTTATTTATTTAGTTATTTTATTATCTATTTATTTAGTTATTTATTTAGTCATTTATTTTTTTATTTGCTCATTTATTTATTTAGTCATTTATGTATTTATTTATTTAGTCATTTATGTATTTATTTATTCATTTATTTTTTATCATTTATTTATTTAGTTATTTATATTTTATTTATTTAGTCATTTATGTATTTATTTATTTTTGTTATTTATTTAGTTATTTAGTTATTTATTCATTCTTTCATTTATTTAATTATTTATTTATAGAGTTAATAGTTATTTATTTAGTTATTTATTTACTTATTTTTATTTATTTATTTATTTATTAGTTAATAATTTATTCACTCATTCATATATTTATTTATTTATTTATTTATTTATTTATTAGTTATTTATTTATTCACTCATTCATATATTTATATACTTATTTATTTATTTATTTATTAGTTATTTATTTATTCACTCATTCATATATTTATATATTTATTTATTTATTTATTTATTTATTTATTTATTTATTAGTTATTTATTTATTCACTCATTCATATATTTATATATTTATTTATTTATTTATTTATTTATTTATTTATTTATTTATTTATTTATTTATTTATTTATTTATTCTGAGAGAGTTAAGGCCATGAGGCCTTCTCCCCCACATAAACGAATGTTACTGAGTTTTGAGCTGCCCACAGAAACAAATTATCTTTCATTGTTTTAATATACGCATGGCAGAAAAAAGAATCTATTGAAAAAAAAAAGTTTTGCGATTGTCAGCAGTTACGAATACCTATTACAGAAAGTTTTGATCTCACACTTTTCAAACTTTCCCTCCATGTCAAAAACATACTATTTGAGAAAATGACTGCGAAAAAATAGCACTTTTTCAATCAACAAGAAGAACGTGACTAATCCGTATTCGTTTGTTTTGTCTTATAAAAATATGACATGTCTCTCCACATTTTCACTATTCGAATTAAATGTTTTAAAATAGTAGTACATTCATTTTGAACGACTATATATTTTACATTAGCATACAAATTTTCAGCCCTTTATCTTGCGTAGTTTCTGAGTAAATGGTACCTGAATTATGAACAATAATTTTTTTTTTCAATCCTCTTTATTTCTGTCTTTCCTATATTAAAACAGTGAAAGACAATTTGTTTCTGTGGCCAGCTGACGACTCGCCAACATCTGTTTATCACATGATGCAAAGAACATTTGTCTGTGATTGATAGAAACAAAGGGCAAAATATTTTATATATACATATTTATAAATTAAAATATTGCTAACAGCTTTACCCAGTACCCAAAGGGAGGTTTCTCACGTAATGCTTGTCACATAACAAAACAGCATCACTACAATGTAAATATTCAGTGTTTGCTTAGTGAGATCTGAACCTACACCCGCCAGCCACATTTGAAGTATGTGATCTGATGTATTATGCAGACACATCAGATTGTCGTGTTAGGGCGAAGGAGCTATTGTTGTTGTAGATAACAGCGAATGATTAACAAACATGTGATGAACACTCGCAAGTTGTGTTCAATAATAAAATCTTGTGAAGCGAAGGAAAAAGTATGCCGATGTGGATAGCACGTAGTAGAATAAAATGTGTGACGTTGAGGGATATTGACTGTTGTAATGTAATAGTAACTGTTAGCTGAATTATCCATACAATTAATATGTAGTTCTTACATCTATTTGCCTCTGCCTGATTACTGCTTCCTGATCCTCAGTGGATTTCGGGTTTAAAGGCTCGTACCAAAATAAATGTATTATGATAGATATCCGTCCTGGAAGCAGATAGAATATGACGTTAATATACAAACATCCTGAGCAGCTTCTCCGATTTCATAATTATCACTATTGCATTGTATGTCATTGTATTGCACTGTATTGTATTGTATATTATCCAAAGAAATTGCATATAAATCACTAGTACGTCCAGTAATGGAATATGGTGCTGCATGTTGGGATCCTTACAGATTAGAACATATTAAGACACTGGAAAAGATTAAAAAACGGGCTCTTAAGTGTTGTCGGAAAAATTCGCCATTAAAATGGGACACACTCACGGACAGGAGAACGCGAATTCGATTATGCGCACTGTTCAAAACATACAGAGGTGAGCCTGCCTGGAGAGAAATAAAAAATAGGTTGCAGCCGCCAAATTACTCTTCAAGGAACGACCACTCATATAAATTGAGGGAAAGAAGACAGAGGACGGACACTGGAAAGTTTTATTTTCTCAATCGTACTATCAGGGACTGGAATGCTTTACCTGCAGACTTACTGAAGGCTTTACCAACAACCAAAAATGGATTTAAAAATAGGCTTAAGGACCTTACTAATAGACGGTAATTATACACAGTATTTAAAGGGTGTAAATGATATGTTGTTATTGAAGTGTTGTATCAGTGAAAAATTATGTTGTGTCAGTGAAGTGTGTTGTGTAAGTGAAACGTGTTCCTGTCAGTGAAGCTTTATAGTTTATAGTGGCAGTGCAAAGAATTTGAACAGTGAAATATTTTTGAAGTGTTAGTGAAATCAGGATAGAATCAGTGAAATGTGTCGTAGTTCCAGTGCAGTGAGTGAGTTGACAGCGAAATGAGTGTAATGTTGAAAGGTACTTGTGCAGATATGGACATATACTCGTGGGTTTTAGTTCGATCTTAGTTTTAAGATACAAATTAGAATATTTCAAATGTTATTTTAAGTGATCGTTTCATTTAATTTAGTATATTCCCTGTTGTTGTTGTTGTTATTATTATTATTATTATTATTATTATTATTATTATTAGTATTAGTATTAATTATTGTCATTATTGAGTGTAATTAGTTACCACTGCCACCGGGTATATACCCATTGCAGTGTGAATAAATATATACATATACATAGTCATCTGTAAGGAGAATAAAGTAACTTCACTTTTCATATAGCGTACGTAACAACAGAGACAGTGGCGCCGCTCTTGCGGTGGAGTGTACCTTGAAGCAGTACGCGTCGAGCAGCGGTAGAGTCAAGGTCGTGCCTTTGTTCCTCTCTGAGCCACGTGCTGTCAGAATGTGTGAGGTACCTTCTGTAATGAGATTTCTTGTGGCCAGAAACTATAAAGCTAGTGAAATCCATCGCCAACTTTGTGAAGTTTATGGGCCAGACGTAATGAGTGAAGATGGTGCCGTATGTTCAAAAATGGGCGAACCAATGTCCATGATGAAGAGAGAAGTGGTCGACCGAGTATCGTGAACGCAGATCTGATTTGTTTGAATGAGGAAATGGTTACGGCAAACCGCAGGTTCACCATGTCGAAGCTTAGTGAGGATTTTCCACAGATTAGTCGTACTCTTCTGTACAAAGTGATTACTGAAGATTTGGGCTACCGGAAATTTCTGCCAGATGGGTGCCTAAACTCCTTTCTGAGGAACAAAAGGCTCAGCGGATGGGAGCAGCACTGTCCTTTCTTGAGCGTTGCGAAAGAGACGTGATGCTATTCTCGATCATATTGTGCCAGGAGATGAGACTTGGGTGCGGTATGTGAATGCAGAAACAAAGCTTCAATCAATGCAGTGGGGCCATATTCACTCCCCGAAAAAAAACCCACAAAGTGCCGTCAAACACTTTCCACGAGGAAACTCATGGCAACTGTCTTCTGTGACAGAAAAGGAATTTTGCTAGTGGAGCTATTGGAGAGGAATGCCATAATTAACGCTGAGCGTTACTGTAACACATTAACAAACTTGAAAAGGGCCATTCAAAACAAACGTCGTGACATGTTAGCTCTGGGGTGATTTTCCTTCATGACAACGCCCGGCCGCATACAGCGCGTCGTACTGCGACCAAACTGCAAGAGTTAAACTGCGAAGTATTGGATCACCCTCCCTATAGCCCAGATTTGGCGCCTAGCGATTACCATCTCTTCATGCACATGAAGACATGGCTTGGCTCGAACCGCTTTGACGATTACGAAGAGTTGAAAACCAACGTAGTAGCTTGGCTTCAGTCGTAGGCGGCCGAATTCTAGGATTGTGGAATTTCAAAGCTCGTCAAACGCTACGACAAATGTCTCAATGTGAGTGGAAACTTTGTAAAAACATAAACTAGAGTGTATACTTTCAAAATTACCGGTTGTTCTGTATGGTTGTGAAACTTGGACTCTCACTCTGAGAGAGGAACATAGGTTAAGGGTGTTTGAGAATAAGGTGCTTAGGAAAATATTTGGGGCTAAAAGGGATGAAGTTACAGGAGAATGGAGAAAGTTATACAACACAGAACTGCACGCATTGTATTCTTCACCTGACATAATTAGGAACATTAAATCCAGACGTTTGCGATGGGCAGGGCATGTAGCACGTATGGGCGAATACAGGAATGCATATAGAGTGTTGGTTGAGAGACCGGAGGGAAAAAGACCTTTGGGGAGGCCGAGACGTAGATGGGAGGATAATATTAAAATGGATTTGAGGGAGGTGGGATATGATGATAGGGACTGGATTAATTTTGCACAGGATAGGGGCCGATGGCGGGCTTATGTGAGGGCGGCAATGAACCTTCGGATTCCTTAAAAGCCATTTGTAAGTAAGTAAGTAAGTAAGTATACTTTCAAACGTATTGTAACCCAATTCTGTAACATCATTCGCAGGTTTGTAAAAAATAAACGGAAGTTACTTTATGAATAGCCCTCGTACGTATTGCATTATATTGATTTTCGCCGATGCCACTAGCAACGCATTCGGTCAAGAATTTAAGCATAAAAAGACTTAGGATTTTAAAAATGACAAAATTGGAAATTTTTGGCCACAGCAAGTTTCAAGCCATAACTTAATGAAAGTGTTACCATTCTGTGAGGGACGGAATTCCTTGCCGTACAGGTGATAGACCTCGGCGTGGGCCAGCAGCATGTTGCGTAGTGCCAGGTAGCATCCGACGCCTGGCGCTGAGAAGTTCAGCACCTTAATGAACTGCGATGCCTCGTATTCCAGGCACTCCATGTTAGGTTCGTTCATAGTGGCCCAGTATTGTACCTGGCGTATATTTTTTTATTTTATTAGGTTATTTTACGACGCTGTATCAACATCTCAGGTTATTTAGCATCTGAATGAGATGAAGGTGATAATGACGGTGAAATGAGTCCGGGGTCCAGCACCGAAAGTTACCCAGCATTTGCTCGTATTGGTTTGAGGGAAAACCCCGGAAAAAACCTCAACCAGGTAACTTGCCCCGACCGGGAATCGAACCCGGGCATCTGGCGTAGAGGGAACAACAAATTCGACAGCACTAAATAAGTCCAACTCGCTGGTATAGTGCTTGTCTATGGGGCCAAAGCAAGCCTATTAAATACATACCGAGGGCAATTCAATTCAATTCAATTTATTAAGCCATTAAACATACATTGATAGGCTTCGTCACAATACACATATAATTGAAAACAGTAGAGTTTAATTAGAATGAAAACACAAAATATTTAAAAACTCTAAAATTAATGAAAACACTTCACTCTTAATGTAATATTTGTAACTAAATGTAAATAACTTTATTTATTTATTTTTTTTTTCGTTGTTGGTAACTCAATAGCATCTATTAGTGCTTTACGGTTGTGCTAACAGATGGAGTTACTTGTCAACAATGTGACGCTGAAACGTGTGTTCAGGTTACTGCCCAGCGACAGTCCTGATATATTTTTATATTTGTGATGATTGGTTAATTAATATTAACCCGGCACACTCACAATCACACTCACATTCATACAAATTTCCAGACTCTAGACACCCAGGGAATTTTTCTTCTTCAAGAAAAATTCATCGAGAGCCGAGCCCGGGAATCGAACCCGGGACCTCCTGATCTGGAAGCCAGCATTGCTGACCAACAGACCACGGAGGCAATAACTTTATTTACTGAAAAAAATTTCGTATGAATTTATGTTAAGAAACTCATCTACAGAGTAGAAAGGATTAATGGAGCTGTTTGGGAAGTAAAGAGCTGGGAATATTTCCTCATAACGTCTTCGGACATCATGCCGAATTTTACATATAATTATCGTATTTATCATCATCATCATCATCATCATCATCATCGTACTTGCAGGTATTAGGCCTAGTGGCCTGTTACGGTCTCCGTCCATCTTTTCAGAGGGCGTCCCAAAGATCGTCTTCCATTTGGTATATAGCGGAGAATTTGTCTTGAGAGTCTGGAACGGTCCATCCTATTGACATGGTTAAGCCATTTTTGTCTATAGTGGTTGAGATGTTCATAAATAGGTGTAATTTTCAATTCTTTTGTAATTAGTTCATTCCTTTTGTTGTCAAGCAAGCTCTAGCCGGCAGTCCTCCTTAGAAATCTCATTTCCGCAGTTGTTAGGCGTTGAACATCTGAGTTTCGGACAGTCCAGGCCTCACTACCATACATGAGGACAGGTCTTGCTAGAACTTTATATGCTTTTAACCTGGTATGTTTTTGGGTTTTCGTGGTTGTGAAAACCTGGTTGATGGTTCGTAAGGCTCCATTAAAATGTTGAATATTTTCAGATATATCACTAACAGGTAAATATGTCAAATTATAACCTAAATATTTAAATGAGTTTACCTGTTCTAACGTATGGGTTCCAATGCAAATTTTACTCCTAACTGGCTGTTTACCTTGGAACGCCATAATTTTTGTTTTGTTTGGGGAAATTTTCATATTGAAATTTTGTGCTATTATATTCAGGTGATGTATTGAGTATTGCAGCTCGTCTTCATTTGTAGCGAAAAGAACCTGATCGTCTGCATATAATAATGTATCTAGAGTTCAATTTCGGAAGAGCTACAAAATATAATAAAATATACTACTACTAGTACTACTAATACTACTATAAAATATAATAAAACTAATTATATTACTACTCGTAACAAAGAAATAAGTTAACATAATATTTCAGAATAAAAAATATATATCAATACTGGAGTTCAAGAGTTATCCTGTATGACCGACTCTATTTAATACTTAATAACATTCAAATGCTACACAAGGTTTACTCATGAGGCACTGTCCTAAAAAATTGGACAAAATTAAACATCCTGCTTTTGCAGACTATCAAGTAATTCAGAACATAATTATTATAAGGAGGAATATGTAGGTTAACCGAACTGCATTATCCTGAAAAATTTTACATTCCTCTTGAGAAACCCTGTATACCTAGGTATAAATCTTATCTCTGAAAATATTACCCCATAATACTTACTCTGTCTCCGAAATTCTTAAAAAGAATGCGAGCGTATTCTTTGAAAGCTCCGATAATGTATGGGTTGGTCCATCCTCCCAGATTTTGCAGATACTGTGGCATATCGAAATGATACATCTTCACCTGAAAATTTTGGTATCAGAATTAGATTTTATTTATTTATGTATTTATTTATTTGTTCGTTTGTTTGTTTGTTTGTTTCTTTGTTTATCGGACATGTTTCTAAATCTATCTATTTCTATCTGTCTGTCTGTTTTGTCTGTCTGTCTGTCTGTCTGTCTGTTGTCTGTCTGTCTGTCTGACTGTCTTTGTCTGTCTGTCTGTCTGTCTGTCTGTCTGTCTGTTGTCGAAATGTCTGTCTGTCTGCCTGCCTGCCTGCCTGCCTGCCTGCCTGCCTGCCTGCCTGCCTGCCTGCCTGTGCTTGCCTGCCTGCCTGCCTGCCTGCCTGCCTGCCTGCCTGCCTGCCTGCCTGCCTGCCTGCAATGCCTGGATTATCTATCTATCTATCTTATCAAAGTAATCTATCTATCTATCTATCTATCTATTTATTTATCTTTATCTATTTATTTATTTATTTATTTATTTATTTATTTATTTATTTATTTATTTATTTATTTATTTATTTATTTATCTTCTGTTATTTATTTATTTATTTATTTCTTTATTTATTTGTCTGTCCTTCTGTTATTGCCATGTCTGTCTGTCTGTCTTTACTTATTTATTTATTGTTTATTTATTTATTTATTTATTTATTTATTTTCTAATAATTGTAACATAAGATACAATATATACAGAAAAACTTTAGCTCACCCCTGGAAAAGTAGAACTCGTGCTCAGGGGCGGATTTCTGAGTTGTTATTAATAAATATATAATAAAGTTTGTTTCATGTCTACTACACAATAAGAATAAATTTACAATTTTTCAATTTTTATAAAATCCATACATAACTTTTTAAATTTAATACTAGAACTATTAGAATTGACAAGATTAGGATATTTAAACATAAATTTGTTATATATTCTTGGGCCTAAATTACTACTATGATTAAATATTGTAGCAGTGTTGCATTTTGGTTCAAACAATCTTAAAAAATTCATGCCTTTTTTTTCATAACTATGAGAATATAATTCAAAGTTATTTCGATTTTTATGTATGAATTTTATTAATGCAATATAATAAACTTGTCTTATGTTAAGAACATTAAAGTCTAAAAACAATTTTTGAGATGGAAAATCAGTAGGTTTATGAAGACATATTTAATTATTTCCTTCTGTAATAAATAAAGTGGATTAAAATTAGATTTAAATAAGCTACCCCATCCTATAATTTCATACATAATTACCGATTGAAATAAAGTTAAGTATATTTTGCGTAATAAACTTATTGACAAGTAATTCCTCAATAAAACAAAATAATAATTAATTCCTGAATATATCTCAGTATTAATGTTGAAATGTATATAATTCTTCCATTTTACAACATTCTATTTTTTAAACAGGGAATATAATTATATTATTATTATTATTATTATTATTATTATTATTATTATTATTATTATTATTATTATTTCAATACGATCACATGGCAAGTGATTTTAGAAACATTCGCTAACATGCATTTATTACTAGTGACGTAATGTATAGTTTAAATTCACTTGAAATGCACGTGACTTCACCGAAAGCCAGTTTTCTTCAGAACTTCAACCAAGATATTATATTACCGAAAGATATGCCTCATTCTTCCCTGTCTGATGGAGTTTTTCCACCGCTATGACGCCTTCTTACGCACTGTCACATTGCTCAAAAGGGAATTATAAAAATGTTTAGTGTAAAATATTCAAGTTTTAAATTTCACAGATAATGAAACAATTAAATTCGTAAGCGAGGGCCTCAGTTTCTTACTATTGGTGTAATTCCTTTCTCCAAGAGGTCATCTATGACTTTGTTGTAGTGCTCCAATCCCTTGACGTTGATGCTATTGGCAAGTCCAGTCGGCATGATGCGAGTCCAAGAAATGGAAAAGGAGTAGAAATGCATCTAAGAGAAACAAAAGAGAAATGAACTGAGGTTGTGACCATAGGGATAAATGTGCACTTTATCTTTTATTTAGCCAGACTTTGCAATCATAATGAAGTATGTTAATATTCAGTACTAGAGATGAAGTAATTTGTCCGGAAATGATGCACATGAGATGTATTCCTGTTTACACAAACCTTATCGGTCCTTTGGCCTATTTGAGAAAATAATACAAATCACAATATAGCCTACTCCATTATTTCAAATATTTATTTTCCGAATTTCTGTTTCTTGTCTAAGTAAAATATTAATTTGAATAAATTATCATCATCTTATTATTTTCGAGAGGAATTGATTACTATTTACTTACCTAATTATAGTTTCCTCCAGTCCAAAATAAATTGTCTAGTGGCGTTCCTTTAAAAATTAGTATAACTTCTCTCAATGTACAGAAAGTAGGACTAATAAATTAAATGCAAAATAAATTTTAAGCCCACATAAGTAAGAAATTGTAAGGAAAAATTCACCCCCATATCTTTGACCAGGTGGCTGTCTTCTTTGAACTTATAGTATGAAAGGTCAGCGTCATCGGCATTTGAGTGGTCCGCTATCACATCTGGGTACGCGTGAATTGTTGTATCCCAGATGGTCGGTCCTCTTCCTGCAACATCACATCACACAGTAGTATTCAAGCCCTGGTAACATATAACAGATTGACCATCCTAATGGACTATCAAGGCAACCACTTTTATCAATTTCACTATGCTACCATCTAGCCACTGCAAAAGAAATCACGTTATAACCTTTATGGAATTGCATGGAGCAATTACTGCAGTTCAAAAATTCCTTTTCGACGGTGAATACTGTTGTGTTTGTTCTCATTTCATAACACAAGATTGGCCGATCTGATATATATGGGATCAGGTATGCAAGGCACAATAGAATAATTATTAATTAGGCGGTACAGTCATTTATACAGGGTGATTCACGAGGATTTATCGTCACGGAGCTTATTTCCAAGACATTCTGAGCAAAAAATGTCACATAAACGTTTGTCCTAATCTCAATTTTTCAGAGGAACACTGATTTTAAATTGTTTGTAAAATATAATATCTTGAGTTTGAAGGGTAAAAGAATATTACAGATAAAGAATAAACTATTCAGGAATATCATTTCTTTAATTAGCTAGTATTGTCAAGCTAAAAATGTCTTGTGAATTCCATAGTTGTTTCGTACAGAATTTTTTTCCAATTTTTAACTACAAAATTACATTTTTCTTACGAATTTATTAAACAATTGTTATAAATCATGCCGCTCTTGTAAATTCTTCAACACTGTACATTAGAATGCATAATTAATCTGTAAAGAATCAAATTCCTAAAGCTGTATGATATGTAACAATTTTTGTGATAAGTGCGTAAGAATGATGCTATTTTTAGTTAAAAATTGAAAAACAAAATCTGTACAAAGCAATTAACAACACATTTTTAGCTTGAGAACACTACGATGAAAGAGTAATGAAACGGAGAAAAACTCTCTCCGGCGCCGGGATTTTAACCCGGGTTTTCAGATCTATGTGCTGATGCTTTATCCACTAAGCCACACCGGATACCCACCCCGGCGTCGGACAGAATCGTCTCAGTTTAAGTTCCAACTCTTGGGTTCCCTCTAGTGGCCGCCCTTTGCACTACGTCATAGATGTCTATGAACATAGGACCGAAGTCCACACATGTGCTGAGGTGCACTCGTTATGAGTGACTAGTTAGCCGGGATCCGACGGAATAAGCGCCGTCTTAAATCACGAAGTGATTTACGCATATCATAGATATTATTTTAATGTACCGAAGTACATATGATATTTCCATGCAGATATTCTGCGTCATCATACGATGATCATTTTGAGATTAGGGCACATGTTTATATGACATTTTTTGCTCAGATTATCTTCGGAAATATGCTTCGTATATGACGGTAAATCCTTATGAATCACCCTGTATATTGCGTAATTTTTAATCTTTCGAGCGTCGCGGAGCGTTCAAACCTCAACATATAAATAAGAGATTGCTGATTCATTTTTAGAAGAAAATGCAAATACGATTTTTGACTGAAAATGAGCAAAATTTCACCGTCATCGTCTTAATTAAATCGTAATTTTTTTAAATAAGTAGTGTCCAAACCTTTATTTTTTAAGTTAGATATTTCTAGAAAGTTTGATCATTTAACGACTCACCGTCTACATTCCAAGCTCCTTCAGTTTGGTAGGCTGAGGTAGAAGCTCCGAACATGAACCCATCTGGAAATGTATAGCTCAGACCCGTAGCTTGCATATTCAGGAGCATGGCTAGGGCTGGGAGCATATCAGAAGTCATCTCTAAAGATTCGCAATGTCGGTAGACGAGGTGCTTAACAAAAGCAAGTGTAGCAATATGATACATGCTTGAGCTTTTATAAGTTGTGCAAATTATGTTCATGATTGTAAATTTGCCA
The DNA here is from genome assembly GCA_025594305.2 of Periplaneta americana. Classification (NCBI taxonomy): domain Eukaryota; kingdom Metazoa; phylum Arthropoda; class Insecta; order Blattodea; family Blattidae; genus Periplaneta; species Periplaneta americana. Next base: position 184,325,193 of record JAJSOF020000005.1, on the reverse strand, counting down.
CTCGTGAGTGGTGTGTCAGCTCACTTGCACGTTTCGTCCATTTATTATAAACGTCGTGAGATGTTTGTGGACTTCGAATGATATCTCATGTCTAGGGACCGGATTTTTATGTACATATTTATGTAAGAAAAGTAAGCCGAATATGTACCAAAATATGTAAAATCATGAAAATATTTAATATCAATATCTGGCAGGTACAGGATAGGTAAGACTCTCCAGTTTTGATTTCATAGAGCACCCGACTTTTTTACCGCACACTTGACACATTACTATTTTTCCATCTGTAGTGAAAGCTTCGTCCATCGCAATCCATGATTTTATTTTTGTCGTTAGGGTTGAAGATACAGGGGCCATTTAGTTACTTAAAAGCAATAGATAAACTCACTTGCACTTTATACTGTAAGTACTAAAACTAGAGAACTGAGTGAAATGAATGACACAACAGTACTGCAAGCACTGTTTCGCTTTACTGTATTAGGAGAAAATGAGAGATGTGGGACACATGCATTTTAGCTGCTCCCTGTCAGAAACAAGTACCTACTAAAACCTCAAACTATAGGCATTTACAAAGTGTTGTTTGAAAAGTGACATTCCTGTCTCGTTCAGAAGAGTAGGATTATTCCAGCCGAGAACCATACTTTTGATTGCTCGGAAAATCCCATTCCCGTATAGGTTACTAAATTTAAAGTAAAGAGATCAAGCAATAACCTGAAAAGCTATTTATTATAATCTTTCAACATCTTTCCAGTTTGTTCCTTTACTCCAGCTTCTTTTCAAAAGTCGGCTACTTTATTGCGGCTGATGCCAGACTTGACATGGTTTTCCCTCGAAGGATTAGGAAGAGGGCGGGTAAGGCTGCAAATTGCATGGAAACGACTTGTTAAGACGTGTGCAGAACAATTATAGTTGGAGACAAATCATGTCCTCATCGCACTCCACTGCTTGAAGGCAACGCTACTTTCTGAGTGATTTTTAAAATATAATGCAGTTGTATGGGAAAGGTTGCCTTTTGTTGACCCGTGTTTACAGTGGGCGGTATGGGGTGAGTGCCTCTATTACTTCCTGGAACTAAGGACGTTATGTTTCGTCCCGAAATATATTCTTTCTTGGGTAGGTAAAAAGGCTTTTTAAATCTGTGTATTTCAAACTGTAAACTTCTCCACCGGATTTTTTTTTTCATTTTAGAGAAGTAAAAATCAATAAAAACCCCTAAATATGTAGATTTATGTAATACCAAGCCATAATATATAATGTGGGATAAATATGTAAAAATATGTAGTATGAAATTTTAATATATTAACTTAATGGTAAATACAAGATTCGCAAAGATTTGTTATTTACGTACGGTTAGGTTGAAAGGAATATAATATGTAATGACATAAAAATCCGGTCCCTCCTCATGTCACACATACGGATTCATGATGAAATCACCTCAGGATTATTCTTGAAAATGTTTAAGGAGACAGAATTGTACTTTCACAAGAGTGTTTCAGGATGAATGTAAGTTAATCTGCATCGATTTAAATTCATACATTCATGTCCGAAATGTAACGGTTGGGAAGTTATTGATCGGAGAACTTTTCAATGGGGAGAGGCGTTATGGACGTATTTCTGCCTTTTAGAACAGTGATGCTATGATACATTATTGAAAATTCTCCATCTTCTGTTGTTCCAATAAGTTTATTTTATAACTAAGTACAAATCTGAAAAAGAAAATAAAATAATTACATAAGACAAATTGCTAGGGTACTCTTATGGATTTCATGAATTGTAAATTCATATCAGGTATGGGTACCGGTACCGGTTTTCTTTCCGACCTCAATGAAATAATTGGTAACTTATCAGTTTCAGATAACATCCGGTAAACATGGGAAAAACACAGCTAGATAAAATCCTTCCATTGGGAAAACGTCGTCTGTATTCCTCAACAGCAGCCAATGCATTTATTTATTTATTTATTTATTTATTTATTTATTTATTTATTTATTTATTTATTTATTTATTTATTTATTTATTTATTTATTTATTTATTTATTTATTTATTTATTTATTTATTTATTTATTTATTTATTTATTTATTTATCTATTTATTTATTTATTCATTCACTCATTCTCTCACTCACTCACTTACTCACTCACTCACTCACTCACTCACTCACTCACTTACTTACTTATTTATTTATTTATTTATTTATTTATTTATTTATTTATTTATTTATTTATTTATTTATTTATTTATTTATTTATTTATTTATTTATTTAATTTATTGCTACTAAGTTTGAAATGAATACAAGTTAATAAATACAATGTAAGATAAACTAGCCCACTCCTGAATGAGTAAGACTCGTGCTCAGGAGGGGATTCCAATACAGACAAAAATAAAATTAAAATTGAGAGTGAATACAGATTAAATAGTGTTTAATATGTTTAAACCCAAACTATAAATCCAGTACAAATTTTTTATTTTTTTTTTTAATAATTTGGAGGGGATTCGTGGTTAAATTAATATTGGAATTGCCATATTGCATTGCCATCACAAAATCCATAAACAAAAACCATGTCTGCATATTCACTATGCGAATACACGAATTAAATATCTAGTTAAGGTGTATTCAATGTGTGTGTTGAGCTGGCATTGTGGTGCTCAGATGCTGCCGTGTGCATAAGATCTGGCTTAACATGTCAAGTATAGTACACGGAACCGCAAGACCTTGCAGTATTTCTCCCCAATCGTTAGAGTTCGGACATAGGTATTTCAGATTAAATCGCTGTGGCTTTTAAAAATGAAGTGTTAAGTGTTAACCATTTGCGTATGCTACACTACATTAAACATATCTTTCGGAAGAGTTTGAAAAATATAATTTCTATTTTTTATATCCTCCCAACAAGAAAATGAGGGTGATTATGGATAAAAAATCTATTTATTTTGACTATTACACTTTTACTACGTCATACTACTTTTGACTAATAAAACGGTACGAAAGGACGTCTTTCAACCAATCATGGCTGCTTATCGCACAATTTTATCGCGTCCCTAGCATTTGTTTAATTTTATCGCTGCCCTAGCATTTGTTTCTTTGTTTGCCAACATTTCAAACTGCACTGGTCTGGACGTAAAAAAAAAACACACACACACACAAAATTACAAACCACTCCAGTCGATGCACAGCACTTTCAAATATGACTCGCATTGGCATTCAAGAACAAGAATTAATAAAGATCACTAGTCATAGCTATGCATCTTCCCTGAAACCCTATTTACAAATAAATGAAGAGCACCATTCGGAAATCCTGAATAAGTTGAGGGATACAACATGTACATCAACGAGTTCACTTCTTTTACGCACACGTCCAATGTAACATCAACTGAACCATCAACCACTAAAACACTCAAATTTGAAAATTGTACTTTCAATAATTGTTCCTTTTAAAATTATTCATGTTCATTTTTTATTTCATCATCGTTAATTAAAACTTTTCTTGTTTATTTCATCATTCCTAATTAAAACTTTTCTAACACTCGTTTATATTATTTAGTTTATGTTTGTTATGGCTTCTGCTATATGATATTATGGATAGTCACGTATCAGAGATTGTTTAATATTAAGATTTGTTTAAAATCATTAGTCAAGTGACGTTGATTACTGGGATCCGGATAATTGAAGTGGAATGCAACTGTTTTAATAAAAATGAAACTGAATCAATAAAGCCTTCTTGACTAGTAACCGTCCACAGAGTTCAATGAAGATTCCATAGTTGGCACAACTGATAACAAGAAAACAGCTAATCATAACACACTACTGCCATCTAGCGTAAGTTAATATTTGTAATGTTGAGATGGTACAATACTACATTTGAAGACAGTTGTATTTTCGTAAGCCAATTAATATTTTATTGTATTGGAGTACTTTGTTACTTCTAATCTTTATATACTTTCTTCTAATCGTGTAATAGTCAATTAAATCCCACTCGAGTTTTCATTTTCTCTAGATAAATCAAAACCTCCAGTGAGATTATTGTTGAATAAATTATTTACAAATCATGGTAAAAATGAACTTATTTTACATTATTCTACAAGAAAAACCGTACTTTTGAACAATATTCTGTAATTTGCAATGCAGATTACAAACAAAAAATGCCAAACTTACCAAAAACCGTCCGCAAAAGATCAATATATTGTTAATACGCATTTCGTTCTCCATAATTTTAGGAATAATATCTGAAAGAAATGTAATATGATTTCTTTCAATCTCTACTTAGCTGTTAGTAAAAGATCTCTGTTCCTGAAGGACCTTGAAGTCAAATTTGTCGAACATTCTTACCCATGTTAAATTCGAGCCAAATAGCCTCCTAAATTTAAAATGTCATTGAATAATACACCATGACAAGTCTATTACTAGTTTTTATTCTTTTTTTTTTTCCTTTTAAGGACTTTTCTTGTAAGTTGAAATAAGTAATATCTAATATAAATACTCTGTTTCTGTTTTCATTTTGAATTTCGTGACCTACTTTATCTTTAATAAAACTTTATTAAGCCTAATTTAGTTGCTTAAAATTAATTTGTAGAAGTCTAGAAGTCCGCAGTATACTCATTAGCGTCTGTCCATCATCATTCCCAACTTTATTATTATATTTTTAAGACTTCCGTTACTAATTTGCTCTGCACGTTCTAGAAGTTAATTTTGCAGTTACGAGCGCCTCAGATACACCGCGTGACTCCCCGGACGTGAGCATTTCCATGCGTGTCCTCCACAACACAAAACTCTTGTCGTTATTATTCTTCCAGTTGATCTGAAGAATACAGAAGACGGAGGCTTCGATGTAACTTTCAGTAACATGCTCAGAAATATCTCAGTCAGCTCACTACTTTTACTAGGAACAGTAGAGTTCTTAGATCACACCTTACACGAGCCTGGCTCTTACGGTAGTGGCTAGAAACATTTTTGTTTTATAAATTTAATTTGTACTCACTAGCTAGATAGTTAAATAAATAAATAAATTAATAAATGCTTCTGTATGTGTTATTATTATTTATTATTTTTTATTATCCAATTTAATAAACCCTCTTTCACCCTGAGGTATTTCTGTATGTGTTGCAGTGTTCAATAATTTTGGTCGACTTCATTCTGACAGTTGGGCAGCTGCTATAGAGAATCTACTGTTGATTATAGCCAAATTCATGCCAGGAGTTACATAACTCTCAGAGTACTTTTGTTTTGCGAATTTACATGATAAGTGACTGAATCTACTACAAATAGAGCTGCATTAACGACAGATCTACGCATAAATTTTAACAAATTAAAAAAATTAGAATTGTAGCACACACATGCTTTTTGTGGTGTTGTCTTGACTAGTAATTGATGACTTCATACTGATACATGGACTGGTGCAGTAGAGACTCTAGTCTTGAATAATGTTTATTAAATTCATGGCAGGATTTACACAACACTAACACCTCTTTTGTTCTGTGCTTTTACATAATAAATCTCATTAAACTGATACTAATTTAGCAATAAGAACGACTGAAATGTTGGATACTGTACTGTAATTCTTCTGCTGATGTTGAAGCTTCAGATGATGTATTGTCTGTATTGTATTGTATTGTATTGTATTGTATTGTATTTATTAACATTCCATGGTATTCATACATTGCTTACAGCTAGAATATGGAACAAGTCAAAAACTTAATACTATTATAAAATCTTAATTTACAGTCACAGTCTAGATGAAATATATACAGACGACATTTACAATATAGTCTACTAGTACAACACAAAGTTTGAGTATCAATTTCATGAAGCGTTATTGAATGTCATGAATTCACCTATAGAATAGAAAGCGTGAGAAATTAGGTACTTCTTTAATTTGGCCCTAAATAATTTTATGTTTTGACTTTCATTTTTATATCGATAGGGAAGCTATTAAAAATTTTTACTGCCATATAACGCACTCCTTTTTGATAGCACGATAGACTTGCCGATGGAGTATGAAAGTCATTTTTGACGTGTATTTATGCTATGAACTCTTGAATTAGTTACAAAGTTTTCACGAATACATACGAGGAAGATTATTAATGAAAAGATATACTGACAAGCCATGGGCATTATTTGTAGTTTTTTGAAAATAGTCCCACAGGATTCCCTACATTTGGCACCTACTATTATTCTAATTACTCTTTTTTGTAATAGAAATATACTGTTACTATCTGTGGAATTTCCCCAGAATATTATTCCAAAACCCATTACCGAGTGGAAGTATGCAAAGTATATTGTTTTTAAGGTATTGATATTTACTATCTTTTGCATAGATCTAATAGCAAAACAAGCTGAATTTAGTTTGGGCGTAATTTCTTTAATATGATTTTTCCAATTTAACACAATATCGATTTTTAAGCCATGAAATTTGGTTGTTGTGTTTCTAATAGGGATCTATTGTTAATTATTGCGCTAGAAATTTGCGAGGTTGAATTTGGACAGGATTTAAATTGAATTATGTTAGTTTTGTTACAATTTAATACTAATTTGTTGACTGAGAACCAATCACATATTTTGAAGAGAATTTCCTCTGTTGAAGATTGGAATGTGTTGGACTTATTGGCTGTAATTACTATACTTGTGTCATTTGCAAATAATATGGAATGACCTACATCTTTTATTAGGGGGGCAAGATCATTTATAAACACTAGAAAAAGTAGGGGACGTAATGATAATAATGATGGTGATGATGATCGAGAATATTTTTTAATACAATCTAATGTAATAAATATATATTAGTGTGTAAATATCCGCATCTGCCTTTCTATTACAAGGAATATCAATTGCCTCTCATGTTAATGGTTTATAATTGTTTAATATTAAAAACAATAACTACCAAACACAACTATGCGGTTCCATTGCGTGTAGCTGGCTAATTAAATGTCAGCGTAATGCATTTGTAGACCTTATTAGTTTGGAATGTAAACTGTGGCATGGAAGCAAACCATATAATTGTTCATTACATTGATGACCTTTATAATACCAGGCCGAATTAGTTGTTGGGCTAGACCTCGCTGTTACATTACTACATAAATAGAGCAATGTTAGTATTCCATGTAGGGCAACGTACAAAATGTGAAACCGTTATATTATGATGCTGTTTTGATTATCTAGGAAGAGCTGAAAGTCTACAGCAGTGCTTAAAATTATCCGTTGTAGAAACCGCTTGGAAACGACGAAAATACTCCCGCATTCTTGAGAAAAAAAGGTCCTACTTTTATTTCGAAGAAATTCTATCAATTTGACTCAAATGTAAGAATAATATAATAGACTGAACTCAGCAGAGGTGGCATTTTGAATAAAATATCCTGTAATATAGCGGTATTCAATCCTTTTTAATAGCGTACCCTCAAAATACATTTTTTCTTAACTTCGTAACCCCAAACTGCATTGCAATTATAATAGTACATTATGCAACGAGCCTATAATGATAGTAATTAAGAAGCGAGTATGGATATTTATGAAACGAGCGCAAGAGAGTTTCATAATTTTCATACGAGCTTCTTAATTACCATTATAGGCGAGTTTCATACGACTTTTTATGCTCGACCATATTTCTAACTTGATATTATTAATTTTCTTGACCAATGTCCCGTATGTTGTGAGATGTGCGCAGACGCGAAAGTATTGATTTTTTCCGAGGAACAGATGTCCACATTGACCTTGCTAGGCCATGAGAACCTACAGAGATAACATTAAAAATAAATTAGACATTGAAAAACGAGATGACAAATTGAATTTATTTGAATATTATTTACAATTAACGCTAATTATTATAGTAACAGAACATAACCTTCTGCGCCAGTATTGGATTTCCAGCCTCCGTGACTTTTCGCTAATTGTCTTTCGATTGCATATCCGAGAATAATCGATACTTGCGGTTTTATAACGGTACAAAGCTGACCTGTCATTGGCTGAACAGTTATAACCTGAGTCGTCATTAGCTGAAAGACCTGACCTTTAATGAGTAGGTGTACTTTAATGAGGTCCATTAAAGGACTGCTACCAGGTGTATAATTACTACATTTCGGCATGGTCGAGCATAAAATAAATAACAAAAGACTATGATTGATTTTCCATACAAAATACATTATTATTATTATTATTATTATTATTATTATTATTATTATCATTATTATTATTTACTACTACTACTACTATTATTGACTTACAAATGGCTTTAACAGAATTCACATAAGCCCGCCATCGGTCCCAATCCTGAGCAAGATTAATCCATCATATCCGACCTCCCTTAAATCCATTTTAATACTATCCTCCCATCTACGTTTCGGCCTCCCTAAAGGTCCTTTCCCTCAGGTCTTCTAACTAACACTCCATACTCTGGATTCACCCATACGTGCTACATGTCCTGCCCATCTCAAACGTATGGATTTAATGTCTCTGTTTATGTCAGGTGAAGAATACAATGCGTGCAGTTCTACATTGTGTAACTTTCTCCATTCTCCTGTAATTTCATCGTTCTTAGCCCTAAATATTTTTCTAAACATCTTATTCTCAAACACCCTTATATTCTGTTTCTCTCTCAAAGTGAGAATCCAAGTTTCACAACCATAAAGAACAATCGGTAATAGAAATCTTTTATAATTTCTTTTTTCAGCTATTTCCTGTATTGACTATCATTATTATCATTATTATTATTATTATTATTATTATTATTGTTATTATTATTATTATTATTTACTTACTTACTGGCTTTTAAGGAACATTAAAGTTCATTGCCGCCCTCACATAAGCCCGCCATTGGTCCCTATCCTGAGCAAGATTAATCCATTCTCTGTAATCATCATATCCCACCTCCCTCAAATCCATTTTAATATTATCTTCCCATCTACGTCTCGGCCTCCCTAAAGGTCTTTTTCCCTCCGGCCTCCCAACTAACACTCTATATGCATTTCTGGATTCGCCCATACGTGCTACATGCCCTATCCATCTCAAACGTCTGGATTTAATGTTCCTAATTATGTCAGGTGAAGAATACAATGCGTGCAGCTCTGCGTTGTGTAACTTTCGCCATATTCCTGTAACTTCATCTCTCTTAGCTCCAAATATTTTCCTAAGAACCTTATTCTCAAAAACCCTTAGTCCTGTTCTTCTCTCAAAGTGAGAGTCCAAGTTTCACAACCATACAGAACAACCGGTAATATAACTGTTTTATAAATTGTAACTTTCAGATTTTTGACAGCAGACTAGATGACAAAAGCTTCTCAACCGAATAATAACAGGCATTTCCCATATTTATTCTGCATTTAATTTCCTCCCGAGTATCATTTATGTTTGTTACTCTTGCTCCAAGATATTTGAATTTTTCCACCTCTTCGAAGGATAAATCTCCAATTTTTATATTTCCATTTCGTACAATATTCTGGTCACGAGACATAATCATATACTTTTTCTTTTCGGGATTTACTTCCAAACCTATCTCTTTACTTGCTTCAAGTAAAATTCCCATGTTTTCCCTAATCGTTTGTGGATTTTCTCCTAACATATTCACGTCATCCGCATAGACAAGCAGCTGATATAACCCGTTCAATTCCAAACCCTCTCTGTTATCCTGGACTTCCCTAATGGCATACTCTAGAGCAAAGTTAAAAAGTAAAAGTGATAGTGCATCTCCTTGCTTTAGCCCACAGCGAATTGGAAACTAATCTGACAGAAACTGACCTATACGAACTCTGCTGTACGTTTCACTGAGACGCATTTTAATTAATCGAACTAGTTTCTTGGGAATACCAAATTCAATAAGAATATCATATAAAACTTCTCTCTTAACCGAGTCATATGCCTTTTTGAAATCTATGAATAACTGATGCACTGTACCCTTATACTCCCATTTTTTCTCCATAACTCTCGAATACAAAATATCTGGTCAATAGTTGATCTATTACGCCTAAAACCACACTGATGATCCCCAATAATTTCATCTACATATGCAGTTAATCTTCTCAAAAGAATATTGGACAAAATTTTGTACGATTTCGAACAATTCTTTGGCATAATATTGATGTGTTGTTGAAGAAGCATGAAGTGGAAATGAATAAAAATATCAAAATTGTATTTAAAATCCCAAACAGTATTAGAATATCAACCACACACAAATAGCAATAAGAGGGAGATTTTGTTTTATCTTAAACACCGAATGTTGTCAGATGTTTGACGACAGATGTAGCTTCTTTGTGCCGCAATGCGAGTACTGTATTGCTACAAACACTTATCTCTAAGTTCACTCGGAGATTTACGTAGGAAATGACTCCCGCTAAGACATTTCATACAAACGAATAGACTTCATGTGGCGCTTAACGAGCACATGTAGATACAATCAGTACTCGTCACCTGTTACCACATTACCTGTCAGCACGCTGGAGGGAACAAATGCTTCACGCAACACACCTCAAGAAAAATTGAAGCGGTAATGCAGGCCATGTCGGACAATAAATCTTCTCCACGTCTAGAGAAAACATGCCAACTTATATCTGGACTACCACTATCGACGATGTTACCACAGTCTACTATATACAGTCACGAAGCTTGAGTTTTGAGGGTGCTAGAAACAATAGACTGTGACGGTACTATTTTGCATTGCCAGTAATGAGGCGATATTAGCGATCCTAGTGGTGAGCAACTATCTAATGTTTGCATATTTACTACGTATTGAGCTTAGCGAGTGTATATACTAGACTGTGACGATATGCTAAAGCGCCCCGATCTTTCACGTCGGTGCACATAGCGCTGATCATGTCGGAGACCATCCTCACGATAGACACGGACAGGACTTTCGTAATCACTCGAGATGGTTGTTTCGTTGGAGAAAATTACATTTCTCCAATCGAAATCCACTCGATTGATAGCGAAGGCAAGACGGTCGACAACTTGTGCTTCCCCCAATATTTCCAATTGCGCAGCCCTGCGGCTCCTAATACCGCGGTTCGCCAACCTGCTGATCACAGTCTGTGAAGAACCGGGAAAGTTAGATGCTGCTCTTATTTCGTTAGCAGTCCGAAAGGGGTCCTGTCGAACTGTCTCGAATAAGAGAGCATCCTCTTCCAATGAAGAAATCCGGGGACGCCCAGGAATAGGGCGATTTTCGACCTCCCCTGAATTTTGGTAACGATGAACCCACCTCTCGGCTGTACTTCCAGGAACACCGACCAAACGGCCAGCAGATCTAGCCCCATATCCAGCCTCAACTAGAGCTATAACTCGCTGTCTTATATCACATCGTTTCGCTATTAAGATGAGAAATGAGGGATGATGATAATACTTTAGCGTACACAAAGACTATTTAACGTGATAAAGATCCTACGGTACATAGCACTACCAGCAGCAACTAATGACCACATATCATGTAATCTAAATTCTACATCTGGGAAGAAACGGGGATAATCGTGAAGGAGTGGAAGGGTAATTATGATTGCCAACGCCGAAAAAAGTTACCCAGCAATTCTGCTCGAATTGGATGAAGGAAAACATCGGAAAAATCCCCATCCAGGTAGCTTGTCCAAACAAGAATTTGAATCCGCATCCGCTCGTTCCACGGTCAGAAATGCTAACCGTTAGCCACAACAGTAGTTGTAGTGGTAGTGGTAGTGATAGATTCGTCAAGAAAATGGACGAATTTAAAATATACGGTGCATGAGTATAGTAGCAAATAGAAGGTGCTGCTATCTTTCGTTATATCGCCAAAGCTATGCAATTTACGCTACACTAAACGATTAGTCACCATGGACCAGTGGAACGATGCGCAGCGTGCATTTCAAATCAAGGCGTTAAAAATAATAACATTTACGAGGCTGTTAGGAAAGAATTTCGTAGGCATTTCAATCTCGGATCTCATGATTGTGTGCCAAGTGTTCATGCCATCAAAGTGTGGATTACAAACTTTGAGGTCATAGGTTTGATCCATGGAAAGAAAGCCATAGCACCGGACAAAGAAAAACTGTTTTTCAATTGATTGCAATATACATTTAAGATTGATGGAGTATTACTATATTTAGTCATTAATTCATTTAAAGGCAGATCTTTCACTGCAAACCCAGCATTCTCAAATATTTCTCCTTTCCTCTTAATCTCCACATATGATCCATATATCTTAATGTCGTCTATCATCTGATACCTTCTTCTACACCGAACTTTTCTCACGCTCACCATTTCTTCCAGTGAATCCTTCAGTGGACAGTTTCTTCTCAGCTAGTGATCCAGTCAATTCCTTTTTCTCCTGATCAGTTTCAGAATTATTCTTTCTTCACTCACTCTTTCTAGCACACCTTCATGTCTTATTCTGTTTTCATTTCACACGCTCCATTCTTCTCCATATCTACATTGTAAGTGGTTCTAATCGTTTGTTTTCACTTCGTCGTAATGTCCACGTTTCCGTCCAATACAATGCCACACCACAGTCTATGGCGAGTCCTCGGCATCAACCCCTTTGATTTGATTACTCTCCTTTGATTTGATTACCTGGTTGGATTTTTCCGAGGTTTTCCCCAACCAAAAGGCAAATGCCGGGTAATCTTTTGGCGAATCCTCGGACCTCACCTGATCTCACTACATCTCGCCAAAATATTGTAAAAAATTGCAAAAAATTGTAGAAAATTACTAAATTGTAAAACTGTAAAAATTTGTAAAAATTGCAATTGTAATATTATAAAATTTTGACTTGTTCCACATTTTAAAGCATCATTGCTCATGTAAGATCTATGGAATAAAATTAATGAATGAATGAATAGTATATACAGTCACGAAGGTTGAGTTGTGAGGGTGCTAGGAACAATAGACTGTGCATTGTCTGTAATGAGGCGATAGTAGCGATCCTAGTGGTTAGCAACTATCTATGGATGCATATTTACTACGTATTGAGCTTCGTGACTGTATACTAGACTGTGGCCACACTGTACACAAAGCACTTCACTAGACTCTTCCTTAGTTCTTTTCCCAGAGAACAGCAGAAGATGCTCCATTTTCTATTAAAAGCTTCCTTTGCCATTGCTATCCTCCTTTTGACTTCCTGGCTGCAACTCATATTACTGTTTATAGTACACCCCAAGTATTTGAGGCTGTCCACTTGCTCTACTGCCTCGATTAGAATTCGCAGGTTAACCTTTTTTCATTTTGTTTCGATAACAATGGTCTTCGCCCTGTTTGCATTTATCTTCATCCCACAGCTATCATTTAACTCCAGTAGCATATCTCTTAATATCATCTCCTCTTCAACGCCATATCATCAGTAAATCTTATGCACTTTTTTATTTTTCCTCCTATTATAACCCCTCCAATGTTGCTATATTTTATATTGTATTATTTATATTACTGTATTTTGTGTTATTATTACTGTATTGTGTTTTTGTTATTTAATTATACTATATATTTATATTTGTATCGTAAAAACTTATATCAACTTAAAAATATATCAAATATTGTATTGACAAGGTATCTCACCAACTTATCGACCCCACATATTACGAGTCCCACCGGGTGTTCATCTGTTTTAGGTCTACATAAAGAAAAAGTCTAAATATGGATTCATCCTTGCCTGTGAGGCCTTTTATTTTATATTTGTGACTCGGTTACAATTCATTAATAGAATAATTTGAATTCGGCACACTGTAGCTATTGTGTTATTTTACTGCATTGTGTTTTGTGTTATCTTTTATTATAATTATATTAGTATTTTTATTTATTTGTATCGTAAATAGTCTTAAATAAACTTTAAAAAATTCTCACCAACTTATAGACATCACATTTCACGAGTCCCACCGAGTGTTCCTCTGCTTTTATGTCAAGAAAAAGTCTAAATATGGACCCACAATGAAAACCATTCTAGACTATGAAGTCAGGAAAGAAAAGTAATGCATTTTATACCATGCAGTGAAGTGACCTATGCTTACGATTTATGTAATCCCTTAATGAGTCGAGTGTAATATCTTTCGAAAAATGATCTTTGACATAGCCCTGCAGCGAATGGCTCGGTTTAGTCTTTCTGTCACCGCGTGACAGATAACATGGTTACAGTTTTCTTTGCGTTCAAATTGATCAAGCATTTGTTTTATTTGTTTAATAACTTGTGATATTAGTTTAAAACAATTGAAATATCGTGTTTATGGACATTAATATTCTTAGTAATTTTATTATGTCTTGGTATAGTTTGTGTTTTGTTGAAAATTACATTTTTTTATGTGTTGTGTTTAAAAATCGAACATTGAAGAACAGTGGAATACTTTTTTATTATTTCTAAGGATTAAGCTACGATGTGGAACACGGGCTTTCAAGTAGGTGAATAAATATAACAATTATTATTCTGTAGAATATAATATAAGGTTAAAGGTATATTAATTTATTGAAAGAATATCAGCAGCATCGCGTCCAATATGTCTATCCCTCTTGCGTCAAAACGGATCGCAAACTTTAATAAATTCAGAAACGAATTCACGATAGTCCGTTTTGGTAATATTTTCAGCTCCGTATTATTGGTAATAAAACAATTAATATATTCTGAGGTAAATGAATTACTTTCCTATACATAAAACTGCATACCACGTTTCTCATGGTATTTATCCCGTGTGTGTGTGTTATTTAAGAAGACTTTTTATGAACTAAACTTCACGATATTTATAATCATAGTGTTCTTTTATAGACGTTAAGAAGCTCCAACTTTGTACCTTGCAATTATCCTAAATTAATTCCAAATTGAAGTAGTTTTTTTATTAATTTATGAACGAGGAATTTAAAATTTTTAACTTGAAAATAAAATAAATATGAGGTTAAATCAGAAGTGCAACAATAACTATACCTAAAGAAAACAACTGATTGCTGATAGTAATTAATTATAGATTATGTTTATCATAAACAGTGAGCTTCTTTCGGAAATTAAGATGTCTACATAGCCATGAAGAGAGACAGACAGACAGACACTGTGTGCATATGCATGCGTGTATGTAACGCATGATGCAATATTAATCTTTGAATTTAATATTTAGTATATGATTTAGTCGTAATTGCTTTGTGATATGGTTGAAAAATTAGTAGTGTTTACCAGTGATAGAAATGTGCTGGTATGTCTTATTTGTCCATATCGTCAGAAGAAACATTGTCCTTAGCGAAAAGGAGTTTTGCGAACCCAAAATTGATATGTAAGCAAAATTTATACTGGGTGTACTGAACTTTAATCTTATCAGACGTCACAAATAATTATTGGCAACACTGAACATAAGTTTATTAGAATAAAAAATACGCTAATCTGGAGAATTAGCTACGGTAGCTTTCAACCGTGCCGTTACTGTTACAACCAAATGGAACTAAATACACAATATTCACATGACGTTGGGCTGTGGCGTCGTTAGATGGAGACATTTATTTTTTTCTTCTCTGCTACTTTCGTTCTGAACATTGTGAGAGATAACATCACTGTTAGCGACAAGGTCGGGGAGAATTTGATGAGGAGATGCATAAATAACTAAATTAGACACACGGATAGTGTTAGGGCTTATTAATATTTTGAAATAGGTCTATACTTCCGTTAGGATTATTTTGTTCTTTAATAGTAATATGCGTTACAGGAGCGGTATGTTGAAGTTTTCATGTCCGAGGAAAAGTTTGAAAAAGCGAGAATTGTGCGAAGATCGTTTATTACATACCTGAAAGAGGAATTTCTAATTAGTTGCAATGAAATCTCCATCTTGGTTTCTGTTCAATGACGGCAATTTTGAAAAACAAAAATATCTATCTTCAACATTGTTGCTTTATAGTACATTATGCAACGAGCCTATAATGATAGTAATTAAGAAGCGAGTATGGATGTTTATGAAACGAGCTCGACCATATTTCTAACTTGAAATTATTCAGATGTATACATTTTATTTGTATCTGACAAGATCGGAAGTGACCTTGTTCTAGGTAGTGAATTGTGAGATGTGCGCAGACGCGAAAGTATTGATTTTTTCCGAGGAACAATAATGTCATTGACCTTTATATAATCCCGTTAATCTTGATATAACCTTGATTATTGAATTCGACATTGAAAAACGAGATGAAAAATTGAATTTATTTGAATATTGTTTACAATTAACGCTAATTATTATAGTAACAGAACATAACCTTCTGCGACAGTATTGGATTTCCAGCCTCCGTGACTTTTCGCTAATTCTCTTGCGATTGCATATCCGAGAATAATCGATACTTGCGGTTTTATAACGGTACAAAGCTGACTTGTCATTGGCTGAACACCTGTAAGCTGAGTTGTTATTGGCTGAAAATACCTGTACTTTAATGAGTAGGTGTACTTTAATGACATACATTAAAGGACTGCTACCAGGTGTATAATTACTACATTTCGGCATGGTCGAGCATAAAAATATTTTCTGTGTTTACTGTACTCCAGCAGGCCGTGATATACGTCTGTCTTTTTTTTCCCCCTAGTCTATAAATGCGAACTTGAAACAAACGGCTTCCTTAATGTTACTTGCATCACGAAATGCAATAACTTTAGTGGAGTCGTAGAGTTTACTTAAATTTTGCAAATATTTAAAAACAATAATTAACAGTGCAATTTAGATGAAATTGCAGTGGTAAGTTTCCAATTTATAAATATTACTATTTTGAACGTCTCTAAAAATAAAGCAGTAAAATGAATGTCACTTAAGCGGTAAGAAGAGGGAAATTGTTATGTGTGTTCGGTTGGGAATACTGAATGTAGAATTTTAGACTTACCGCGGGTTGGTTTTGTGCGGAAACGAAGCAAATACGCACGATCTCGCACAAAAGTATTTTGAAGTATATTCTCATTAGAATTATCTTGTTCGTTATCAGTATTTTCAAATATATTGACGTTAGTGTTAGATAGTTATTTTTCTTATTTACAAAGAATCGTGTATTAGACTGTTTTCTCTCCCCGGCGTGTAGATTACGTGGCTTAGATGCTTGGGTAGCTAAATGACATGAGATTGTGGAATGTGTTAGGTTAGTTCAGGGGATAGACAAGTGAAACTAAAACTTCTGTGCCAAAGCGAGTTAAAGAATAAATTTGAAATTCTCTGTTGTTATATTAATTTCGCCCTTAAGAAATATTTTAAAAAATTAAATGGTGTTTGGTTTAGTAACAGCGATGACATTTATATTTTGCTTTTAATACACATCTACATTCATTTTTCGATAAAACAAAAGAAGAAAACACAATGTCAACAACAGACATGGCCTACATCATTTTTCTATGCCTTTAGGATTAAATTCGCTTCGTCATGATGACCTCATGCATATAAACAAGTGCCGGGAGCTTCTATTGAAAATTGAACACGGTGTAGTGATTTTAAGTATAGTTTTGTAGTTTTTGTCAGGATATTTACACACAATTTGAAATAGAAGTTATTTCCTATCTTTGTGAATTATACGCTTTTCGTGTATTACACCATATTAAGTATCTGTAATATATTGTTTCTTTTTCTGAACTGTTGTAAAAAAGGGTTATACAGGGACATCATTTTATTTTTACTTCAATTTTTATTGTATCTGAGTTTTTGAATGTACTTCACTCCCACCCCTTCTACTAATGAAGTTCAACCGTCCTCCATACAGATCCAAGACCGTATATACAGTCATAGTAGCCTTACGGTCATAGTAAACAGTACGTTCCAAAAATATGTTCGCGTTTTCCAGTGACGAAAGAGCTTTCAGTATTGAATCATTTTCGCACAGGTACTGTCGTCCATTTGCCTACGTCATATCCCGGTTTCCCTCACCAGCTTTTATTCGCCAGCTAGTGGCTGGGCTGTCTCAGCTCTTTTCTGAGAACATTAATTTCTGTTAGGAATTGGACGTCTACGTAAAATTATACAACTGTTTAAAATAACTTAAAAGGGCATCGTTAAGTAATTAACTGTCATGTGATTTCCTCCCTTTCTACGATCCTATGACATAACCACTACGACAGTAGATAGCACGTCTGAGTAATTTTATCGGGCAGAAGTGAAGATTGAATTTACAGTACGTAAGGCACTCTTTTATAGAGTAGGTACAGCATTATTTCAATATGAGTTACTAGTACGAAGAGCGAAACTGGTAATTGGGATTAGGTACAATAGTCTATAGTGCGATAATATGCACATTAGAACTGAAGTCTGTATCGAAATGAACGGCAATCATTTTAAACAATGTGTTTAAATATCCATATTACGATTATTTTTCAATTTAACTTCATTCTCTATATTGTACGCTAATGTGCTGTAGACAGTATAATATACACTGCATAATGAATACGTCCACATGGAAAGCTCAGTTCGTGAGTAAAAACACTCATTGTTAATACTGTACTGTATTTTGATTAAACGAAAACCTAATGAAAATGATCAAACTCAAAATCGCGATATTTCCTAGTTTACGTAAATTGATGAACTACTTTTCTTCCCTCCTATACCTAGTAAAGTGATTTGTTTGTATATTACGCCAGTATCATTGAACTCCAGTCGTGGAAGGGGGTAGCAAACGGCGTTGATCCAGAGGTATAGGCAAGTTAATATTAAAAATGTTAGTAAAAATAAAATGATGTCCCGGTATATAATTTGCAGATTATTCATTAGGCAAAAAAAAAAATGTTCCTGACCTTGTTTCTTGACTGGAATAGGGTATGCATTATAAACCGAGGGTAGAATGAGGCTTAGAATAGACAAAGATGAGCTGATGTTGAGGCAGTTCCAGAACAAAAGGCATGGTCCGTGAAGGAATATAGCACATTTAACAAAATAAACTGTGGATTGGATATCCGTAATAGTACTTCAATCTTCACTGATTCCACAATTCCATATTTTTAAACTTCATACTGTTGGATTAATCATAGGCCTAATTTCGAAACAAATATTTCACCCTTTAAAATTAACCATTTAGGCAGAATAAATAAAAAACAATGATACAGTAGTAACAAAAAAAATGGTATGCATCAGAATTGCCTGTTATTGTTCGGTGAGAAGCTTTATCGTCCAGTCTGCTCTCGAAAAGGCTGCAAGTTAGAATTTATAAAACAGTTATATTACCAGTTGTGAAACTTGGACTCTCACTTTGAGAGAGGAACAGAGGTTAAGGGTGTTCGAGAATAAGGTGCTTAAGAAAATATTTGGGGCTAAGAGGGATGAAGTTCTTGGAGCAATAGTAACAAATATAAATGACACTCGGGAGGAAATTAAATGCAGAATAAATATGGGAAATTCCTGTTATTATTCGGTTGAGAAGCTTTGTCATCTAGTCTGTTCTCAAAAAAGCTGCAAGTTAGAATTTATAAAACAGTTATATTACCGGTTGTTCTTTATGGTTGTGAAACTTGAACTCTTACTTTGAGAGAGGAACATAGGTTAAGGGTGTTCGAGAATAAGGTGCTTAGAAAAATATTTGGGGGGTAAACCTTCAGGTGGGGTAAAAAAACAAAGACTTACCTTTATTACCATTCGATTAAGCATTAAAAGCAATGCAAAATACGTAAATTTTACAACTCGAACGCAATGAGCACAGAGATCGCGACCAATCAAGATTGTGACATTCTTGCAAACAACTGCAGCAATGCTAGACGCGAGAGCCAAGACAGTACTAAGACGCGAGAGCCAAGACAGTTTGAGATGGACAGGTTTATTGTAAGGTATAATTCAAAGAGTTGCGGAACGCATTTTCCAGAGTGACAACATTGTAATAAAATGGTTTTCGTCGGGAAAAATGACCAAAAAATGTGGATACAATTCTTACGAGAAATATTCGTTCCTAATTCTGCAACTTGCAATCTTTTGCTGTTAGACTCGTATGGTGTCCACTGCGACGAACATACAATTAAGCAACTGTTAGAAGAAGGGACTATGGTCTTGAAAAACTAGTAGTTAAAATCATACCACCAAATACGACTTATGAGTTGCAATCTTTGGACAGGTACTTTTTTCATATGTATCAGCATATGATTTGACACATTTCTCAAAATGTGGATTTTAGATGATTCATCTGATACATTACAACAACGCAACAATATACTGAAACTACAGTCGCTTGTTTACCAGCAGTTTCCTTCTCCACGATTCCAACAGGCGCATGGCTATGGTTGGGTGTTAGCTGGATTGGGATCCAGAGGGGACAACGTACAGAGTACTGCAACCGAAATGTACAAGGAATATGTACGACATGTGCAAAATCAGCCTGTATAAAGTGCGGGTGGTGTACTGACAATTTGTGTTTCCAACATTTTGCATTAGCTATCACTGTTGTGCGACATATGTTTCTGGATAAAAGCAAATCAGATTCTGGAATACAATGCGTTAAGTAACATGATGACCACACCATCGTTTTCCTTCTTATGCATTAATCGCTAGTTGAAGGTGTGTTTTCTTGCTGCTGGAAGCCTCATGCTCTGCTCTGTGTATCGCACTTGATAATTGCAGTTGAGTTACGAAATTTTAGGATTATTCATATTTTATTACGTTGATTCCAAAATATAAGTTTCACTTTCATTGTTTTTTACCTCAGGTGAAGGTTTACTTGTAAGAAGGATGAAGTTACAGAAGAATGGAGAAACTGCAAAGCAGAACTTATTGGATTGTGTTCACCTTCACTGAATAATTATAAACATTAAATCCAGACGTTTGAGATGGACAGGGCATGTAGCACTATGGGCGAGTCCAGAAATGCAAATAGAGTGTTAGTTGGGAGACCTGAGAGGAAAAGACCTTTGGAGAGGCCAAAGCGTAGATGGGAGGATAATATTAAAATTGATTTGAGGGAGGTGGGATATGATAGGGACTGGATTAAGCTTGCTCAGGATAGGGACCGATGGCGGGCTTATGTGAGGGCGGCAATGAACCTCTAGGTTCTTTAGATGCCATTTGTAGGTAAGTAATTATCTGAATTATATTTTCTATGTTTGCTGTATGATTGCAAGTAGGATGTACCAAGAAAGTAAGTAAAAGTAAACCATTCGTAGGTTGGTAGTACTGAAAGCTACAGGACATTATGATATCGACTGATACTTAAGTCTGGTACCCAACCGAACACATCCTAATTTTATATATTATATTTCCTGTTTTTGTTGTATCGAACCTAACCAAATCCTCAACATTTGCCCATGTAATGATAAATTTAATTTCGCAAAAACGTATTCAAAATGCCACCAAATAATACCCACTGGGAAATGGACGCTAAAATTATATTTGGAATAGGGCATATGCTATAGAATATAGTTACGAAATATGGTTGGTAACTGTCACAAATTAACAGACTTACAAATATCAAATAAAATGACGTATCATCACACGCAGCCTCGTGGTGAAATGCCAGCCCTATCTGTATGCTTGAATTTTATTATACCCCCCCCCGACAAAAATAAATGATAAGTTACTTTATAAAACAGGTAATAAAAGACAGGTTCAAGATATTATAATGTCATTATTAAAACACACCCTGAATTTCTTACACTTTCTCTTTTGAATTTGTATAAAGAATTAAACCTACTTCGACAGGCTCATGTCAGTAGATTTACTGGCATGTAAAAGAACTCCTGCGGGACAAAATTCCGGCACATCCGGCGACGCTGATATAACCTCTGCAGTTGCGAGCGTCGTTAAATAAACCATAATTTTATTTCCATTTCATTTTTAAACCTACTTATCAATGATACTTAAATGGATATTATGTGTATAATTTTGTGTGCATTAAATTTAGTATTTGTATATTATAATGTAACTACACCCGAACACGAGCTTTGCTCATATAGATGTTCCTGGTTTTTTTATGTTTTGTATAATTAATTTGGTATAAATTAATAAATATCAAATAATTCTTTGGGGATATTAAAATGCTGAATAATGCAGGAAGGAATATAATGTTACTTCGGGACAAGGAAATTGTTAGGGGGTAACATAAGTAATTTGTAATAAATTGATTCTAAATTGTCTTGGAGGTGTTATTATCGTCAGCCATTACGTGCGAATATCAAAAACAAGTTGGTTCATTTTGTTGAGCAATTAAATATCGTCCAAGAGGGATTTAAGCATTTTAATAAAAGATAAATTCAATAACAAACGATAAATAATACATACATATCTCACAGAATTTATCCGTTTACGTAGTCACTTGTCACTGAGCTATTTTTGACAATAGAATATACATTATATTTATTTAGCCTATACAGAAAGTTAACGTATTGTGCAAGTTCGAAGTAGTAATAGTGAATGTCTTTGTGATTGATCTCTTTGCAACCCTAATACGCTACGTAAAAAATATGTTTGTGTAAAAAAGATAGAACTGTAGTTTAGAGAAGAACTGTGTTGGTTGTTTCAGAGGAGAGGGGGGTTGTAAAACCGGTTCTGTGCTTTCTCCAGTGGGTGAAGTTGTAGTAGCATCTCCTGCATTCATATCCATTTTCAGTTTCCGTATCTTTCAGCTGTTTTACACAGTACATGTTTGTTCATGTTATAAAAGCGGACCTCAGTCGTATGCAAGTCACTTAAACTGGCATTAACACCCGCGTTGACTTACTACTGTACTTCTTGGCGATAAACGAGTTAGATTCTTCATATAAACATTCAGTGGCGTAATATGAAGTATTCTTGAAGTATGAGTAGTTTCATAATTTATCATTAATAACATGAAGTGAATGTTACCCAGCATTTACTGTTAATGAGTTAAGGGAAAACCTCGGAAAAACTTCAGCGATGTAATTTGTCTCAAACTGGGTGTGTTTATTTATTACAGAATTTCCGGAAGGGAATAATTGTTAAAAAATAGAAATTTAGAAATCTTCTCACTATTCGTGAGCTGCCACAAGGGACAAAGAGTACTTAACCATATAAATGTTTACAAGTTCAGTGAACCATTAATTTTGAATTAGCTGCAAATACATTTTGTGATTGATGGAAATATACCTAGTTTTAGAGAGGCAAATGTTACAAAAAAATGAAGGAATGCTAATGAACTTGGTTTCATTTCGAATATAGGTGATGCTTCAGGAGAGCAATTGATCCTTTCAATGCAGCTAAAGTTACAATCGGAATAATAGATGTAGGTATTCCAAGCCTCTTAAACACATCTTTCATGAAGAGAGTAGCGGTACCTCTTGCTCCAACCAGAAGTCCGATTACTTCAAGCTCTTCTAGCTGGTACGTTTGGAGGTAATATGGAATGGTAGGATTGTAGATATTCTTTTTTTCTTTATCCACTTCTGCTGGCTGTTCCTCATTCGTTTCGAAACGCACAGTGGGATCAATTATGAATCCAGATCTTGTAGATTCCTTGAAAGCTATTATATCTATGCGCCGTGTACTGCCAATGACGGAGAGACCAGCGAATAGGAATTATAAAGAATGGACGAGCGAATTTGCCTGTGTTTTGTTTCTCTGTGCGCCGGCGTTTAGTTCCACTTTCAAGCGCTAGAGGTTAGTGTAATCGAGCATACGCTAAGATAATAATTGAGAATAGAATTAAGACACAGGATCCAAACATCGCCTACCTTACTGCATAATCCAGTAACGCTTTGCTTCAAATAAATTTAAGTTAACAGCTTTTCCTTATTTCTCAGTAACAAACTAGTTGTAATAATAATATTTTATATTTCAGATATAATAAATTATATTATAAAATAATATAATACATTATAAAGTTAAGTACCGAATTCGTTTAATATTTGTATAATAATATAATATAGGTATATGGTTTTACTTCTCATAAGAGTTTTGTTTTTCCATTTTCAGCGCTATCAAATCATTACATATTTTAATTGTTGTTGGGGTCAACGTCTCAACTCTCATTATAAAGGAACTCTAGAGTCTAGACATTACAGTTAATGAAGGATTTATTATTTTATGGATCCAATTTATTTCATTTGAGTACATAATGTACCTAGATGTATTAATTATATCTGTTATATTTCCGCTGTGTCGACTGCTAGCTGGTGTGATGTCAGCGCCAACTCTAGGGAGAAAGCAGAATCTCACGCTCTAGCTGGCTTGAAGGTCATTGAAATCAGTCCGGCTACATCAAAGGTACCGACGCGAAGTGTCCATTCTTTATAATCCCTATTCGCTGGAGAGACCAGGTGTTGTAATCGGCATCTTTAAGGGTCGTATTCATAGACGAGACTTTCGAAAGTACAAAGTCACCATTTTCCTATTCACAGTCGACACTTTGAGGAAAGTAAACTTCAATTTTGACTTTACTTCGAAGTCGCCGAAAATCTAGACTTTGACTTTGACTTTCGTTCGTGGACAAGACGAAAATTATTGATATTTGGGAAATTGTTGAATTTGCGGAGAATATTGAAGACATCTAGGAGATTATTAAAACTGCTCATGTTCCTTAGCTTATTATTATAGATTATAAATTCAAATAAAGGTACAGATTTGATAAACAGATAGTATTAAATATCCTCGTCATGTTTCAACTTTCATTGATGAATAATCAAATAGGATTATCTGTTCCACCAATAAATAGTACAACTTCATCGCGATTTTACGCAATAGGTAAGGATTAATAGCTTAATATTGATTCTTACTATTTAATTCTATAGAGGATAGGTTATACAGTTGGAAACGCAGTTAATTTATGATCCTTACATTCGTCATAATTGATGTTTCATGCATATTGATTTCAGATAATTTTAAGTAGTTTCTGCAGACATGCAGGGAATAACTCTGCTAACTGTCAGCAGGATAATATGTCTCTTTCATATTCTATCATTGGTGGAATCTTATCTTTCATATCTTCACAACAAAATTATTTTACAATGAAATAATTTCAGGGCTTAATGTGAAATAACGTAACTAGAATAGATGTTTTATTCACAACAAAATTCTTAACAGGCAATACTATTTCAAGATAAACTATACTATCATGTTTTTAGTTATGAATATACAGGACATCATTTTATTTTTACCGGCTAACATTTTTAATATTAACCTGGCTATACCTTTAGAGAACCAGAAACTTAAGAAACATAAGAACAGTTCGGTTCGTTCGATGTCTACAAATTCTCCTTCCACGAATGATAGTTCGATTGATACAGGCGTAAAACACAAACAAATCACTTTACTAGGTATAACAGGGAAAAGAAAAACTGGTTCATCCATTTACGTAAATCTGGAAGAAATATCGACGATTTTGAGTAAAATAATTTTCTGCGAAAATTAGGTTTTATTTAATCAAAATGACAGTATTTCTGGAGTATTCCTTTGAAGAACTAAAGAATGAAAAAGTGTTTTTACTCAGGATTTTGATGCTATTCACAGACGTAGAAAGAACATATTCATTATCAGATAGACGACAATATTTTACTGTTAATAACTACAAATGTCACTTTAGCATTGTACAATATTTGCAAGAAATGATAAGTATCAATTGAAAATAAATCATAATATTGGATATTTAAACAAAAACATTTTTTTTAAAATAGTGAACCCGTTCATTTATACAGATTTTGTTTCAGTTCTTTTGAAATCATAATATCAGTATATTATTTGTTTAGGATGAAATGGTTAATTAGTTTTGCCAGTTTTGAAATCTTACTAGTAACTCATGTTGAAATAATTGCAGAAACGTTAGGGAACTCTATTTAAATTGTACCTTATGTACTGTAAATTCCATCTTCACTTCTGCCCAACCCTTGCACAGATAAAAGTAACTCAGACATGATGCCATCTACTGTCCGTCTGCAAGTGGTTATGAATATACAAGACTGTTCCAACTGAGTTACGATTTTTGTTAAGAACAAATTAATCGAGGCCCTTTTATTTTGAGTTACGTTTTTAAACTTTTGAATAATATTACGTAAACGTCCAATTCCTAACAAAAATTAATGTTCAATTTTTCAGAAAAGAGCTAGTGATTTTGACAGCCCTGCTTTTACAGCGGGCGTGAATATGTTAGGGAAAATCGGGATGCAAACGATTAGGAAAAACGGATTTTACCTGCAAGTAAAATATGATTCAATATTGAAAGTTCTTTATCATGGAAAACGTGACGAGAATATTTCTGGAAACGAAATATAAAAATATTTACTCAGTGAAAAATTCAAATATCTTGGAGCCTTGATTATGTCTGGAGAACAGTTGAAACTTCATTATAGCAGGGGTGGGAGTGAAGCTTTTATCATTCAAAAGTCTGGTACAATAAAAATCTGAAAGTTAAAAAAATAAAATGATTACCGGTTCCTGGTTACAAAACTGTCTGAGGAACTGAGTTCCGATTTTTGAATAAGGTGCCAGGAAAAAAGAACAAATTATTATCGATTGGTGTAAAGACCTAAAAGTCAATTTCTGTACTTACTTTAGTTTCACAATGCAGAAGCCCATTGGATAATATTATTATTAAAAGACGTTTGAGAGGGCAGGAACAATTGGGCGAAACCAGAAATGCATGTACCGATGTTCAATTGTTTAATTGATTTGGGGAGGTGACTCAAAAGATGGGAGGATAATATTAAAATGGATTTGAGGGAGGCTGTTTAAACTATCTATTAATTTAATTCGATTTAGAAGGCAATGAATTTTGATTGCCAACATTAGAACAAGATTGTCAAATCTCGACTTACCAAAGTCAAAGTCTCAGAAGTATCGTCTATGAATAGGACTTTTGACAAAGTTAAACTTTACTACGAAAGTCGACTTTGGGAAGTCTTCATCCAAAGTCTCGTTTATGAATACGGCCCTAAGGGCAGTGGCTATAATTGATCGTACTTGGTGGTGTCTAGCGTTTCTCAGATCTTCGCCGTGCGGACAGGATCCCAGGACGTAATGACCCAATAAATTGTTCTTAAAATAATTCTAATCGGAAGACAATTATCTCGGATAAAATTCGTTCCGTTTCTGATGAAATAAGAAATATTAACACTTACAAGTTTGCGCAATTATTTTATTTTAAATAACAAATTACATTGCATTACCATAACCTTAATTTAATTGATGCTATAGATTTGAATCTCATTCTATAATGCTACGTCTTGAATTATTATATTACATTCCTCTATGCGTTAGCATGACGATTACTCATGCCTAAATCCGTAAAATTCAAGAGCTTCACTCTGGAGCGAGGGGTTGCTTCAATATCGTCAATGCGACGAGCAATTTTCCCATATTTTTTTGGAATTTGTTTGGTTTTTGTGATATTGGCCATGAAAAATGATGATTTCTTTGGTGTACGCTTCCTTTCAGGGTCGTTGAAATCCACGTGGTACAAACCGAATTTGGACCTGAAAAATCGCATAAAAATAATGTACAGCACATCTACAAGATGTTAAAGAGTGAAAACAATAGACTAATAATTATTATTTATTTATTATTTATTATTAATTTGTGTGCTGAACAACAGCCAGAGCCAATTATAGTTCAGCACAATACACAAACAGAAGATACAAAGGTGCGAAACAAAAATAAATAATATCTTAAATAACAAAAACATACATAAATAAAATTGAGTACAAACAGTAAAAACTAATAATCAAAACGAAACTAAACCTTAAAAGGATCTAAATTGTGCACATGCAAATTGGCATATTTCATTCATCTACAGACTGGAGAAAGTGATTTTGAATTTCGGTTATAAAAATTTTTTGAAACAAACCTTTTGTAGGAATACGAAGGCTGATATTGTTTATGATAGACTCACAATCAATATCACCCTTGATCACTTTGCAAAAAAAATTTGATAATCAAGATTTAGATGTCTAGCATAAAGGCTACAACAGTTAAAATATTTACAGGTAATATCATAGTTAAAGTCAGTGGAATTGGGTATAAATCGAAAAGCACATAAGGAAATAAATTTTCTTTGAATATTTTCCAATTTAACCGAATCTGTTGAAGTAATGGAATTCCAGGCTACAGATGCATATTCAAGTTTAGAGCGAACCAAAGTAAAGTATAGAATTAATAGTGACTCAGGAGTAGAAAAAGAATACGTTATAGACCTTATTAAACCAAGCATTCTTATTGAATGATAATAATAATAATAATAATAATAATAATAATAATAATAATAATAATAATAATAATAATAATTGGTGTAAGACAAGGATGTGGATTATCACCCATTCTCTTTATTATTTATATGAACCGAATAATTAAAGAGTGGAAGCAAACTCGCCATGGATATATACAAATTAACAGACACCGTAAATTGGATTCAATTCTCTTTGCAGACAATTTGTATTATTAGCACTTTCAGAAGACCACCTCCAATATATAATTTGTAGCAAGTAGCAGCCACATACAATACGGAAATTTCAACAGATAAAACAAAAATTATGGCATTCTGTGGGAAATACCCAATACAAAGTAAAATTTTTCTCGATAATAAAATATTAGGAAGATGTAATAGTTTCCCATATTTAGGTTACAATCTTTCCATTTTTGAAGAATTGGACATATCACAGAAAATTAATAAATACACAAGAGCTATGGGTATTATAAATAGTGTGATGAAACCATCCTTGGTTCAGAAACACACCGCATACAACACATTGGCACGACCGATGCTCAGCTATGGCAGCGAAGCATGGACACTGAGGAAAGCAGATAAAAGCAGAATAACGGCTTGTGAAATGAGATTCATGCGAAGAACAGCGGGCTATACTAAATGGGATCTGAAAAGAAATTGTGAAATTTTAAAGGAACTAAAAACTCGACCAGTTTTCGATAACATTGTTCAATATCAGTCTAATTGGAAATATAATTTTTGAAAGAATGAGTAATAGTAGACTCCCAAATGCCAAAGATCTGTGGGTCATCCTGCTAAGAGATGGCGTGAAAATTTATGTGAGACCATAACAGGTCTTGTGGCCTAATACTTGTCAGGCAGAAGAAAAAGAATAATAATAAATAATAATAATAATAATAATAATAATAATAATAATAATAATAATTGAATATTCTTTCTGCCATAGCAGACCGTCTTAATGACAAAGAAAACTAAACAAATTTAATTTATTTTATTATTATTATTATTATTATTATTATTATTATTTTCAAATAGAATCAGAGTCATTTTATGCAATATATTATTTGTGTAATTTTGATAGAACACAAGGGTAATATTCATCCAAACGTGTAAACATTTTCAGCTTAATTTGAAGAACTTTTAAAATCAATAATCTGGTACACTTCGTTGTGCAGGAAATTAGATTCAGAGATCATTCTATTTGCTTGTCCTCATTTAGATTGTAATAGTAAGCTATTTAACAATCCTAGTAAAAAAATCTGTTCATTTCTTACAATACAAAACTATATGTTTTTATCAGGTACTTTTTTTTTAAAATATATCTTCTTAAGCTATCAAATCTTAACACTGTTTTTCTTTAACTTCTTGAAATAACTTCATTTCAGCAGTTTATATTTAATGGGTCTACAGGGTAAAATGTACTGGAAGCAAGTAAAGAGTTAGGTATGGAAGTAAATCCCAAAAAGACAAAGTATACGATTATGTCTCGCAACGAGAATATTGTACAAAATGGAAATATAAAAATTGGAAATGTATCTTATGAAGAGGTGGAGAAGTACAAATATCTTGGAGCAACAGTAACAAATATAAATGATACTCACGAGGAAATTAAACACAGAATAAATATGGGAAATGCCTGTTATTATTCGGTTGAGAAGCTTTTATCATCCAGTCTACTGTCAAAAAATCTGAAAGTTATAATTTATAAAACAGTTATATTACCGGTTGTTCTTTATGGTTGTGAAACTTGGACTCTCACTTTGAGAGAGGAACATAGGTTAAGGGTGTTTGAGAATA
Organism: Periplaneta americana; assembly: GCA_025594305.2. Classification (NCBI taxonomy): domain Eukaryota; kingdom Metazoa; phylum Arthropoda; class Insecta; order Blattodea; family Blattidae; genus Periplaneta; species Periplaneta americana. Next base: position 184,295,409 of record JAJSOF020000005.1, on the reverse strand, counting down.
AGGTGCTTAGGAAAACATTTGGGGCTAAGAGGGATGAAGTTACAGGGGAATGGAGAAAGTTACACAACGCAGAACTGCACGCATTGTTTTCTTCACCTGACATAATTAGGAATATTAAATGCAGACGTTTGAGATGGGCAGGGCATGTAGCACGTATGGGCGAATCCAGAAATGCATATAGAGTGTTAGTTGGGAGACCGGAGGGAAAAAGACCTTTAGGGAGGTCGAGACTTAGATGGGTAGATAATATTAAAATGGATTTGAGGGAGGTGGGATATAATGGTAAAGACTGGATTAATCTTGCTCAGGATAGGGACCAATGGCGGGCTTATGTGAGGGCGGGAATGAACCTCCGGGTTCCTTAAAAGCCAGTAAGTAACAGGGTGAAATGTATGTAATATCAATAATTTCAAGGGGTTATTTTTTTCAGACATTTTAGACAAATAATTTTAACACAATTTTTCTCGTTTTTGTTTTCTGTTCTGGATAAAAATTGTTTTATATTAATCACTTCATAGCGAGTTTTGGGAAAGCAATTGATTTAATTCCAAATATGATCAGTCAGTTTCAAAGAGCCGAGTATTTTGACAATATATCAAACAAAGAATTTTAGTTTTGATCTTCAAATGTGCAGAAATCTAATCGGAACAAATGTAACTTTTCATTCTACAACGGAATTTTACATCTTGATTACACAATTTTTAACACTATATCACTTCGGAATATGTATTATATGTCCTTCTGGTGTTACATTTTACTGTACCTGGTTAACATGTTTCGGCCTGCTATTGGCCTTCTTCAGAACTGGTTGTTACTGGTCAAGATACCAAGACCAGCAACAACCAGTTCTGAAGAAGACCGAAACATGTTAACCAGGTACAGTAAAATTTAACACAAGAAAGACATATAATACATATTCCAAAGGAATTTTGTTATGTTACATTTGTACCGATCAAATTTCTGGATATTTATAGGACAAAACTAAGATTCGTTTAATCATTTATTATCATAATACACTGCGCTGTTAAATTTACTGAGCATATAAATTACGTAAAACATTGTTACTTTGTTATTCTAAGAAATATTTTGTCAATTAACTGTTTACGTGTAATTTATTTAGCATTATTCAATCTATATTTATGTATGATATTATAGGTTGGGGTGGAACTTATAAATCCAGCCTTTATCCGTTAATTTTACTACAGAAAAAAGTATTAACAATTTGTTTACAAAAAACAGAAATATTACCCAACTGAATTTTTCTTTAAACATTTCAAAGTTTTCAACATTAAACAAATGTATTTTTATTTATTTTGTTAAAATATTTTCATAGAAATTTTAATAACTTTGAAAAGTATATACATAAATATAGAACTAAAAATATGAATTCTCTGAATCAAAATGTAAAACCAATGCAGCTTTTTATAATAGCATGAGTCAAGTTCCCAGATTATTAAACAAATTTTATTCTAATATTATTTTAACCACGAATCCTCTCCAAATTAATAAAAAAAATTTTAAAAATTGTATTGGATTTATAGTTTTGATTTAAACATATTAAACACTATTTAATCTGTATTCACTCTCAATTTTAATTTTATTTTTGTCTGTATTGGAATCCCCTCCTCAGCACGAGTCTTACTCATTCAGGAGTGGGCTAGTTTATCTTTCATTGTATTTATTAATTTGTATTCATTTCAAACTTACTAGCAATAAAAATAAATAAATAAATAAATAAATAAATAAATAAATAAATAAATATTGAAAATTAAATCAATGGCTTTCCCAAAACACTTTATGAAATGTTTCATATGAAACAATTTTTATCTCGGAAATTAAGTAAAGACGAGCAAAATTATATTAAACTTTTTGTTTGTGATATCTCAAAGAATAATCCCCTGAAATTAATGACATTACTTTCGGTTCACCCTGTATATTAACACTATACTTACGTGTAACCAGATGACCACTCGAAGTTATCTATGAGACTCCACACTGTATGGCCGATAACTTTAGAATGATCCATGTACATAGCTTGCAGCATTTCTGTCAAGTAAGTCTGGAGGACACAGTAAAAATTAATTCAGTTTACATTTTAAAATATGGTACAGTATATGCAATAGTTAATCAGATCCTTATTGTAAAGTATCATGTTATATCTACATGAAATTGCGACTATTATCTATATAATAAGATTAATGTAAATTGACGTGAATATAAGAAAATAAGATTGAATAGGAGAAATTAAGTACAGGATGTTCGAATAATCTTGTTACAAACTTCCAGGGATCGTAAACTACTATGTTATAGCTACATGGAAATGCGACTATTATCTATATAACAAGATTAATGTAAATTGACGTGAATATAAGAAAATAAGATTGATTAGGAGAAATTAAATACAGGGTGTTCGAATAATCTTGTTACAAACTTCCAGGGATCGTAAACTACCATGTTATAGCTACATGAAAATGCGACTATTATCTATATAACAAGATTAATGTAAATTGACGTGAATATAAGAAAATAAGATTGAATAGGAGAAATTAAGTACAAGGTGTTCGAATAATCTTGTTAGAAACTTCCAGGGATCGTAAATGGTTGGTATAGACATCCATAATCGAAAACTTTCCGTTTGGCTACAAGTTATTGCCTACTTGAATAAAAGTGAAAGATATGTTTCTCAAGTTTTGTTGAAAGTTCTTTGTTTCTGCAAATATTATATGAGCTAGTTGGCATTGTAAATTATATTTTGACTTATAAAGCCTTACAGCTTTTCTTCCATTTCAGATTATTCTTCCATAAATAAAATCAAGATCACCAAATTTTCTCAATTTGACTCTATAAATTATAGCAAGAATCTAGAGAAATGACAATTTGTTCGTAGCAATACTTAATGCAAATAAGCTTAATGTCATACAAGAAGTATTACTACATTATAACTTCTGTCAGATTGTGAGTTTTAATATACACTGTAAAGAAAGTCTGTACCTTTTGGGATGAACTTTATATTATGCAAAAATATTGCCATGGCAACATCGTAACATAAATGAAACTTAAGAAAATGGTTCTTCAATTATTTCACTTCAACTGGTTAGAACACATCTCGCAGCTACCAAAATACCTAACAACGTTTGTGGAAATGGGTTCATATATGGAAATTGTTCATATTGAACATCTCTATTACCCCTAAACGTTTTTAATAAAGTCACACTCTGTGTATAAACGAAATATTCCTATGAAAATGTATTATATCAAAGATATTATAGGGATTACAGTCATGAGCCGTAGTAATACTGTTTCATTGAGCGAAGTTTTTCAACTGCAGAAGTTGTTCAATGTGGGGAAGGGGGCAAATATCAGAGAAATTTAGCCTGACACCTTCTGTCATGAATATAGTGCGTATTCTTGTCGTAAAGAATCATGTTATTTTATACTATTACTTTTAATCAAACTTTCATAAGTTTTGACCTCATGATTTTGGAAGGCTGCCTTATTGTTGAGAACGATATATTGGAGAAATTCTACAGTATGTTGTTATATTTAACTCAAAATGCATTTCAAAAACAAATGAATTGTTGAAATGACGGATTGTTAAATACCAATTGATGAAATACGTAACATATTAACGATACATTTTAAAATGAAAATTTATTAATTTTAAGTCCGTCAAACAAAATAAGATGACAGTTTTTTAAGTATGTATTTATGATTAAAAATTAACCACCAGAGATATAGAAACGAAAATGTTGCCCCTTAGTTTTCTTTGTACTTAAATACAAATGAAGGACTTACTCCTAAGTACGTGATCCTTGTATTGTCATCTAAATGCCCATCGTCGGCGAATCCATTTTCTGTTACGAGAATTTCCCAATCTGGTCCATATTGCTTCTTGAACCAATCAAGAATGCGCCTGATGGATTTCGGAGCTACCTGCAATATGCATTGTAAATATTATTGTATATTATAATTCAAATTCAAATTTATTCACAATTTACAATTGAATAATAATAATAATAATAATAATAATAATAATAATAATAATAATAATAATAATAACAAAATATTAACAATAATAAAATAAATACTGTGAATTTTATTAGTAACAACAATATAATTTATTCGTCACAACAATGATTCCTTTCTACAATTCACTTTAACGCTCTCGTCAACAATTGGATTTTCACTCAACACAGTATTCGTTATAGCACTCCACCGACGACAATGACAATTTACTTGGACTAGTACGAACAACAATGAACTGTTAATCTTAACTAATATTTACAAAGGACTATTTACAAATCAGAACTATCAGTTCTCAGTTCACAGTTCTTCTAGCTCAGTCACTCGAGTTCACAGTATCTCGAACCACAGACCTTCAGAGACAGTTCATTCTAACTAGAACTCAGGTCCTCCAACTGGGGTCCACTGCACTCGAACTCAGGTCCCTCCAACTGATTTTTGTCCACTGCACTCGAACTCAGGCTTTCGGATGCTGATACAGTTGCGGACGCACACTCGAGATCGAACTCCGGTACACAAGACTGGCTTGCTTGCTCTGGCTTTCTCACTGACTGGCTGACTAATCAACTGAAAACTGCTGTCGTTCCTTCGCGTCCTTAATTTATAACCACAGCGACGTAGTTATTACAGTAACTTGTGAGTGAATTGAGGGCAGGTAAGTTCCACGCGTCTCTAGAGATGGCACTCCAGAAAAATCCAGAGCCCTCTCCTCTCTACCAGCACCAGATGCGCGCGCACTCTCTCTCCACTCTCTCGCCGCGTTGGCCCTTTCAAATTTTAACTCCGCCGCGCGCCATCCCAAAGTGCTCCGCGCGATCTTTCTCTTGCGGGACGCTGGTCGTGAGTTCGAATCTCAACGTCGCTGTCATCCAATACAAAAGACTGATAAAATAAAATATAAAACCACCAGCGAGAGTTAATGCAACTTAAATAAGTATATAATAACGAGAAGAAAAAAATAACGAACTCGAAAATCAACAGAAAAGTTCATTGTATCGCAGACGACAGCAACCGCCGTATTGACATTGTGTTATGCATTATTGGTGCAGGAGGAGGGGAGCCGAAGATTTACATCCTGATGTTCTCTTCGAATCTTCTCATACAATCATGGGAAGTTAATGCTGAAAAACAAAGTGTCTACGAGTCAAACTGTTCATTATTCCCAGGATAAATGCAAATAATCTATACTAATAATAAATCTGTAGCCGAAATTTTTCTGGTAATTTTCGATTTTCCAAAAACAAATTGGTCCTAACACATATAATTAACCACCCTGAAACCGAAAATCGCATTTTTGAAATTTTTGTTTGTATGTCTGTCTGTATGTTTGTTACCTTTTCACGCGATAATGGCTGAACGGATTTCTGGAATATAAATTAAGTTCGTTATAACTCAGATTATAGTCTATATGTCATTCAAAATACTCTATTTAAAAGAGGGTTTATAAGGGGGCCTGAATTAAATAAATCGAAATATCTCCCTTATTATTGATTATCGTGAAAAATGTTACATTACAAAAGTTTCTTTAAAAATGATTTCCGATAAGTTTTATTCTATGCAAAATTTTGATAGGACTGATATTTAATGAGATAAATGAGTTTCAAAATAACAATGCGTTTATTATTGCCACCTATCGGGCTGTAATGAAATAAAACAAATGACTTCGTCGATAAGGGGCCTTGGACGACAACAACACACGGAAGCTATTAATATACAGAGAATGTTTCTGTGTTTCCATGAAGTAATCTCGGAAGCTATTTAACCGATTTATAGGCCTATAATTATTATTTCACCATTGGAAAGTGTAGTTTCTCTAGATGGACATAATGCTATAATGTTATTACAGTAACTTCTGAGTGATTCGAGGACAGGTAAGATTAAAATAGATTCTTACTCACAGAAAACTTGATATTCTGTCGAAATATTGTGTAACTTGATTATTGCAACTTTATTTGGCCCACATAAAGTACTCTGATTTTATACACTTAAGTTTCTTTTTGTTCACAGAACATAATAGTTAAGAGTTTTGTCGTAAGGATGAGTATTTTACTGGATCAAAAATACAGCCCATAATAGTCCTAAATAAGCATTTTACCATAGACCTCACTGGAGCTGAGATATTTTAAAAGATGTCACGAAATGGCGTTCCTGCGCTCATAATTTACCCATATTCATTTCCTGTGTTTCTTAAAATAATATTTATGTAGGGTACCTCATTTCTTTATTTGCATAAACAATGATATACAGCAGAGCGAGTTGGCTCAGACGGTAGCGTTTAGACACGCATTCAGGAGGCTCCGGGTTCAAACCCCGTGGTCGATCAATCTGACTGGGATTTTTCATGATTTCCCTTAGTCATAAAGGCAAATGCCGGATTGGAAAGATACATGTCATGATTCATTATTGCCTCTATTACCAGTATCAAAAACATTAAACTCGACCTGGTTGGCGAGTTGGTATAGCGCTGGCCTTCTATGCCCAATGTTGCGGGTTCGATCCCGGGCCAGGTCGATGGAATTTAAGTGTGCTTAAATGCGACAGGCTCATGTCAGTAGATTTACTGGCATGTAAAAGAACTCCTGCGGGACAAAATTCCGGCACATCCGGCGACGCTGATATAACCTCTGCAGTTGCGAGCGTCGTTAAATAAAACATAATTTTTTTAACAAAAACATTAATCAAACTCTATAATCAGTTACACGAAAACAAGCCATCTGCAACACACAATAGAAACAGTAATTCAATAAGAGTAAAAACGGCCTACTGATATACCCACATATTCTAAACTCGCGATATGACCACAGGTCAAGGCGTGAATAAAATAAAGTTAACAAACAAAAAGAAAAATATGCACAGTAAGATTAACATAAAATTATCTCCGTACACAATCAACTCTATTAACTTGGAGTGATTTATTAAAGGATGCATTCAAGACTAATTTAGAAAAATGTTAAACGAATTATCCTTGCACCAAAAACGGATGTTCTCTGAATAAAATGATTATATTTTCAAAATATGCATGTAATAACAATTAAGAAACATGTTAAAGGAGTTATCATGGCACCAAATGAGTGTCTCTGGACAAAAATGATCACATTTTAATTATTTGAATACAATTTAAATTAAGTAACATATTAAACGATATCCTTCTATCAAAGACGAATGTCCCGTGAACCAAATATCCTATTTTAATTATGTAATTATTTTATATTTATTTCTAACAAGTGCAGCGGAGCGCACGGGTGCAGCTAGTTTATAATAAACTAATTATTTAAATTGACGTTATTAACTTATTTTCATAAAAACCGGGAACGTTTTGTAACAACATATCATTACAATTATTTTACTAGATGTTAAAAGAACAAAGGTGTAAAACTAGTACAGAAATGAAACAGGGTGCAAATTTAGGCACAAAACATTACAAAAAATACAAAAATGTAAAAAGATAATAATAAATCACATCAAATTAATAATGCTAATAATAAGAATTTTAAGAGAAAAAATAATATTCATCTTTTGTTTCAATCTAACAGAAATTTATTTCTAACGCCCTGTTTTAACTTGCAAATAGTTGTGGACAATGGTTCTTCATTTTGATACTACGCATCGTTTTACAGTTTTTTCCCTTTTCCTTTCCACTGTATCTCCGAGCACGAGCTATGCTCAATCGGAAGATTAGATACTTTGCCTTTTTATATTTGTATTATTCAGTTAGATTAGATAGTCGTTATAAGTTAATTACTTAAGTTAATTATTTTATCTATGTTCAAGTTTAAGTGCTTGTTATTTTGTCCTTGCGTTCTATATCAATGACTTTTTGTATAATAATTTACTTGTGCTAGTATTTATATTTAAATATAGTGGGGAATTCCCTCAGCACTTTACTACGTAGGCCTACCCTATGGAACTTATCTTCAACTGACGTCATCTACCATGACGAACATTCGTTTTAGGACATATGTTCATATTATGACCTCTTTTGTTCCCTCTCCTGTCAGAAATCATCTCCTAAAGTTTGTCCCTACATTTTAAGTTCACCCTGTATAGGTCACTCAAAGGTTCAAGGAAAGCCTAAGTGTAAGCAAAGCCAGAACACTGGACTTACCGTTAGCCAAGCTGATGTATTTGATTCGATCCACTGAACCGGAATGGATATTTCCGCATCAACGTCATTCAAGAATGAGAGTTCGAGACTGGGTTCCTTAGCAGAAACCAGAAAAGTTGAGTACTCGTTTAGTCCCAAGAAATCAGCGCTTCCTGGAACATAATTTTTCACTTTTATCGTGTGTTCATTTCCTCGTTTGTGATAACTGACTCATTCACTACTCTTATCACCCATTTACTTCGTTAATATTTGAAAAACACTTTTTGTACTTCTGTTGCAATGGGTCCCTAGGATAATGAGGATAATAAACTCAGTCCCTAGGAGGGTATGGATAAACTGAGTCCACAGGATCTAAGGGTATAGATAAACTGAGTCCCTAGGATCATAGGGTATGGGTAAACTGAGTCCCCAGGTCATAAGGTTATCCGAACTGAGTCCCCAGGATCATAAGGGTATGGGTAAACTGAGTCCTCAAGATCATAAGGGTATGGGTAAACTGAGTCCCCAGGGCTATAAGGGTATGGGTAAACTGAGTCCCCAGGGTCATAAGGGTTTGGGTAAACTGAGTCCCCACGGTCATAAGGATCCGAATCCCTAGGCTCATAAGGGTATGGGTAAACTGAGTCCTCAAGATCATAAGGGTATGGGTAAACTGAGTCCCCAGGGTCATAAGGGTATGGGTAAACTGAGTCCCCACGACCACAAAGGTATGGGTAAACTGAGTCCTCAAGATCATAAGGGTATGGGTAAACTGAGTCCCCAGAGTCGTAAGGGTATGGGCAAACTGAATCCCCACGACCATAAAGGTATGGGTAAACTGAGTCCCCAGGATCATAAGGGTATAGGTAAACTGAGTCCCCAGGGTCATAAGGGTATGGGTAAACTGAGTCCCAAGATCATAAGGGTATGGGTAAACTGACCATAAAGGTATGGGTAAACTGAGTCTCCACGATCATAAAGGTGTGGATAAAATGAGTCCCCAGGATCATAAGAGTATGGGTAAATTGAGTCATTAGGGTCATAAGGTATGGGTGAACTGAGTCCCCATGATCATAAAGGTATGGGTAAACTGAGTCCCCAGGATCATAAGGGTATGTGGTAAACTGAGTCCTCAAGATCATAAAGGTATGGATAAACTGAGTCTCTAGGATCATAAGGTTATAGGTAAACTGAGTCCCTAGGATCATAAGGTTATAGGTAAACTGAGTTCCTAAGATCATAAAGATAGAGGTAAACCGAGTCCTTAAATTCATAAGGGTATGGGTAAACTGAGTCCCCAGGATCATAAGGGTATAGGTAAACTGAGTCCCTAAGATCATAAGGGTAGAGGTAAACCGAGTCCTTAAATTCATAAGGGTATGGGTAAATTGAGTCCAGGTATATTTGATTTATTATGCCGTTAGGTATCGAAGAGAAGGAAGATTTTTTGTGTGATAAAATGGCACAGCGAATCAAGATTCGCAAGATTTCAATTCGTGAAATCAGTTTCAAGTTCCTTCCTACACCTTAAAATAATGTAAAGGTTTGGCACTTTCCTAGACGATCTTAAAGCGAAGAGACAAAACCATGTCTTTAACCATAACATGTAACAATTTTTAATCACACCAATCTACTACTAGTTGGTTACCAGTTCCAAGTCTGGAAAAAGATTTTGTCATTAGGGAATTTAGTCGTGACTGAGTTTTGCCCTTTTTTGTAAGGGACTCAGATTACCTACACTCCTTTTTGACAGAGACTCAGTTTACAATATTCCTCACGGTACGGACTGACTTTACGAACTCCTGTTCAATCCACTGATTTTCCAGCATTCCAGTCATCTTACTCACTCCCTCACTCAAAGATTAGGCACTGATTTTCTGTGTTAGACCACAAAAGTGATAACCTTGTGGTTAATACAGACGTGGACAAATTATTGGACTAAAACGTTTTTCTTAGTAACATAATATAATTCTTCATATCAACTATCAATAAAATTCATAGAGTCTCTATTGTTGTAAATATGATTGTTTACATCTTCTGGTATATTTTCCCAATGGTTAAGTATATTTTGTCTAGCTGTGTTGGTACAACTGGTGTTTTAGTTATATACTGCAGAAGATATTCAACAGTCTGTTCTCCCATGGCCTGCAAGAAGACCGGACATGAACAAAATTGAAAATCTGTGATCTATACTGAAGAAGAAAGTGAACAAAAAGAGGCTTACAACAAAACATGGACTCATTTAAGCACTGTCTGATATCTGGCTAAATGATGCTGATATTCAAAGGAAGCGTCAAACTTTGGTTTCCAGCATCCCTTACAAAATGAAAGTGTTAATAAAGAATAAGGGAATGTTCACAAAATATTAGTAACCTCCAGACTCAATTTTCTGTTCATTATATCTGTGCAAAATACATTTTTGTTCATTATTTCTGCCCTTAAATATAGCTTTGTTGCACATATAATTAATTTAGTCTAATAATTTGTCCACGTCTGTATTGTGATTGAAATTGTATTTTTAATTTAAGAGAATAGTTTATTTTAAATATTAATTTCAGGGATCAATTAAAAACGATATAACATTTCTTCTCTGAATTTTTAAGAAGTATGCCTTATTTTATATTTTTAAGACCAGTAATTTTATTACATTAGGCTTATCAAATAATAGAATTAACATGAACTAGTTCATGAAATTAGTACACCAAAAGGTACACTAAAAACTATAGACTTGTGTAACGTCACGCTCTTGAAGTAACCAGTTTAAAACAAAAGACGATATCAGTACGATAGTCGTTACTCAGTGACTCGATAACTGTTACGAGAGTGAGAACCAAGTTATAAGTATTATACCGGGTGTCTAAAACTATTTTGTCAAAATAATACAGATGGTAGAGAAGACTGAGTAATTTGAGGTAGTCAACCAATGGCCGGAAATGCCTTTTTCAGGCGCCACAAAATCGTGAACAAGAAATAAGTCTGAGAAAAGTTTCTGTAAGTTGCTTTGGTTTTCATAGCAAACAATTACTTACGGCCTACGTCGAGATGTAGTGAAGCTAGTTTGCAAAACAATAAAATAAACGCCACAGATAACGTGGACCCTGATCCCTAGTTACGCCTACTTTCCTGTTTGATATCACATTAACAATTGTATTCTTCACCTGACATAATTACGAACATAAAATCCAGACGTTTGAGATGGGCAGGACATGTAGCACGTATGGGCGAATCCAGAAATGCGAATAGAGTGTTAGTTGGGAGGCCGGAGGGAAAAAGACCTTTGGGGAGGCTGAGACGTAGATGGGAGGATAATGTTAAAATGGATTTGAGGGAGGTGGGATATGATGGTAGAGACTGGATTAATCTTGCTCAGGATAGGGACCAATGGCGGGCTTATGTGAGGGCGGCAATGAACCTCCGGGTTCCTTAAAAGCCAGCCAGTAAGTAAGTATGTTACCTCGAATGTATTCAATTTCCTCTGGTGTGAACTTTGGGAGACGAGACTTCAGAAATCCTTGTGCGAGACTCTTGTTGCCAACATTGTCTTTAAGCACTTGTGGATAGTCGCCTTCTTTGCTGAAGATAGGATGACAGTACAGTCCGGCCTGGAAGTATATTTGTAATATATAGCAGTAATAAGTCACAATAAGTTAACTAAAGATAACACTACTAGCTGGCCTTCGTGGGCCTTCTCCGTACCGAAGGAAAAAGGAAAATGCAGGTCCAATTGTCTGTATCTACATTTTTTTTTTTCCTTTATTATTATTATATTCAGAAGGAATGCATGGAAATGGGAATTACCATCTGGGAGGAACTAGCAAATTACAGAACAGAGTGGAAGCGTTTTGTGAAATCGATATGGAGTCGATATTTATTTATTTATTTATTTATTTATTTATTTATTTATTTATTTATTTATTTATTTATTTCTTTATTTATTTCTTTCTTTCTTTCTTTCTTTCTTTATTTATTTATTTATTTATTTATTTTCTTTCTTTCTTTCCTTCTTTACTTATTTATTTATTTATTTATTTATTGATTTATTTATTTTTTATTATTTATTTATTTTATTTATTTCTTTCTTTCCTTCCTTCTTTACTTTTATTTATTTATTTATTTATTTATTTATTTATTTATTTATTTATTTGTTTATTATTTGTTTATTTATTTTCATTCATTCTTTCTTTCTTTCCTTCTTTATTTATTTATTTATTTATTTATTTATTTATTTATTTATTTTCTTTCCTTCTTTCTTTTCTTTTCTTTTTTTATTTCTTTCCTTATTTTTATTTATTTACTTTTTATTTATTTATTTATTTATTTATTTATTTATTTATTTTTCTTTATTTCTTTATTTTCTTTTTTTCCTTCCTTCTTTACTTTATTTATTTATTTATTTATTTATTTGTTTTATTTGTTTATTTATTTTCTTTATTTATTTATTCTTTATTTATTTATTTATTTATTTTCTTTCTTTATTTCTTTATTTTCTTTCTTTCTTTCTTTCCTTCTTTTCCTTATTTACTTATTTATTTATTTATTTATTTATTTTTATTTTTCTGTTTCTTTTTCCTTTCTTTCTTTCTTTCTTTCTTTCTTTCTTTCTTTCCTTCCTTTTCTTTACTTATTTATTTATTTATTTATTTATTTATTTATTTATTTATTTATTTATTTGTTTATTTATTTCTTTATGTATTTATTTATTTATTTCCATTCTTTCTTTTTCTTTCTTTCTTTCTTTCCTTCTTTATTTATTTATTTATTTATTTATTTATTTTCTTTCTTTCTTTCTTTTTCCTTCTTTCCTTCCTTCTTTACTTACTTATTTACTTACTTATTTATTTATTTATTTTCTTTCTTTCTTTCCTTCTTTCTTTCCTTCTTGCTTACTTATTTACTTACTTATTTATTTATTTGTTTATGTATTTGTTTATTTATTTTCTTTCTTTCTTTCCTTCTTTATTTATTTATTTATTTATTTATTTATTTTCTCTCTTTCTTTCTTTCTTCTTTCTTTCCTTCTTTACTTACTTATTTACTTATTTATTTATTTATTTATTTATTTATTTATTTATTTATTTATTTATTTATTTATGTATGTATTTATTTATTTATTTATTTTCTTTCTTTCTTTCTTATTTATTTATCTTATTTATCTTATTTATTTATTTATTTATTTATTTATTTATTTATTTATTTATTTATTTATTTATTTATTTATTTATTTATTTATTTATTTATTTATTTATTTATTTTATTGCAAGTAAGTTTGAAATGAATTTAGTTAATACAATGTAAATGCTCATTTACAAAGAAAATTTAATGTATGTATTTATTTATTTATAAGTATTCATTCATGATGGGAACATTTATTTATTTGTTTATTTTTTTTATGGAAACATTATTTGTTTATTTGCTCATATTTATCGTTACTTCAGCACTCCACGATTGTGTTTGTTTGCAAAATTTAGCATATGTATGAATTTATTTGCAAACTTTATTTAACGTCTTACGTTAATGTTTATTCAATATTTATTTGAATAATTTGAATGATCCCATTTGTTTAGCCTTTGCAAACTTTATTTATTTCAAAGTTCAAAATTTACAAAATGGCATTTATTTTTTTTGTTGCTTTATTTGAATTAGACCAGAATTAATATTTATTTATTTATTTTTTGATACGTTACTCATAACTTTAATTTGAAATTTATTTTTTATTTATTTATTTATTTATTTATTTATTTATTTATTTATTTAACCTGGTAGAGATAAGACCATCAGGCCTTTTCTTCCCCTCTACCAGTGGATTACAATTACAGTATTAAGAATAGAATTACAATTATAATTACAATTAATATTAAATTTACAAATACAATAAAAATCAAAGTACTAAAAGATTAACTGATTAATAAAAGCTAGACAGTTTATTGTAAAAGTTAAGAAGAGAGAAGCATTTCTTTTATTGATTAAGTAAAAATTAAACCTACTGTACGCAGTAAGAAAATGCTTAATAAGTTTGTTTTTGAACGCTACTAAATTCAGACAGTCTCTGATGTCGCTGGGTAGGGTATTCCACAAGCGCGAGAGCGAGATTTTGTATGATGATGAATACGATGATGTCTTATGTGTTGGTATGGCTAGTATGCGGCTATTTTGCGTGCGTGTGAAGAGATTATGATACGATGACAGGTAACTGAAACGGGAGGCAAGGTAGGTAGGTGTAGAAGTGTGAAGGACTTGGAAAAGGAGAACAAGAGAATGAAAATTTCTACGTTCGTTAAGGCGTAGCCAGTTTAGAGTTTGGAAGGATGGGGTAATGTGGTCAGCGCGACGGACATCGCAGACGAAGAGAACATAAGAATTATGAACACGTTGTAATTTTTGCGACTGGTTGACATTGAGGTCAGTCAGTAGAAAATCACAATAATCGAAGTGGGGCATTACTAGTGTTTCCACTAGTATTTTCTTGAGTGATAGCGGAAGGAATTTTCGAATGCTGTTTATGGAATGTAGTATGGAAAGTACTTTTTGGTAATATGGGTTACTTGGTTATTCCAGTTTAAATGCGTATGAAAGTAAACTCCAAGGTTTTTAACACAGGAAGCAAAAGGGATTATTGTGTCGTTTAACTTGACTGGAAGAGCAGGGTAATGCTGCATAATAGACGTTGATGTCCTCTAGGATTGCTTGTGATTTTCTTGCATTGAGAGTCAAACCAAACTCTCTGGCCCATGCAGATATAGATTCAAGATCCTCGTTAAGATCTTGTATTGCGTCATTGAGTGAGAAATGTGTTCAGCATGAATGAAATTCAATAAAGAGTTTCAAATAATGATTCTGAAATGAGCCACAAATAGAAAATAATAAACTGTGTTTCGAATCAAAGACCTTATGCATAGTAAACTAAATTACCGTTCATTCTATTCTTCTGACCGGGGGAAAGGTGCTACAACTGTTGGGCAGTCATAAAAGCTGATGAGAGCTCCTTTATGAAATTACAGTTTAAAAAATTGACTGTCTTTCTACGCTTATAAGTTACTGTCTTTGAATCTACTTTCCAAAAACCTAGAAATTAGTATGGATTTAAATAACACTAGTGGCTTGTGCAGCAAATGCTGCAAACTAAGTTCATTAGACGTTCAAATAAACGCTTTTCAGATTTATTTTCAATGAAGAATACCAGACATTATGAAAGTTATTTGCTTCCATAATAATGAAACATACTCCCTCTGAATGGTTTTATGTCAAATACTTTATCTTGAACCTATGCATCCTATGTATCTTGAGTTTCCGAAAACGCAAGTAAAAATGTCAGAGCGATCAGTGGGTTTTTCATGTGCGAGTAAAGCAATAGCTATTTCAGGTCATTGTGGATTGTAAAAGTCAGGTTTGCTATGCTTTCGAACAATAGACATAGCATTTTGGTATAGCTGCTGCATATAGAGCTTGAAATGTAGAGGGTAAAATCATTTTATCCGCTAAGAGATTTTGCTGAAATGATCGGGAGACTACAAAAACTTGTAGGCCTCTTATTTTATCAGTAAGTAATACCTTTTGGTCTTTCTTTAGGAACTGTATTTTTGCACTCTCTCGAGCCAATACTGAAGAGAATGACGCATAGAAGTATCTACACCACACCGCCATTAAGTATATGAAAAGACCCAACCCTACTTGATTAATAACTATAAAAATATTTGATTTTTAATAATATTATTATCTTACGTGAGTTTTGTAGTTTTATATATATATATAAAACAGCTGCCACTCAGTAAATTATAGAAATGAAGATCTAATTTAACACATTCTCTATATTTACTTATTAATCCCAAAACGTTTCACTTTAATATCATCAGTATAGCATTAATATGTATAATTAATGAAAAATAGTCACATCATGGCATTAACTGTAATGAAATTTCATTTCTAATGGTAATTCATCAAACCACCTCAAGTTTTGTAGATTTCAATATCCAATACACAGCTGTACTCAGAAAATTACACACCGCAGAATCAGACTGTAAATTACTTTTACTAAATCTTGAAGTTTTCAATAACCAATTAAATTTGAACCCTAAATGTGTCAGCAATCCTGCAGGTCATGGCCTTCGTGTAATAGCTATTGTTTATTGTAGTGTGTGTTTTGTTTTATTCTGAAATCACGGCCGTGCTGAAATGCGTATTAGTTCTCAAAACTGAAGAAAGATGGATTTTGGAAAATAGGAAAATAATGTAGGAAAATTGATATTTCACTGAAAACTACTATTTTTCTGAAAACCTTTGGGTTCCAAGCTTCAAAATGAGGGGTCGTTCATTAAAATCCGTTCAGCCGTTTTCCCGTAATTTTCATTACCAGTTCTAATTATATAGGTCTATATAGATATTCATTTCCCTTTGGCAACCTTCTTTTGTCAGTTTCAAGAAATCGCGTAGGCCTATATAAGATATGATTGTCACTTATTTCACATACTGTATGTTGTAAAACCAATTCTGCTGCTTTTCTATCTGCACTGGAATTTAGATTCAGTGCCTCACTCCACATGATCGGAATAGTCAGGCTCACTTTCCCTGAAATGCAGGAAACGTTCAAAATTAACACACAAACAAAATTAGTAATAATAATAATAATAATAATAATACTCCGGGAAGGGGACACTAGAAAAGGGCACATTACGACGCTACCCAAACGATAGAAGAAATAGTACATTATGCAACGAGCCTATAATGGTAGTAATTAAGACGCGAGTATGTTTGTTTATAATTTTCATACGAGCGTCTTAATTACCATTATAGGCAAATTTCACACGACTTTTATGCTCGACCATATTTTAACTTGAAATTATTCATAAGTATTCATGTTATGGTTATGTAAGTGAGAGCGGAACTGGCCTGGATTGTGAGATGTGCGCAGACGCGAAAGTATTGATTTTTTCCGAGGCACGAATGTCTTTGACCTTGATATAATCTAGAGAATAACATGAACATTATTCTTGATATAACCTGGAAATTGATTTAGAATTGAAAAACGAGATGACAAATTGAATTTATTTGAATATTATTTATAATTAAGGCTAATTATTATAGTAACAGAACATAACCTTCTGCGACAGTACTGGATTTCCAGCCTCCGTGACTTTTCGCTAATTGTCTTTCGATTGCATATCCGAGAATAATCGATACTTGCGGTTTTATAATGGTACAATGGTGATTTCTCATTGGCTGACCAACTGAAGTATAATGAATAGGTGTACTTTAATGAGGTGCATTAAAGGGCTACTACCAGGTGTATAATTACTACATTTCGGCATGGTCGAGCATAAAATAATAATATTAATTCCTCTGAAATACTGAAACTGATTCAATTTTTATTTCTCTTATATTCCTCTAGTTAAATCTAGAAGAAATTAGTTATTCTATTTAGTGTCCCAATATGCAAAAACCTATTTAAGGGGAGAGGAGGGTATTTTTTAAAACTTTTTCCGTATTTGTTGTAAAATATATATTTTTTTTGTATGTAGAGAGCTCATAGCTGTAGCAACTCAACCAAATATAAATATTTTAATACAAACAAACAATAATATAATAATAATTGTCCCAGAAGGGGACACTAGAAAAGACACATTATGACGCTACCCAAACGAGAGAACAAAAGAATATTAAGGATTGGACATGGGAGGAGTGATAGTAGGAGAAAGAAGAAAAAATTGCGTAAGATTTGCAGCTGATATGGCGTTGTTACTAGAAGAAGGAACGATACTAAGGGATATGCTACTGGATCTAAATGACAGCTGTGAGCAGTATGGGGTAAATATTTTTTAAAAATAATTTATTGATCGATCAGCGCATTTAGCGCTATACAGATCATTTCTAAAAAATATAAATACAATATATGACACTGAATTGAGGGCAGCCTAGATTGGGCTCCTCAATGAACAAAAATAATTGTTAATACATAATTATTTACGTAGGTTGGTGTGATGGTAAATTTTGATTATAATATGAGGTCCATTGGAAGTCGGCTCTTGATTCTGGTGGGAAATGTGGACTTCCTTCCGAGAGAGTAGTGGATGGCGCCTGGAACATTTTCTAGGTTGTCATAGAACTTCTTAGCTTGTGAATGAATAAACTGTTTGATTGTGTCAATACCAGCTTCTCTGTGTAGTTGGCTGTTACGGACAAACCAAGGAGAATTGAGTGAAATTCGTAGGACTTTATTTTGAAATGACTGGATGTGTTTAATTTCACTTATTGCAGCTCCTCCCCAGACAGGACAGGCGTAAAGCAGTAGAGGTCGTAATAGAGATGTAAAGTAGCATGCGATTTTGTAGCTTTAGAGATGATTTCTTGTTGAGGAGCGGATATAATTCAGCGAGTCTTGAGTAGGCCAATATAAGTTTGTTGTTGATGTGATGTTTCCATGATGGGATAAAGATAAATGCCAACAAGACGAAGACCATGGCTATCGGAAGAAAAATAAAGAAGGTAAACGTACAAATTCTAAATGAGGCAGTAGAGCAAGTAGACAGCTTCAAATACTTGGGTTGTACTGTAAGCAGTAACATGAGCTGCTGCCAAGAAGTCAAAAAGCAGGATAGCAATGACAAAGGAAGCTTTTAAAAGAAAAAAAGAGCATCTTCTGCGGACCTCTGGAAAAAGAACTAAGGAAGACACTAGTGAAGTGATTTGTGTGGAGTGTAGTATTATATGGGACAGAAACATGGACATTACGATGAAGTGAAGAGAAACGACTAGAAGCATTTGAAAAATGTGGATATGAAAGAGAATGGAGCGTGTGAAATGGACAGACGGTATAAGAAATGAAGCTGTGTTGGAAAGAAGGGTGAAGAAAAAATGATGCTGAAACTGATTAGGAAGAGAATAAGGATTGGTAGGGTCACTGACTGAGAAGAAACTGTCTACTGAAGAATGCACTGTAAGGAATGGGGAACAGGGCGTTAAACCTGAAAGCTTGATTTGAATAATACACGTCACTGTTCGTTAACAGAAAACCATAATTTAAGTTACACAGAATTAGCGTGCACTTAATGTTGGTTGCTTGACGGTTGTCAGCCCACTTTGAGGTCTGTGGATATAGAGCGAAAAATTGGATCGGTGTCTGGTAGAGTTCCCGGGTAGCTCAGTTGGTAGAGCGTTGGTACGTTAAACCAAAGGTCCCGGGTTCGATACCCGGCCCCGGAACAATTTTTCTCTAGAGATTATTCATATAAACTTTGCAGGGAGTTATACCTGAGAGCTTGATTTGCAACAGCGGAAGTGTTCCAGGCAGAAGATATCAGATAAACGACATTATGTACGGATCATTAGATGATTTTCGGAGACAAATACGAAGGTAGAAAATAGGAAATATTGGACAATGTTAAGTTTACAGTGAATGACTTGCACTTTGGCAGAAAACTAGAAGTAATAATAATAATAATAATAATAATAATAATAATAATAATAATAATAATAATAATAATAATAACTTACTGGTTTTTAAGGAACCCGGAGGTTCATTGCCGCCCTCATATAAGCCCGCCATTGGTCCCTATCCTGAGCAAGTTTAATCCAGTCTCTATCATCATATCCCACCTTCCTCAAATCCTTTTAATATTATCTTCCCATCTACGTCTCGGCCTCCCCAAAGGTCTTTTTTTCCCTTCGGCCTCCCAACTAACACTCTATATGCATTTCTGGATTCACCCATACGTGCTACACGCCCTGCTCATCTCAAACGTCTGGATTTAATGTTCCTAATTATGTCAGGTGAAGAATACAATGCGTGCAGTTCTGTGTTGTGTAACGTTCTCCATTCTCCTGTAACTTCATCCCTCTTAACCCCAAATATGTTCCTAAGCACCTTATTCTCAAACACCTTTAACCTTTCACAACCATATAAAACAACTGGGAAAATAACTGTTTTATAAATTCTAACTTTAAGATTTCTTGACAACAGACTGGATGATAAAAGCTTCTCAACCGAATAATAACACGCATTTCCCATATTTATTCTGTGTTTAATTTCCTCCCGAGTATAATTTATAGGCTATTTGTTACTGTTGCTCCCAGGTATTTCAATTTTTCCACCTCTTCAAAGGATAAATTTCCAATTTTTTATTCCTATTTCGTACAATATTCTGGTCACGAGACATAATCATATACTTTGTCTTTTCGGGATTTACTTCCAAACCGATCGCTTTACTTGCTTGAAGTAAAATTTCCGTATTTTCTCTAACCGTTTGTGGATTTTCTCCTAACATATTCACGTCATCCGCATAGACAAGAAGCTGATGTAACCCGTTCAATTCCAAGCCCTCTGTGTTATCCTGAACTTTCCTAATGGCATATTCTAGAGCAAAGTTAAAAAGTAAAGGTGATAGTGCATCTCCTTGCTTTGGCCCACAGTGAATTGGAAAAGCATCTGACAGAAACTGACCTATACGGACTCTGCTGTACGTTTCCTGAGACACATTTTAATTAATCGAACTAGTTTCTGGGAATACCAAATTCAATAAGAATATCATATAAAACTTCTCTCTTAACCGAGTCATATACCTTTTTTTTAAATCTATGAATAATTGATGTACTGTACCCTTATATTCCCATTTTTTCTCCATTATCTATCGAATACAAATATCTAATCAATAGTTGATCTATTACGCCTAAAACCACACTGATTAACTCCATATGTAGATGAAATTATTGGGGATCGTCTTCTCAAAAGAATATTGGGACAAAATTTTGTACGACGTCAACAAAAGTGATATAATAATAATAATAATAATAATAATAATAATAATAATAATAATAATAATAATAGTAATAATAATAATAATCCAGAACTGAACTTTTAATTTCGCTATGAATTACACGGAATATAGGTCATCTCCCCATTTATCGCCCTACGACAGAGTAACTATGACATATGGTTCAAGTGTTTTGAGTATCAGCACCGACTACCCATATTCATAGCGTTCAGACGATATCGTGCATTGCCTTGAGAGCCGAACCTTAGCTATGAAATCTACATCGCTCACATTCACTTATTGCTTAACTGCAGATTTAAAATGGGGTAACTCACCCTTCTGCACGGAGCGATACTTCTTGTCGTACAGTCTGTAAGCTCGCGCATGCGCTTTAATCATGTTGTGAGATGACATATAAACTCCAATTCCTGAAAGATTTGTTGCTGGAGCCATTATTGCATATTCATACCCATTCGCCAGTGTATATGGTTCATTTATAGTTAACCACCATTTCACCTGGTAAAATATAAAGAAGTATTAACATACTGTAATAAAATAGCACAGCAGTTGTTTAACAGAGTTATACAGAGTGAGCCAAATAAACTTTTACAATTTTAATGAGTTGTAATTTCCCTCTGAAAGCTAGTATAAAATTGAAATTGAGTTTAATGATCTCTATAACCTACATCCATTGTTATTTATTATGACTATTGTTGGTTGTTAGTAATTAGTTTTTGTCTATGGCAAGAGAGCTGGAGACAACTGGCTCGTTCCTCAGGGAGAGTGCAAGAAACAGACCTGCAAAGTGTCAAGATTGTGTTGATGTTCGAGAATCGTTTAGTGAGCTCACCAAAGAAATCATGTAACTTATGACCAAATTCTTCGGTAATTGCCTAATCTAAAAAACTCTGTGGCCCCCCAGTTCACCGGACTTCTTTTTAGGAGGCTAACTTAAGGATAGACTATACAAGAATAGACCGTGGTCACTTGCTGAATTCCGTGACATTTTCAACATTTACTCTGAGTAATCCTCCATGATTACTCTGTAATTCGGAACAGATTGCACACGTTTGCTATTGATTGTTGGTTCTGAAGTTATAGGTCATTTAAATGTTAAGGATTTATATGGTTCGTTCTCTATATTTAGTAATTATTACTTTCTCGTTATAGATAGAAAGACGGAGCAATATAATAGTTGCTGAAGAATCTATTTTAAACTTTCCATAAAAAAAATGTATAACATGCAATGAAAGCGGTTTCTGAAATATCATCTATCTATTTACCGTCCCTTAAAGTAATGCACACTTTCTTACGTTCAGTATAAGATTTACCTCGTTTGGGAATGTCGAACTTAAGATGTAACAGTACGTTTTCAGAAAAATAAGCTTAGTTTTTATTTAAATATTTATTTTTTTCCCAAAAGTGTCCCTTAATCTTTGTTCCCAGCAGTGTGAAATTTTCTCCAAATGATGGACACTCGCATTTGTATTTCTCGTACTTAAAACAACCCTATGACGGTGTGCCTCAAACATTTTCAGAAATATATAGTCTACTATTTCTAGTCAGTAGAAATGTGACGAAAGAGCTTTCAATATCGAATCATATTTTTCGCACATGTACTGTCGTCCGTTCGCCTACGTCGCATCCCGGTTTCCCCTACTCGCCCCTCTGTAAAGGCTAGTGGCTGGACTGTCTTAGCTCTTTTCTGAAAATATTAATTTCTGTTAGGAATTGGATGTCTACGTAATATTATACAACTGTTTAAAATAATATAAATAAAAGGGCCTCGTTAAGCAATCAACTGTCACGTGAAAAAATCCCAATTATTATTCTATATCTTCAATATTTACAAAATATTTCATACAGTATACACTGAAAATAGCACAAATATCTAATGATTTTGTATTGGTAAGTTTAAAGCCGTAAAAGTTTGAAAGTTCAATCATAAAAAACTCTGTGACGTTTAATTATTTCCAGGGAAAATAAAAACAAGGAATCAACAAAAAAATATTTCTTGTTACAGGAGCGAAACCAAGGTGTGTGTTTTGAAGACTGATCGTTGACAGTTTGAAGGTAAGAATAAAAATACGATTACAACTTTATTGACTTCTTTGATTCTTCAGTGAGAGATATTATTTTATGTTAAATTACAAAAGCTTAAATACCCTGTCTCCAAAGTTCTTGAAAAGACAATCCGCATATTCTTCGAAGTAGGGTACTATAGCGTCACTCGTCCATCCACCAAATCTCTGCAGCTCAGACGGAAGGTCCCAATGAAACATTGTTACCTGTAACAAGAGAAAATAATATGTTTCATCTCAAAATGCATTGTATTCGTTCTTAAATTAACTAGAGGTTTTACATATGCATATCTCTCAAAATTCATTGCTTTACAAAATCTTCGTCTTCTTGGGAAACTTCCATATCCCAAACCTACAGTAGGTTGGAAATGTTCTCTTTCGTCATTAATCCCTTAATGCCACTACTGGTACTCTGTCGGAGTATATAAATAAAAATAATAAAAAATATTTACTTATGTAACTAAATAAATACATAAATCTATACTAATAATAAATCTGTAGCCGAAATTTTTTCTGGTAATTTTCGATTTTCCAAAAATAATTGGTCCTAACATATATAATTAATCACCCTGAAACCGAAAATCGCTTTTTGCAATTTTAGTTTGTATGTCTGTCTGTCTGTCTGTCTGTATGTTTGTTACCTTTTCACGCGATAATGGCTGAACGGATTTCGATGAAAATTGGAATATAAATTAAGTTCGTTGTAACTTAGATTTTAGGCTATATGGCATTCAAAATACCTTATTTAAAAGGGGGTTATAAGGGGCCTGAATTAAATAAATCGAAATATCTCGCTTATTATTGATTTTTGTGAAAAATGTTACATAACAAACGTTTCTTTAAAAATGATTTCTGATACGTTTTATTCTTTCAAAAATTTTGATAAGACTGATATTTAATGAGATAAATGAGTTTTAAAATTAAAATAATTGCCATCTAAGGCGGTGTATTGAAATAAAAACAAATGACTTCGTCTATAAGGGGCCTTGGACACAACAATCGAAAGCTATGAAACATAGCCTACAGACAATGTTTCTGTGTTTGTATGAAGTAATATAGGAAGCTAAATTAACCGATTTGTATAATTAATTATTATTTCATCATTGGAAAGTGTAATTTCTCTGGATGGACATAATGCTATAATATTATGACAGTAACTTGTGAGTGAATTGAGGACAGGTAAGATTAAAATAGCTTCTTATGCACAGAAAACTTGATAGGTTATTCTGTGTATTCATTTCCTGCATTTCTTAAAATAATGTTTATGAACATATTCATTTTTATCTCAGAGAATTAACGAACAAGGAGAGTGTATTGATTTAGTATGCAGTAATAGTACGTTAGCTTAGCAATCCATTATTTTATAATTCAAATTTTAACTATGCTCAATTGAATCGTGTTAAAATACATAAAATATATATGCAATAAATGCAATGCAAAAAAATTGGGTAATGAGCCAAGCAGATTATGTTGCGCTGTTGTAAATGTTGTTCCTCCTGAGATTCAAGAGCTCCCACAACAAATTAAAAACTTTCTAATTCGAGTACATCCGTTATCAACACACTTTTTACATAATATAATATAATATAATATAATATAATATAATATAATATAATATAATATAATATAATATAATATAATATAATATAATATAATATAAACATAATAATAAATCTGTAGCCAAAATTTTTCTGTTAATTTTCGCTTTTCCAAAAATAATTGGTAATAATTAATAACATGTTAAAGGAATTGTCATTGCACCAAATGAGTGGTCTCTGGACCAAAATGATCGCATTTTAATATTTCAAATCAATTTAAATTAAATAACATATTAAACGATTTATCCTTCTATCAAACACGAATGTTCCCTGGATCAAACGTCCTATTTTAATTATATAATTACTTTATATTTACTTCTAACGTGTGCAGCGGAGCGCACGGGTATTGGCTAGTACATAAATAAATAAAAAAAAAAGAAAGAAATTAATAAAGAAATTAATAAAGAAATAAATAAAGAAATAAAGAAAGAAAGAGAAATAAATAAATAAATAAAGTTGATAACTTCATGCGTGAATTTTCAACAGAATTATTATAATAACTTTTGCATAAAATATTAAGTAATTCATCTTGAAAGATACAACATTTTAGTTACAGAAAAGTTTGGATTTAGGAAAATGCAACATTTAGTTTAATTGACAAAATTTCGGAGGAAATTAATAAAAAATTCCATGTTGGAGGAATTTTCTGTGATTTATCCGAAGCATTTGGCTGTATAAATTGTATAAATCATAAAATGATGCTAGACAAATTAGATTATTGTGTAATTAAAGGCGTTGCACTTCAATGGTTTCACTCATATCTCATAGGTAGGAAACAATTATGAAACTTCCTCGATATGGGGATCTATTAATAATGGAATTCCACAAGAATTAATATTAGGTCCCCTACTATTTGTAGTGTTCTTGCCCCTCTAGTAAAATACTCATATATACGTCATCCCATATTATTTACAGATGACACAAGTATAGTAATTACAGGCAATAACTCCAACACATTCCAATCTGCTACAGAGACAATTCTCCTCAAAATATATGATTGATTCTCAGCCAATAAATTAGTATTAAATTGTGACGAAACTAACATAATCCAATTTAAATCCCGTTAAAATTCTACCTCGCAAATTTCAAGCGCAATAATTAACAACAGATTCCTAATAGAAACAACAACAACCCAATTTCTTGGCTTAAAATCGATAATGTGTTAATTTGGAAACGTCATGTTAAAGAAATTACCCCAAAACTAAATTGAGCCTGTTTTGCTATTAGATCTTTGCAGGAGATAGTAAATAACAATAACTACAGCAATAGACTTTACATACTTCCACTCGGTAACGAGTTTTGGAATAATATTCTGGGGAAATTCCACAGATAGCAACAGTATATTCCTATTAAAAAAGCATACTTAGAATAATAATAGGTAACAAATCTAGGGAATCGTGTAGGATCATTTAAAAAAAATTACAGATAATGCCCATGGCTTGTCAGTATATTCTTTCATTAATAATCTTCCTCTTATGTATTCGTGAAAACTTTGCAACTAATTCAACAGTCACAGCACAATTCGAATCAAATAATTGCATTCATACTCCATCGGCAAGTCTATCGTGCTATCAAAAAGGAGTGCGTGTATGATAGTAAAAAATTTTTAATAATCTTCCTATGGATATAAAAAATCAAACTCAAAACATGAGATTATTTGGGACCAAATTAAAGAAGTGCCTAATTTCTCATGCCTTCTTTTCTGTAAGAGAATTTATGACATTCAACAACGCTTCATGAATATTTCTGTCTTTTATTAAGTATTGATACTAACTCTTTGTGTTGTACTAGTAGACTATATTGTCAAGTCTTTTGTATTTATTTGAACTAGACTGTGACTATAAGTAAGACTTCCTTGTATTATTAAGATTTTTTTTTCAATATTCCATATTCTAGCTGTGAAGCGATGTACGAATACCATGGAATGTAAATAAATACAATACAATCACATAGAAAAAGGAAAACTATGATATACTCAATTTTGTTTTATTATACATCTTGATTACACAACTTTTAACACTGTATCACTCCGTTATATGTATGATAAGACCTTCCTGTGTTAAACTTCAACGAGGCCTACCTCTTTACATTCGACCTATTTACGGGTCATCTTCAGAACTGGTCGTTGTTGGTCTTGGCGCCTCTCAACACACAACTCAACTTCAGAACACACACACTCTTTGACTCTACACTATACCACACGAACGCACTCTCACAGGAAACAGAACAAGAGATGCCAAGACCAACAACGACCAGTTCTGAAGATGACCCATAAATAGGTCGAAACATGTAAACGAGGTACGTTGAAGTTTAACACATATTCCGAATTGTTTTATTACTAGGAATTGAAATTTCTCTATAGGGTGTTAATTTATTCCCTTTTTGTACAAAGTTAAATTTCTGTATATATTCTAGATAAATCTCACTAGTTTTTTTTTCGACTTAATATGTTCAGAATATAAATTCCTGGAATCGGCTGTTTTCTATATTATGTCGTTCATTTGAAGTGTGTTTACATGACGTTATCACATTTTCATAAAAGTATTACCTGTCTAGTTTCGTAACATTGGCTATAGACCTGAACCGGTATCACAAGGTAGAAAGTTGTAATAAATATTGTTTTATGTAAAACATTTTGACATCAGAAGCAATATATCATTTTGGAATAATTGCGTGACTTTCTTACAACGTTTATTTTCTACTTTTATACATGCAGAATGATAAAGAAATATGGTCTGCGCTTTAGGAATTACTTCTATAGATAATTTTGAACAAAACATTTCCTGTGGACGGGGATCCAATTATCATTCATCATCATCATCCATAGCGCTACAGCCCGGATCGGGCCACGGCTTCCTTAAGAATTCTTCTCCATCGGTCTCGATCTTTAGCCACCGTCCACCAGTTCTTCATTCCAAGCCTCTTAATGTCATCCATAACACAGTCTATCCATCGTAGCTTTGGCCTTCCAACTCTTCTTCCTCCAGCAATCCCATGTTCCATCACCTACCTAGGTATTTCACATTCATCCATTCTCTTAACATGCCCTGCCCATCTCAGACGAGCAATCTTAATGGATGTTATTATATCGGGAGACTCATAAAGCTGGTATAATTCGTTGTTATATCTTATTCTCCAAGTTTCACCATCCCTTACAGGTCCAAAATCCTTCGCAATATCTTCCTTTCGAATGCGGCCAATTTAAATTTATCCCTTTCGCTAAGAGGCCACGTCTCTGATGCATAGGTCAACACTGGTTTTATTAGGGTCTTATATAGTCTACATTTTGTGCCACGAGATAGCAATCTTGATTTAACTTGTTTTTGCAGCCCATAATAACACCTATTGGCGCTTTGTATTCTTCTATTATTTCCTCTGAGATATCATTGTTACTATTAACTAGTGATCCAAGATATACAAAGCTCTGGACTGTCTCAAATTTGGCATCATCAATCTCAATGTACTTAGAAGTTTTATTATTATTTTTGTTATTGACTACCATGTATTTTGTTTTGTTACCATTAATTTTTAATCCCATATTTCCAGCTGCATCTCTTAGATTTCTGAAGGTTTTCATTAGATCTCTTTCTGACCTCGCTATTATGTCAGTATCATCCGCAAAGGCTAATATTTGTACAGATTTATAAAAGATGGTACCTCTTGTTTGTATTTTTGCTTCCCGCACTATCTTTTCTAATGATATATTAAACAATAGGCATGCAAGAGAATCACCTTGTCTGAGTCCATCCTTGGTAGTAAACTTATTAGAGAGGTTCCAATTATCATTAATTCTTTATTAATTTGTATAAAATTCCATACGTCATATTGTGATATATCAACTCTGTTTATATCAGCTGTCGATGAGTAGGCCAAATATCAGCATTTCGTAATCTTACTTTGGAAAATGTCCCTATAAAGTCCAGACGACGAACCGAGCTTGGAATTCGAGTGTGCAAGTCTCCAAGTGACCTTGGTATAAAAATATCTGTAACTAGCCACCTCTTTCCATTTTATTTCCTGATGTCCTCTCCTTGTATCATGTTTATAATGCTTATAAGTGTATTTCTAAACAGAGGACCAGACGAAACGAGTATTGACTGTTGTTGTAATTGGACAATAATTTGTGTTGTCCTTATAGTTCCCTCCAGTGTACGAATCTACGGGTCCGAATTAAAATTTGGAGCGACTCTAAGCGACAATTTCGCACGACTGTCCACAAGTAGCATTTATACAGAGGCTTTTGTTTGCTGAACTACAGTGTTGCCAACTCAGAATTCCATTTACCGCTACACAAGCTTAAAAAACCGCTAAACTGTAGTTGAAAAACTCCAGATTTTTCTTAACACATCACTTCCAAATTTGAAATACAAACTACAGTAAGCAGTTTTAGGAACTGGATAATTTTATAAAAATTTAGACTGAATTATGGAAAGTATGTATCACTTTGTAGGCTGTGTGGTCTATGCAAACTCGTATGGACAAATAAATCTGGATATTTTGCATTCAATATCACCTTACACCATTTACATCGGGCTTTTAAAATATCACCGGCAACTTCTTCCACCCAATCCTTCAATACATTACTGTAGATTTTTTTTTTTTTTTTCACAACTCCAAACTTTAGTACGTATGAAGTTTTACGCGGCATATTTCTTCAAAATTGACTGAAGTAGGTCAAGAATATACTGGACACTTCGGAAACAATCACATTCACAATCACACCAGTCGGTTAGAAATCTGATTTCACACTGAGCTGGAGACGTGCCTGCCAACAGTGAGTTTGGTTTAAAGTTTTAAGTATGTCTGTGTTACATAAACTATAATGCGGAATGATAAATTAAATAATATATCATATATTGTTGTCCGCAAGTACATATAAAAACAATTATATCTTTACAGAAAAAAACTTAAAAGTATCGTCTCCTTCTGCCGGAATCGTCAAAATCGCCAAATAAATAGCTAGCTGCTGACGGTAAAATTCTGTAGCTGACCATAGTCTTGAAAACACCAGATTTAGCTAAAAAAAAACCGCTGACTTGGCAACACTGGCTGCACATGCGTTTCAAAAGCGGAAGTCAATACTTTTCGCATTATATTATTCATTCACGTAAATAGCAGTGATGTTTAATTGGAATTATATTACCACTAAAAACAGAGCATTTTTGAGAACATGTCATGGTTTGTGCAACGAAATGGAATTTGTCTTATGAAGCTTTTCCCTAAGTTAGAAATAATTAATAAATTCAGGCTAATAGAGATGTAATTTCGTTGCAAATGTAAAATCAGACGGAAGGTAGCCTATAATTGTTGAAGACACATGTGGTTTGTGACGCTCTTAGTTATGTAATTGCAACTTTGTAAACTTTATGCTCGACCATGCCGAAATGTAGTAATTATACACCTGGTAGCAGTCCTTTAATGCATGTCATTAAAGCACACCTACTCATTAAAGTACAGGTGTTCAGCCAATGACAAGTCAGTTTTGTACCGTTGTAAAACCGCAAGTATCGATTATTCTCGGATATGCAATCGAAAGAGAATTAGCGAGAAGTCACGGAGGACAAAATCCAATACTGTCGCAGAAGGTTATGTTCTGTTACTATAATAATTAGCGTTAATTGTAAATAATATTCAAATAAATTCAATTTGTCATCTCGTTTTTCAATGTCGAATTCAATAATCAAGGTTATACCAAGTTTAACGGGATTACATCAAGGTCAATGACACTTTTGTTCCTTTGAAAAAATCAATACTTTCGCGTCTGCGCACATCTGACAATTCACGATAGAACAAGGTCACTTCCGATCTTGTCAGATACAAATAAAATGTATACATCTGAATAATTTCAAGTTAGAAATGTGGTAGTGCAAAAAAGTCGTATGAAAATCGCCTATAATGGTAATTAAGAAGCTCGTATGATAATTATTATATTCGCTTGCGCTCGTTTCATAAACATCCATACTCGCTTCTTAATTACTATCATTATAGGCTCGTTGCATAATGTACTATTACAACATATTTAAGCAACAATACCAGAGGAAACAAGCCGTTGCTAAGAAGTTCGTTGATGAGGTTATTGTAGTAGTCGATTCCTTTCTGATTGATATAGTTGGGCAGCCCTGTAGGCATGATACGGGCCCAGGATATAGAGAATCGGTAGAACTGCATCTGCAAGAAAACAATCCGTATTAGCCTTCACATGAAGTAATTCAAATTTCATGAAGAGATATTCAAATTGCTTAAGACAATGTCGCCATTTAAGAACGCGGGATTGGACATATAAAATTTATATGTAAATTATTTAAAACATGACAGTATTTTATGTAGTTTGCTTGCTTCTTTGGTGCTGTGTTCGGATAATCATATTTCGGAACCAAACCCGAAGGTCCACCTCATGAAAAAAACACATCATAAATTAGTTTTGTTAGTAAACGTCATAAATCAGACAAATCCTTTTCCTTAAACCTTATCGCACACTTGTACTTTATTACCTGACATTTTTTAGTTTACAGTGACATTTACATCGTTTCGTTGCATACAAATTACACTATTAGTGACTTACCTGTACCTTATTTATAGCCTTTTATATACATTGTCTACAGTATTTCACTTTTGACTAGTGAATGGATATCTAGCCTGAAAATGACAGCAAATTTAGCAGCTGTTCGTTCCGTTCCCGGCAGATCTCTCGACGGTACCCGGTGCAGACATGGCTGCCCGGAGATTGAAACTTTAGCACACGTCTTGGGATTCTGTGAACAGGGATTGCTCTTGAGGAACTCTAGACATCATCTTATAAGATCCAAAATTGCTGCCGCATTAAGAAATAAGGGCTGGATAGTAGAAGAAGAAATCTCCTGTCTAGCTGAAAATGGGTCAACGAGACGAGTAGATATTTTAGCGTACAATGCTGACACTAAACAGGGCATCATTGTGGACCCCACGATACGTTTTGAAGTAGAATGTCATCAGTCAGCCGAGGTCCACCTTGAGAAGAAGTCGATCTATGAGCCTACAGTCAACTATTTCAAGCTGAAATATGCCTTAATTCACGTTGAGGTATTCGGCTTGCTCATAGGTGCTCGAGGGACTATACCAGCTTTTTTCGAAGAATTTCGACGGCAGTTTGCTGTGCCAACATCTCTGAGGGAAGACATTGTGATGACTGTGTTAAAAAAAATCCTGCCAAATCCTAATTAATTACATTAATAGAAATTGTAATTTTTCAAGCCCTTTTCTTTGTTTCCCTTCTTTAACATTTAATATCTATGTTTACATATGTATATTAATTTTTTTGAGGATATACTGAGTCCGTAAGGGCTACCCTCAATGGGGGCAGTTCAATATTATTATTATTATTATTACTATTATTATTATTATTATTATTATTATATCATCATCTTGCTCAGGATAGGGCTCTCTAAAAGCCATTTCTAAGTAATAATAATAATAATAATAATAATGATAATGATTTATTTAACCTGGCAGAGTTAAGGCCATACGGCCTTCTCTAACACTCAACCAGGGGTAAAACTGCGTTACAAAAAACACTACAAATTTATAAAGTACACTACAATTTTACACACAAAACTGAATAAGATAATAATAATAAAATGTAACAACAAATAAGTAGAAATCAGACATAACATATAACATACAGAAAGAAAGAAAAAAAGGATAATAAAATGTGAACAGCAGGTCAAAATAAATGAGACATAAAAAGTATAAAAAAATAAAACAATTATTGATAATAATAATAATTATTATTATTATTATTATTAAAAATAAGAATAGTGATAATAATAATGATAATAATAATAACAATAATAACAGTAATAATAATGATAAAAAATAAGAATAGTAATAATAATAATATTAATGATAATGATAATAATAATAATAATAATAATAATAATAATAATAATAATAATAATAATAATAATTATGGTAGTAATAAGGTGGTGCAGTACAAAGCATACAATGAATACAATATTTTTAGGTACACACAGTAAGGAAAATTATGATTATGTATAGCTCAACTTACCACATTATAGATATACCATTATCGGGAAATATGAAAACAAAAATATAAAATAAGTTAAATATCACTAGAACATAAAAAAATGTGAATACGTGGAAATATGCAATACAACACTTGTCATAACAGTAAGTTAGTTTGGCAACTCGTCATAAGATAATTTTCTAACTTGGATTTGAAAGATTTCAATGTTCGGCAGCCCTTGACTTTAGGCGGCAGAGAGTTCCAGTGACGAGAGGTAGCAACAGTGAAAGATGAGGAATGCAGAGATGATGTGTGAAGTGGAATTTCTAGCGTGTTATCGCGTTGAGATCGAGTATTAATATTATGATAGCGAGAGAGAGTATGAAAACGAGCGAATAAATAATGGGGGATGATGTGTGCATAATTCGATATAAGAGAGAAAGTGAGTGCAGATTTCTCCTCTCATGTATGTATGTATGTATGTATTTATTCACACTGCAATGGGTATATACCCGGTGGCAGTGGTAACTAATTACACTCAATAATGACAATAATAAACTTATTAATTAAAAATACAACAATGATAATACTAATAATTAATACTAATAATAATAATAATAATAATAATAATAATAATAACAACAACAACAGGGAATATACTAAATTAAATGAAACGATCACTTAAAATAACATTTGAAATATTCTAGTTTGTATCTTAAAACTAAGATCGAACTAAAATCCACGAGTATATGTTCATATCTGCACAAGTACCTTTCAACATTACACTCATTTCGCTGTCAACTCACTCACTGCACTGGAACTACGACACATTTCACTGATTCTATCCTGATTTCACTAACACTTCAAAACATTTCACTGTTCAAATACTTTGCACTGCCACTATAAACTATAAAGCTTCACTGACAGGAACACGTTTCACTTACACAGCACACTTCACTGACACGACATACTTCTTCACTGATACAACACACTTCACTGACATAACATAATTCTTCACTGATACAACACTTCAATAACATATCGTTTACACCCTTTAAGTACTGTGTATAATTACCGTCTATTAGTAAGGTCCTTAAGCCTATTTTTAAATACATTTTTGGTTGTTGGTAAAGCCTTTAGTAAGTCTGCAGGTAAAGCATTCCAGTCCCTGATAGTACGATTGAGAAAAGAAAACTTTCCAGTGTCCGTCCTCTGCCTTCTTTCCCTCAATTTATATGAGTGGTCGTTCCTTGAAGAGTAATTTGGCGGCTGCAACCTATTTTTATTTCTTTCCAGGCAGGCTCACCTCTGTATGTTTTGAACAGTGCGCATAATCGAATTCGCGTTCTCCTGTCCGTGAGTGTGTCCCATTTTAATGGTGAATTTTTCCGACAACACTTAAAAGCCCGTTTTGAATCTTTTCCAGTGTCTTAATATGTTCTAATCTGTAAGGATCCCAACATGCAGCACCATATTCCATTACTGGACGTACTAGTGATTTATATGCAATCTCTTTGGATTTATCAGAACCTTTTCTTAGTACCCTCATCACAAAGTGTAACGCTTTCCATGCTTTTCCCGCTGTGTCTGTAACGTGTTCCCCCAGCCGAGATCGCTGCTAAATGTTATTCCGAGGTATTTACATTTGTTAACTTCCGGAATGGTTTCACCCCTAACGTATACGATGCGACTATTTTATTTCTTTTCCTTGTAAAGCTGATGGCTTTGCTCTTTAGAGAATTTATTTTCATTTTGTTGGCTATTGCCCAATCATTTATTCTATTGAGGTCATTCTGGAGAAGAGTAGTATCTTCATGACTTTTTATTTCCCTGTATAACATACAATCATCCGCGAATAAGCGAACCCTAGACAAGATATTAACTGGCAGATCATTTACAAAAGCCAAGAATAGAAGAGGCCCCAAGACACTCCCCTTCGGGACCCCGGAAGTAATTTCAATTGGGTTCGATAATTCCTCCCCTACTCGTACTCTCTGAGTACGACAAGTTAAAATTCCTTGATCCACTGGAGCACTCTGAAGTCAATCCCCGTTGATTGTAGTTTAACCAACAATATATCATGTGGGACTACATCGAATGCGCGTGAAAAGTCAATAATCACTGCATCTACTTGGCTATTGGAATCTATTCCGTCTTCTAAATCCTGACATACCGTTACTAATTGACTCTCACATGAATAACCCCTCGAAATCCATGCTGACAGTTATGTAACCAATTTGAGTCATCCCAATGCTGCCTTAGATAAGCTGAAATCAAGTGTTCCATCTGCTTGCAAACCACAGAGGTGAGGCTGACCGGTCTGTAATTTTTGTATCTGAGCGAGACCCTGACTTATAAATTGGCACCACTATTGCATCTTTCCAATCTCGCGGGACAGTACCGTTGTTAATTGATATTTCAAATATACGCACTAGATAGGAATCATGGCTTCCCCTCCCAATTTTAGTACGTCTCCGGCGATACCATCAGGTCCTACTGATTTATGAGTTTTCAACTTAGAGACCCTTCTCCTTATGTCCCTAGGCTTGATAGAAAACTGACCCGTATTTTCCACAGAAGCTAAGTGTGGTACTATTGTCCTCATCCCAAAAACAGTGGCATAATAGGAATTTAATTTTTCTGCTTTTTCGCTGTCCTGTACGATAAATTGATTGCGGTCATTTTTAGGGGGAGGCTCGAATAATTTTCCTTGCGTCGTCTCTTCACATATTTATAAAATTCCCCCACCCGTTTTGTTCACCTTTGAAAAGTTTGTTTAGGTAATTTTCCTGCGCTATCTTCTTCGCATTAAGTAGTAACCTAAGCCATGATAACTTCTCGAAAGAAGGTGAGATATGATCATAGTATCGAACATTACAAATGAAGCGGACTCACGCGTTATGGACACGCTGTAGTTTCTGAGCGGAATCAACCCTGAGGTCTATGAACAAAACGTCGCAATAATCGAAGTAAGTAACTTTATATACCATCATTGAAAGCAAGCGTTATTAGCAGGAACACACTTGTCCCATCATGGACGGATTTTAGGTTGGTTGTTGCTTGCCTATATTGACGTCACGGAGACCATGGGTTCGAAGATACTGCATTGTGACAGGAAAGGGGAACCTGTTTGTGCTGCGCCGGAGGACGAAAGTACGTTTGATTTGTTTAGGATTCGAACCTATGCTTCTCTTTGCCGCTGCCTTCTTGTTTTGCATTGTAGTGGCTTATCTACAGTTCCTACAGCACTACTGGTGCTGTTATCATTTAATGGCAAGATGGTTGTGATTGTGTAAACATAATACAATGCAGTCAGACAAGAGTCTAAACTGAATGCAATTGCAACTGCGTTTAGAAGCGAGTATTTTAGTGTCGAGGGCGACAACATAAGCTGTAAAGTATGCAACGAGGAACTAAAATGTTCGTAAAGATTTGGAAAAACATTGTGAAACGGAAAAGAATAGTGAAGGTTTGCCGTTATCTCATCCGCACGGTTGTCGTATGTGGTGTAAATAATGTTGTAAACATGTAATTAATGAAGGCATATGTTATGCCAGTGATGTCAAAGCAAGCGCATTTTTCTGACCTTGACGTCGTGCGCGGACATTAAGCTCTAGGTATGCTAGGAGGAATAAGCAGCCTGTTGGATTAAGAAAACAGTGGTGCACAAACTTCAAACGGAACGTGAAATTTTATGTCGTTATTTTTATATGGCTTCTTTCTGTTTGTTATTTTCTATATTGTCTGTAAAAAAAAAGTACTAACACCTATTTCTTAGCCTAATATTGCAGTTGTGTTTTGAGCGTTAAAGAGTAAAGAAGGAATATTCACACAAATTCCATAATAACTACAACTATACTGTACTAAGTGAATTAAACACATCATTCATAAAGAAAGTGTTATCCCAAAAAAAGACGCTGAATATGACATGATAAGTTGAAATTGATATTGATGGTATCTTTAGCCTTATAAAAATAATAATCAAAACAATACTATAGTACAAAGCAAAGTATTGGATGTGCTTGAAACGTGCGTGATAAATCCGAATTATCATGTGACAAATTAGAAATATATGAGATATTTTTAAGATATTACATTAAAGTAGGATTGGCTCCATTTTTTAGGTTAGCCAGATATTAACAACCCATCATAGTGGTGCCTCATTTTCTCTTACCATTGTTCTGGAACATGTGCATGAAGTTCTTACGAAACGTTGCAGATATGAAATAAATGATTGGTGTAAAATACGAAACTTTGGTTTTTTTGATAATGTAGGCTATGTTCAAATTATAACATATGGAATATAACTATAAATCATTTTCCTGAAAAAAAAATACAACTGCATATTTTGTATTTATTGTTGTCTTTAAATTGCAAAGTATTACATCACTCCTTTTTTTAATTTTCTGATGCTTTCTCAAAAATACGTATTTCTCAATCACTTATTTTCTCTGATTACTGAAATAATTTCCATTTTTTTTGTTCATCACGTAAGGGTATTACAGAAAATGTTAGTATTTTTACAGCTTTTATTAATTTCAAAACAAATATCGTAACTGCATTTCATACAAGAAACAAAATATCTTTTATCAATTCACATGTGTAGTAGTAACAAATATACCAACATAAACGCCTGTACTGAAAAATTTACCTGCTTCTAAATAGAATCTCTCTTCAATTCAATTCAATTTATTTGGCCATTAGACATACAGTTTTAGGCTTCGTCAGAATACATTGAAAAAACATATAAATACATTTAAAAAACACTAATAACAGAAACAGTAAAATTTAAGTAATACAATGAAAACATGAAATAATTTGAAACTTTTAAATTGAAGAAAACTAACTAAATTGCAATTAAACTTATTTATTAAAATACAATTTCATACAAATTTGTGTTGAAAAACTCAGCAACAGAATAAAAGGATTATTTAATAACCAATTATAAAATCTAGTTTTTAAAGCTATTGATTGGTAATTTATAATATTGACTGGGGAGCTTATTATATAATTTCATCCCCATAATTAAAAAGTTTGTGTTGCTCTTGTTTAATCTACAATATGGAATATTAATTTGTTCACTATTTCTAATTTCATGATCTAATGAGTAATTGTCGATATTTTGTCGAGTGTAAAGTACTAGATCATATATATACAAATTTATGATTTTTGAAATCCGTGATTGTCTGAAAAGTGGCCGACAATGTTCCAGATAATTTGATTTACATAAAATTCTAATGGCTTTCTTTTGTAAAATCAAGACGCTTCCAATTTTGGTTCCATTTCCCCAGAAAATTAGGGCATATCGAATTATCGACTGAAAGAAAGAAAAGTAGGCGCATCTTAAATAATTTTGAGAAACGCAAGTAGTTAATTTCTTTAGCAAATATAAAACTCTTGATAGCTTTGTGCATATGTATTCGATGTGCTTATCCCATGTTAAACTGGAGTCTATAAAAAGTCCCAGAAATTTTGTGTAGTTGAGTCTGTTGTCCTTATTTATTAGATATTAGATATTGACATTAATGCACTCAGCGATTAATTTGGTGAAGTAAATTTGACCCTATTGTGAAAAATCTAATTAAATCTGTGCAAGTGACGTCATAACATAGACCTATGCAGAGTGTCTCAGGAGAAATGTAAAATAATTCAGGATAATGTAGTTTGGATTAATCTAAATCGATTTAACGTCATATAGGCTGCCTTCGTCCAAAATGTAACAGTTGGGAAGATATTGATGGGAGAACTTTTAAATGGAAATAGGCATTATGGACGTATTTCTACGTTTTAGAACAGACGTGGGCATCAGTAGTACATGTCCAACGAAGTCGAACGCAAGGACGTGATCTCCCTCCCTCCACACCCCTAGCTGGGGTACCTGTCCGACCGGTTGAAGTAGGCCTACTGGCGGACAGCGGTGGATTTCACTAAAAAAAATGTCGCTCTCTAAGGAAGCTCCTGAAGTAAAAAAGTCCAAAAATATTATTTCCACAAAGAATGGGAAAATGAATTCTTTTGTTGCGAAGAAGGGGAAAGCGTTAGGTGCTTATTATGCTACAAAATGTTACTAGCGCGTTGAGCGACATTATGAAAAGATTCGTTTTAATGGAACAATTTTTTTATTTAATTTTTATAATAATAGTAGTCCACACTGTATGGAGTAACGGTTAGCGCGTCTGGCCGCGAAACCCCAAGTGCAAGTGCACAAATATGGCTGGTTTAGATGTATATAAGCTTAAACAACTTTGCAAAGTAAAATATTCACATCTTCGGAGTTTTGTTATGAAAATTGCTTCTATGTTTGGCTCAACCTTTATTTGTGAACAGTTTTTTTTTCTCAGTTGGCCATTGTAAAATCAAAATCAAGATCACGCATTTCAGACGAAAATTTATTCTATCAACTCACAATTTCAATGTCTGACATAACTCCAAATTCTGAAACACTTGCTGATTTACGTGACGAAGAAGAATAAACGAATTGACGTAAATTGACAAAAAAAACAACAAAGAACTACAGTAAGAAGTTTAAAAAATAGCCTAATTGTAATGTGCTTGATATTTTGTTAAGAATCTATTTTTCCTTAGTTTCTTAATTTTGTTTTCAAAGGATGCAAATTATTGACTGATGCCCTTTCAAAACAAATAGGTTCAGATTATGGCATTACTTTTTAACTGTTGTGGAATTGTACGTTTTATATCATTTTATGAGGATTTTACAGTAATTGTTTAAATTAGAAATACAGTTATGTTTCAGATTTTTGTAAAATAGTTTGTACTTGTTTTGGAAAATTTCTTTCCTTTCATTGTCATTACTTACTTACTTACTTACTTACAAATGGCTTTTAAGGAAACCGAAGGTTCATTGCCGCCCTCACATAAGCCCGCCAGCGGTCCCTATCCTGTGCAAGATTAATCCAGTCTCTATCATCACACCCCACCTCCCTCAAATCCATTTTAATATTATCCTCCCATCTACGTCTCGGCCTCCCTAAAGGTCTTTTTCCCTCCGGTCTCCCAACTAACACTCTATATGCATTTCTGGATTCGCCCATACGTGCTACATGCCCTGCCCATCTCAAACGTCTGGATTTAATGTTCCTAATTATGTCAGGTGAAGAATACAATGCGTGCAGTTCTGTGTTGTGTAACTTTCTCCATTCTCCTGTAACTTCATCCCTTAGCCCCAAATATTTTCCTTAGCACCTTATTCTCAAACACCCTGAACCTATGTTCCTCTCTCAGAGTGAGAGTCCAAGTTTCACAACCATACAGAACAACCGGTAATATAACTGTTTTATAAATTCTAACTTTCAGATTTTTGGACAGCAGACTGGATGATAAGAGCTTCTCAACCGAATAATAACACGCATTTCCCATATTTATTCTGCGTTTAATTTCCTTCCGAGTGTCATTTATATTTGTTACTGTTGCTCCAAGATATTTGAATTTTTCCACCTCTTCGAAGGATAAATCTCCAATTTTTATATTTCCATTTCGTACAATATTCTGGTCACGAGACATAATCATATACTTTGTCTTTTCGGGATTTACTTCCAAACCGATCGCTCTACTTGCTTCAAGTAAAATTTCCGTGTTTTCCCTAATCGTTTGTGTATTTTCTCCTAACATATTCACGTCATCCGCATAGACAAGCAGCTGATGTAACCCGTTCAATTCCAAACCCTGCCTGTTATCCTGGACTTTCCTAATGGCATATTCTAGAGCGAAGTTAAAAAGTAAAGGTGATAGTGCATCTCCCTCTTTCATTGTCATTATTCATAAAAATAACATTTGTAGAAAACTGTGTATCTTCTTGTCCTGCGTAATTACTTAACGTCCCGTGTTCCAATACTTCACGCGATCCACCGCTGAGTATTACGTTAACAGGTGATGCGTGTTGCAGCAATCAGAGTAGCACGGCGCATCTCTTTAAATGCCCACGTCTGTTTTAGAACATTGTGATATGATACATGATTGAAAATACTGCATCTTTTGTTGTTCCATAAGTGTAGTTTATAATTAAGTACAAACTGAATAGGAAAATAAAATAGACCCTACATCTTGATTACACAACTTTTAACACTGTATCACTTCGGAATAAGTATGATAAGACTTTCCTGTGTTAAACTTCAACGTACCTCGTTTACATGTTTCGACTTATTTATGGGCCATCTTCTGAAGATGATCCATAAATAGGTCGAAACAGGTAAACGAGGTACGTTGAAGTTTAACACAGGAAAGTCTTATCATACATATTCCAAAATAAAATAATTACACAAGACAAATTACTAAGGTTTTCCTTCTTATGACTTCCATGAGTTGTAGATTCTTATCGGTTACCGATACCGGTTCTATTTCCGACCTCATTGAAACGCTTGGTAGTTTGTTAGTTTCAAATAACATCCGGTAAACACGGGAAAACACACAGCTAGAGGAACTCTTCAATTGGGAAAACGTCGTCTGTATTCCTCTACAACAACCAATGCATTGCCATCACAAAATCCATAAACATGAACCATGTCTGCACATTCACTATGCTAATGGACGAATTAAATATCAAGTGAGTGTGTGTCCAGTTGTGTGTGTTGCCCTTGTGTTGTGGTGCTCAGATGCTGCCTTGTGCCAAAGATCTAGCGTAACACTTCAAGTATAGTACACGGAACCGCAAGACGTTCCAGTATTTCTCCCCAACTGTTAGACTTCGGACATAGGTATTTCAGGTTACATCGATGAAGGTTAACCCAAACTACATTATCCTGAAGTATTTTACATTCCTCCTCAGAGCCTTTGCATATTCGGTGAAAATGTATAAAATGAATGATATATGAACATTTTGCAACGTCGTACTCAACGTTTTCCAGTTTCAGTATTTTCTGATCATTTGAGAATGATATTTGATTTAAAGAGTTTAAATAAATAATTTTAAAATAACGACTGGTAAAAAATTGCAACAGATGGCGGTCTGTAGTGCTACCAAATCTTTCAGTTTTATTCAGGGTATTTGTTAATGTTGCGTACGGTTTCCACAACACAAATCAAATGCTCCGTGTCCATGTTGACCGAGTTAATGTCAACAAATACGTGTAATCGTCTAACCTGGTTGGCATATCCCGTTGGTATAACAGTTCACATTCCTGCCCTACCGGCGTTGCGGGTTCAGAATGAACGCCGGGCTAGCCAACTTCTCTGCCTCTTAGTCGATGGCATTTAGGAAGATTGAATTCTCTAGGCTCATCAGCTAGCCACATGACGGACAGCGAGCCAAGCTCATTTTGAACTGAACAACCAGTAGAGGGATTTGTCTGGCATGTAGCTCAAGAGCGTTGGGACAAAGGTCCCGGGTTTCCGGCCCCGGAACAATTTTTCCGGCGAAATTACGCTGAACATTATAACGTCGTCTTTTCCAGTTTCAGTTGAGAATGATATTCGTTAAATAAAAATTTTAAAATAACGACATTAATCATTAGAACACAGTTTTATTCGATTATCCCATCTACATCTACCTAGGGCAGACTGTCTCAATTAACCAAGGGATGGAGAAAGAAATACAAAGGAGAATAACACAATCCTGGAAAGCCTTCTGGGCTCTAAAGTTTATACTCCTCGACAGGCCATAAACCGCAGACTCAGACTAGAGGCTCTTAACTCCCGTGTATTCCCGGTGCTAACATACGGATGCCAAACCTGGGCCCTCACAGAGAGGCAAAAGACGAACATCGAAGTATGCCAAAGGAAAATGGGAGAAGAAGATAGTTGGCGTTT
Organism: Periplaneta americana; assembly: GCA_025594305.2. Lineage (NCBI taxonomy): Eukaryota > Metazoa > Arthropoda > Insecta > Blattodea > Blattidae > Periplaneta > Periplaneta americana. The sequence continues at coordinate 184,253,119 of JAJSOF020000005.1, read as the reverse complement.
CACTGAAAGACAAGGTTTCCAACACGGCACTGCAGACAATTACAGCTTCAGAGAACATCACAGAAAAAGCCCTCATAACGAAGTGGAAGTGGGGTGGCCATGTAGCAAGGCAGCAACAAGGCAGATGGGCGCGAGAACCACCGTGTGGGACCCGCACATAGGAAGGAGAACACAAGGCAGATGGGCAGATACATCAAGCAGCAGCTGGGAGGGAACTGGTCAACCATCGTCCGCAAGAGGAACGAGTGAAGACAGTGAACAAACTCATCTATACTAATAATAAATCTGTAGCCGAAATTTTTCTGGTAATTTTCCATTTTCCAAAAATAATTGGTCCTTACATATATAATTAACCACCCTGAAACCGAAAATAGCATGTTTGAAATTTTTGTCTGTCTGTCTGTATGTTTGTTACCTTTTCACGCGATAATGGCTGAACCGATTTATATGAAAATTGGAATATAAATTAAGTTCGTTGTAACTTAGATTTTAGGCTATATGGCATTCAAAATACTTTATTTAAAAGGGTGGTTATAAGGGGGCCTGAATTAAATAAATCGAAATATCTCGCTTGTTAATGATTTTTGTGAAACATGTTACATAACAAAAGTTTCTTTAAAATGATTTCCGGTAAGTTTTATTCTTTACAAAATTTTGATAGGACTGATATTTAATGAGATAAATGAGTTTGAAATTAAAATAACGCCATCTAAGACGGTGCAATGAATTAAGAACAAATGACTTCGTCTATAAGGGGCCTTGGACAACAACAATCGAAACAGGGCCTTGGACAACAACAATCGAAACAGGGGCCTTGGACATTAACAATCGAAAGCTATTAAACATAGCCTACAGAGAATGTTTCTGTATGAAGTAATATCAGAAGTTAAATTAACCGATTTGTATAATTAATTATTATTTCACCATTGGAAAGTGTAGTTTCTCTATATGGACATAATGCTATAATGTTAATACAGTAACGTCTGAGTAAATCGAGGACAGGTAAGATTAAAATAGCTTCTTATGCACAGAAAATTTGATAGGCTATTTTGTTCATTCGTTTTCTGTATTTCTTAAAATAACATTTATGTACACTCATTTTAATCTCAGAGAATTAACGAACAACGAGAGTGTAAATTGATTTAGTATGCAGTAATAGTACGTTAGCTTAGGAATCCATTTTTTTATAATTCAAATTTTGACTATACTCAATTGAATCGTGTTAAAATACATAAAATATATATGCAATAATTGCAATTAAAAAAATGGGTAATGAGCGAAGCAGATTATCTTGCGCTGTTGTAAAAGTTGTTCCCTGGATCAAACGTCCTATTTTAATTATGTAATTACTTTATATTTATTTCTATAACAGGTGCAGCGGAGCGCACGGGTACAGCTAGTATAGAACTAAAATTTGACAAACTCTAGTGTATCTCACATAGTGAATGTGAATGTGAATATTGTTCACATGAAATAGCTCACCATGTGAACCACACCAACCGAGCTTCCCCTCCTGTAGGAGGCCCTAGCCCTTAATGGGACACAGTGGCTTCATTCATTCATTCATTCATTCATTCATTCATTCATTCATTCATTCATTCATTCATTCATTCATTCATTCATTCATTCATTCATTCTTAATGTCATTTACATTTATCGGAAATTAGACTTCAATCTCCTTCGTCAGAATTCAACTATTTGGACGTTGTGCTTTGTCAAAATAAAATAGACATAGAGTTATGTTTGTTTTTTAATCAAGAATCTTCAGACTATACTAAATATAAACAATATATTGCATTCATTCAGTCGATAGTCTTCTACTTACTCCCATGTCCTTGACTGCTTTTGTATCTTCTTTGTATTTGTAATAAGACTTCGCTGCGTCATCTCCATTGCTGTGGTCAAGAATACGGTCAGGATACATGTGTGTAAAGTCATCCCATGTGTGTGATCCTTTTCCTGAAAAAAAAATGTTACTTTATTAGTGAATTTGGTACTGCAGTAACATCAAAAACTTTTTCCTTACATTTTTATTTTACCTTGCTTTTTACTATATCATGCAGGCTTTGCTTAATGATAAGTTTTAGTTGCCATGGTAATATTTTGCACTGCATAGGTACAATCAGAACAAAGTTAAAAAGCCAGGAAAAAGTGTTTGTGCGAGATCGTGCGTATTTGCTTGCTTTCCGCACAAAACCAATACGCGGTAAGTGTGAAATACCACATTCAGTATTCCCAACGTAACACACATAACAATTTCCCTCTTCTTACCGCTTAAGCGTCATATTCATTTTACTGCTTTAGGCTTTTAACATATTATTTTTACAGACGTTCAATATAGTAATAATTATAAATTGGAAACTTACCACTGCAATTTCACCTAAATTGCACTGTTAATTATTCTTTTTAAATATTTGCAAAAATTAAGTAAACTCTACAACACCACAAAAGTTACTGCATTTGTAATGCAAGTAACATTAAGGAAGCCGTGAAAAAATCAACAAGATTCCAGACTCATCATAGACTAGGGGGGAAAAAAAGACACGTATATCACGGCCTGCTGGAGTATAGTAAACACAGAAAACATTTTATAGGAACAATGTTGAAGATAGATATATTTGAATAATTTCAAAGGGAAAAATTGTTCTGGGGACGGGTATCGATCCGGGACCTCTGGTTGAACGTACCAGCGCTCTACCACTGAGCTACCTGGGAACTCAACCAGAGGTCCGGGATCGATACCCGGCCCCGGAACAATTTTTCCCTTGAAATTATTCAAATCTGCTTTACAGGGAGCTTCACCTGAAAGACTAGATTTGCATAGATATATTTGTTTTCCAAAGTTGCCGTCATTAAACAGAAACCAAGATGGAGATTTCATTGCAACTAATTAGAAATTCCTCTTTCAGATATGTAATAAACGATCTTCGCACAAAATAATGTACGATACATGAGCGGTATATTTGTTTTCATGTTCTCGGAAATTAAAAAAGCTCAACTACGTTTCGCTTTTTCAATCTTTTCCTCGAACATGAAAACGTCAACATACCGCTCTTGTAACGCATATTACTATTTCGTTACATTTTTATTGTACCTATCTTGTTTTTTTTACTATACATGCAGGCTTTGCTTAATGATACGTTTTAGTTGCCATGGTAATATTTTACACTGCAATCAGGACATAGTTAAAAATGCAAGAAAGAAGTGTTTTATGTCACTTTATTTTTCGACTCAGGAAAATACTTCGTGTAGTTGCTATTCTTCAAATTCATCAGAACATTAATTCATCACCGCGTTCCAGTTGTGAAAAAGTAATTTTTTTAAATTTATTTATTTTATGTCGCTTTAACTTAGGAAGTCATACCGCGACAATACATAAACAATTCTTACAGTTTACATAGAGTTTACTGTATTATCATTTTAGATACATTTGTAAATGTTGATAAATTTCAGAAATTTAATTAAGTTTGAACTGAATGATGGGTTGTTTAGAACTGTTGATAAATCTGTTGGTATATGGAATTGATCTCGATGAAGGTGATATAGTGGACATTCAGAAATTAAATGGCGTACAGAGATCCTACTGTGGCAATTGGTGCATGTTGGAGGAGGAGTTCTGTTTAGAAGATAAGAATGTGTAATTTTGGTGTGGCCAACTCGCAATCTGGTGATTATTACTTGATCTTGACGTTTAAAATTCTGTAGTGGATATTTCATTCTGGAATGCTGTACTATTTCGTGAAGTTTGCTGGATGATGACTCTGTCCATGATGTTTGCCAATGGTTGTACAGTTTTCTGGATATGTATTTAATGGCGTCTATATGAGGAATAGACGTTAAGTTATGCAATGGAAGTCTTGTAGCTTCTTTTGCTGAGGCATCTACAGTTTCATTTCCAGGAATGCCCTGATGAGAAGGGATCCATATTAGAGTTATTTTTCGTCCTTGTTTGATCAAGTCAGCAAGGAGCTGGTGTATTTCTTGAATTAGTGCGTTGGTGGAGAATATATCTTGAAGAGCTCGTAAACTTGATTGAGATCAGTGTGAAGAAGATAAGATTTATCAGTCTCTGTTTCCAGAATATATTCTAAAGCTTTTTTGATGGCGTATAACTCACAAGTAAAGACTGAATAAAGAGATGGCAATGTGTACAACATCGTGTGATCAGGGTAAACTACAGCACATCCACATCCTTGGTTAGTCTGCGATCCATCTGTGTATATGTGACGGTAATTACGGTACTGATCCCATTGTTCTCTGCAAAATTGTTGATACGTAATATTGTTCGTTTCAGTTTTAATATGATATGTTAGATCCAGATTTATTTCAGGTAACATGATTCTCCGGATGGGCAGAAAAAGTAATTTGAATTTCAATGAGTGCTATCTATCTGGGTGAATGGGTGGGTGGATGGGTTGGTAGGTAGGTAGATAGATATGTAGACAGAAGACATGGATGGATGGATGGATGGATGGATACTAAAGCTAGGTACATAGTTAGTAGATTGATGGGTTGCTTTCTATAGTCGCGTCGCTGTTATTTCCGGAGTGACTCCTCCTCTTTGCTTACGCCTTAGGAAGTGAATGCTCTATAAAGTCTAGGTAGGCATTATCGTTCGCTATATTTGTTCTTTCGTTGCCGAACTACCAGACGAGGAATCTATTTGCCGCATCTTACTTACTTACAAATGGCTTTTAAAGAACTCGCAGGTTCATTGCCGCCCGCACATAAGCCCGCCATTGGTCCCTATCCTGTGCAAGATTAATTCAGTCTTTGCCATCTTATCCCACCTCCCTTAAATCCATTTTAATAATACCCTTCCATCTACGTCTCGGCCTCTCCAAAGGTCTTTTTTCCTCCGGCCTCCCAACTAACATTCTATATGCATTTCTGGATTCGCCCATACGTGCTACATGCCCTGTCAATCTCAAACATCTGGATTTAATGTTCCTAATTATGTCAGGTGAAGAATACAATGCGTGCAGTTCTGTGTTGTGTAACTTTCTCCATTCTCCTGTAATTTCATCCCCCTTAGCCCCAAATATTTTTCTAAGAAACTTATACTCGAACGCCCTTGATCTCTGTTCCTTTCTCAAAGTGAGAGTCCAGGTTTCAGAACCATACAGAACAACCGGTAATATAACTGTTTTATAAATTCAAACTTTAAGACTAGATGACAAAAGCTTCTCAACCGAATAATAAGAGGCACTTCCCGTATTTATTCTGCGTTTAATTTCCTCCCGAGTGTCATTTATATGTTTGTTACTGTTGCTCCAAGATATTTGAATTTTTGCACCTCTTCGAATGATAAATCTCCAATTTCTATATTTCCATTTCGTACAATATTCTGGTCACGAGGCATAATCATAAACTTTGTCTTTTCGGGATTTACTTCCAAACCTATCGCTTTACTTGCTTCGAGTAAAATTTCCGTGTTTTCACTAATTGTTTGTGAATTTTGTCCTAACATATTCACGTCATCCGTATAGGCAAGAAGCTGATGTAACCCGTTCAATTACAAACCCTCTCTGTTATTTTGAACTTTCCTAATTGCATATTCTAGAGCGAATTCGTTAAACATTATCATCTCGTAGCTCCTATGATGATAAATCAAACGCACTGTAATTCAGGATATAATTGAGCGGCGAATAACGTCCTCGTGTGCTTTCTACGAACGTCGATGAAAGAACCAAAATGCCGGGCGATTATATTAAGTATTTATCGAGCCTTAGGAAGTACATTACGTCATCAGCTGCGAATGATAAGACGCACACGTTTAAATGTAGCCGACCTGCAACGTGATTGGCTGCCGGAAATATGAGCGACAGGACTGTAAGTAGGTGGGAGAAAAGTTTTTCTGGCTATCAGTCCGTGGTCCTTTGATAGCACGGAAAACTTTTCTCCTATTGACGCCGTCCGTGAAAGCCTACACTGGAATGTAGGTAGATGGTTAGGAAAAAGAATAGAGGAAAGTGATAAGTAACTGAGTAATCAATAGTGATACGTGCGAAATTTTCCTCAATTATTTCCTTTTACATTAACACTTCTAGATAACGTAAAATACCCGGAATTCAATAACACAGATATGCTAAACAAGGCATAAACATGCCCGGTAAAGATAAATTTTTTATATTGATGTACGTGGGCGATTTAATAAGTAATGCACATAATTTCTTTTCGGTTACCTTTCATTGGAAAATAACAAAATAATTCAAATAGGCTATCGGAAACAAATGTTTGGGTATTTTCTTGGATCTACGGAAACCTTTGGCACTATCAATCATAATTTACTTTTGGACAGACTACATACTATTGGAGTTAGAGGTATAGTTTTAAAATTATTCCAATCATATTTTAGTAACAGAAGGCAAATGACCAAAATTGAAGATCAATTTAGTGAATACAAATATATTGATATAGGTGTACCGCAAGTAACAATTTTGGGACCTATTTTATTTCTAATATATGTTAATGATCTGCTAAATATAAATTTAGAAAAATTTAATGGATCTATATATTCATATGCGGATGATACAGTAGTTATTTTCAGTGATTTTTCTTGGCAGGAAGCATATAGAAATGCTAATATAGGTGCTAACATTGTTAAAAAATGGCTTACTTACAACTTCCTTTCTTTAAATATATCTAAATCAACTTTAGTTCCTTTTTCGTTAACAGCTGCCAGTGTTCAAAATTTAAAATTTAGCGATAAATATAGACTAATAATACACAGTGAAAATTGTTTAGATCCCAAAAGTTGTAAATGTCCACCTTTGAAAGAAGCCACGTATGTCAAATATCTGGGTATCATTATTGATCAGAATTTAAAATGGCCTCATCACATTACTTATCTTTGTAAGAGGCTTCGTAAAACAATTTATAAATTCGTTAATCTTCGATACTACTTACCTATTAGAGTTCTACGAAATGTTTATTTGGCCATTTTTCAGTCTATCATTCAATATGGTATAATTGTTTGGGGTGGAAGTACAAAAATTAATCTTAGTCCGTTAAATTTACTACAAAAACGAATAATTAAAATTTGTTTGAAGAAACGTTTCGATTATCCAACTAAATTAATTTATTCTGAATTTAATGTATTTAATATTGAACAAATTTATAAGTATACGCTGTTAAAATTTTATCATAAAAATCGTAATAAGTATGTATTACAGACACACAATTATGACACAAGACGAAATATTAATTCAACATTAGTAGAACCTAAATGTCTCACATCTGCTGGTCTAAAGCTTAGCATAAATTTTGGCCCTCGGTTGTACAATGCTTTAACTAAATTACACCCAGAACTTCTAATATGTAACCCACTAATATATAACAAGAAAATTAGAAACGTGTTAATATCTTCAATTTGATTAAATAAATTTATAACCTATGTGTATAAATTAAGTCAATCAACCTATATTATATTTGTATTCTATAATTTTGAAATATATATTAGTCCTACTTTTCACGTGCGATATTATTCTTCTCTAGTGTTAATATTATATTATATAATTCCATTGCCGCTGTAATTATATTTTAGTTCCTATTTTATTTTACTTATTTATTTATATTATTATTTTTTATTTTAATATTATATCTGAACTGCGACCGAGCACGAGCGCTGCACATTCGGTCTCAAATTTTGTTAATACTACTGTATCTTCTTTTTATATTGCTTGTATTATTTTATTTGTATTTCTCTTTGTTTGTTTTGTAATTATATTTCTTTATTCTGTATATTTGAAATAAATAAAATTGAAATAAATTGAAAAAAAAAAAAGATTTCTTACCATTAAACAGTAGCGGCTGGTGGTCAGAATAATGAGTGTGATACAATCTGAATATCGGCCTACTGTAGAGGCCTATACTTATGTATTTATCTTAATTTGGAGTCTCGTCTAGTGATGAAATATGAAGTCCATACGACGTACTTTCGTACTGCAGAACTTGTCATTTGGTGTTAAACCCCTCCATCTTGGACATCATACACTTTTCTATTGACAGTATTGCAAGAGCGGTGAGACGATCCTGGGACATAGTGTTCCTTAAAAACGTTTTCATGCGTTTCAAGCAAGAAAAATATATTTCTGGCTCAGCAGTGGTCATTGGTGTTGTAACCAAAATATTTAACAACTTCGATACTTCACAGAATGGCTCCTGTAAATTGTTGGATACTATGTATTGTGACAATTGAACAGCCATTTATATTTCGGAAGTCAGGTCTTCCGTATAGAAATCCAACTTGTATCTGGAACACTCTTTTATTCAGTATAGTATAGATGTTGACAGCAACTTCAACTGGTAGATGGCAGCAGCAGTCGGACACTTGAATTACCAAATACATTGTACATAGTTCCGAATTCTTCCACAAACAAGCATTCTTTCGTTACGCTTTACTTTTGAAATCTCCAAGCTGTGTTGTGCTGAAGCTGACTACAGCACTTTCCCGCGTAAAAATAGCCAATCAGAGCAGTGATTTCAGCTTCGCACATGCGCATAACTGTGTACATTTTTCATGTGGAGCTTTGAGTAGCACAACGAACCCCCTGAGGCACCAAAGAGCGAAGAGCGAAGACTAAACACTCTATAATGCGTCATGAATATAACCACGGGAAATTGTTAAATGACAGATCAGATACTATGGTATTACAAATACATTATTTGAGCCAAAATTATCATTGTACTGTAGCACATAAGGACTGGCCGCCCCTGCCATTAAACGAAACACTTTGTTTGCGATCTGATAAGTAAGATTAAAAAATCATCAATTCACTTTCTATGATATCCAAATAACTTAATTTAGTCAATAGAATACCATGATCAATACAATCAAAAGCCTTGCTTAAGTCACAAAAGTTTGCATGAAAATAAACATTCAAGACCTTCAAGACTAGTGTACGAGATGGCCAGAGAAACTTTCTACGTAGAAGACATCAGACTCCAAATACTACTGCAATTGACACAACCCTACAAAGACCTCCTAGAGAGAAGAGAAGATAAACGCCGTACGATAGACCCCGATTTCTACACCACAGGTGCTGTGGTAGATAGGAACTGGACTAAAGAAAATCAGACTCAAAGACATCAATAAAAATACATGGTTTTCATCATAAGTTGTGCAAGACAAAAAGTTACCACTAACCGTGTGAAAGTTGTGTATGTGAATTGTGCAATTTAAAATGTGAAAGATACCAACCAACCAACCAACCAACCAATCATATGACGTGACGCATAACTTTAGTTATGCAATTTGTTTCAAGTAACACACCTTCTTTAGGTGTTCGCCTTGTCTGGATTTCATAAGAAACATGAGGTGGCCAGCTATTATATTATTACTTACTTATTTACTTACAAATGGCTTTTAAGGAACCCGAAGGTTCATTGCCGCCCTTACATAAGCCCGCCATCGGTCCCTATCCTGTGCAAGATTAAGCCAGTCTCTATCATCATACACCACCTCCATCAAATCCATTTTAATATTATCCTCCCATCTACGTCTCGGCCTCCCTAAAGGTCTTTTTCCCTCCGGTCTCCCAACTAACACTCTATATGCATTTCTGGATTCGCCCATACGTGCTACATGCCCTACCCATCTCAAACGTCTGGATTTCAAGTTCCTAATTATGTCAGGTGAAGAATACAATGCGTGCAGTTCTGTGTTGTGTAACTTTCTCCATTCTCCTGTAACTTCATCCCGCTTAACCCCAAATATTTTCCTAAGCACCTTATTCTCAAACACCCTTAACCTATGTTCCTCTCTCAGAGTGAGAGTTTTTATAACTATGATGTCGCACCATCTACCCTTAAGTACTAAATATGATAACCTGTCACTGATAAATTCGACCTTTTTTACTGCTGATTTTATTCTTTTATGTACAAAGAATCCTGTTCCTAATTGGTGATTATTGTTTCCTTCCCCATAATACAACAAGTAATCTCCTATTTGTGATATGCCATTCCCATCTAACCTAACCTCTTGTACTCCCACGAAGTCTATTCTATATCTAGCTAGTTCTTTTGCTACTAATGTTACCCCTCCTGTTCTATAAAGACTAGTTACGTTCCAAGTGCCAAATCTCAAAACCTTATTCCTTTGCTGTGGTCGTGCCAGAGAATCAGTCCTATTCCGAGGCTTACTGTTAGGAATTCGTGTAAAAGCTGTTTTTTACGGTGATGGGTTTTAGCCCTTCGCCCAACCCCAAGCTGGAGGACCACCCCAATTATCGGCTGTCCACGACTGCTTATTCAATATATTCGCAGCTACCCTCCATATCTGGAGGCCGTCTCCTCTATCCGCAACCTGAGGACGCGCCATGCCGTGGTGATAGGGAATTAATTATATTATTATTATTATTATTATTATTATTATTATTATTAAAATAAACATTATTTTCAAAAGCCTCCAATGCTTGCTTTAGGTTAGATTAGTTGTAGACTACAGGACTGTACCCGAGCACGAGCATATGCTCATTTAGGGTATCTATTCACATGTATTCATTTCAAATGTAAATTGTAAATAAATTTGAATTTGAATTTGCTTTACAAGACAACTAGCTGCACCTATGGTATTATGTTTAGACTTGAAACTATATTGCTGATAACATAACAACTTGTTAGATTCTAAATACTATACTAGTTGTTTCTTAATTATCTCTTCAAAGAGTTTTGCAAAAACAGGAATATTATAAATTGGTTATAATTACTGGGAACATCTTTACAGCCTTGTTTAAAAATAGGAGTCACTCTTGAAACTTTGAAAGATTCAGGAAAAATACCCTTGTTTAGTGAATCATTAATACATATAGTCAGCAACTTTAGTGTGTATAGGTTAATTTCTTTAACAAAAATATTTGAAATTCCATAAAAGTCTTTTGTTTTAGAACTCTTCATTTTGTTAACACACAATAATATTTCATCACTTGTAACTTCTTTCCATCTGAAGACCGTTACAGGTTTCGGTGATTTCATCAGTAATTCGTTATAAGAAACATTAGAGCTAAAAATGTTAAAAATGTTATGTTTTATTTAACGACGCTCGCAACTGCAGAGGTTATATCAGCGTCGCCGGATGTGCCGGAATTTTGTCCTGCAGGAGTTCTTTTACATGCCAGTAAATCTACTGACATGAGCCTGTCGCATTTAAGCACACTTAAATTCCATCGACCTGGCCCGGGATCGAACCCGCAACCTTGGGCATAGAAGTCCAGCGCTATACCAACTCGCCAACCAGATCGACTTAGAGCTAGATATATTATATTTTATTTTATTTGGTTGTTCCACACAATATTCATTAAATTGATTAGCGGAGATATTAATCTCATTTGTACAGAGACATCATTTTATTTTTACTAACATTTCTGATATTAACCTGGCTATACCTTTGCTACCCCCTTCCACGACTGGAGTTCGGTAATATTGCCGTAAAATACAATCAAATCACTTTACTAGGTATAGGAGGAAAGAAAAGTAGTTCATCCATTTAAGTAAACTAGGAATTATCGCAATTTTGAGTTTGATAATTTTCATTAGCTTTTTGTTTAATCAAGATACACTATAGTATTAACAATAAGTCTTTTTACTCATGAACTGAGATATCCATTCGGACATATTCACTATGCAGTGTATATTATATTATCGACAGCACATCAGCGTACAATTTAGAGAATGAAGTTAAATTGAAAAATAATCATAGTATGTATATTTAAACACATTTTTGAAAATGGTGGCCGTTCATTTCGATACAGGCTTCAGTTCTTTTTTGCATATCATCGCACTATAGACTATTGTACCTAAGTCCAATTACCAGGTTCGTCCTTCGTACTAGTAACTCAAAAGGAAATAATTCTGTACTTAATCTAGAAAAGATTACCTGACGTACTGTAAATTCAATCTTCACTTCTGCCCTATCCGAAAAGATAAAATTACTTAGATATGCTATCTTCTTTCCATCCAAGTAGTTATGTCGCAGGGTCGTAGAAAGGAGGGAGGTTTTTTTATTTAAGTTATTTTAAACAGTTGTATAATATTACTTAGACGCCCAATTCCTAACAGAAATTAATATTTTCAGAAAATATCTAAGACAGCCCAGGCATTAGCCTTTACAGAGGGCGAGCAGAAGTAGGTGGGGAAAATCGGAATGCGACGTAGGCAAAAGGACGACAGTACCTGTACGAAAATATGATTCAATATTGAAAATTCTTTCGTAACTGAAAAACGCGAATATATTTATGGAACGTACTTACTTACAAATGGCTTTTAAGGAACCCGAAGGTTCATTGCCGCCCTCACATAAGCCCGCCAGCGGTCCCTATCCTGTGCAAGATTAATTTAGTCTCTATCATCATACCCCACCTCCCTCAAATCCATTTTAATATTATCCTCCCATCTACGTCTCGGCCTCCCTAAAGGTCTTTTTCCCTCCGGAACGTACTATACTCACTAACTCAGTACTGTTTAGTATCACCGTAAGGCACTTTGACTGCATACGCGGCCTTGGTTTTGTGTGGAGGACGATTGTAAGTTTACTAGTAGGAGGAGTGGGAGTGAAGTACATTCAAAAATTCAGGTACAATAAAAATTGAAGTAAAAATAAAATGATGTCTCTGTATAATCCCAACCATGATGACAACAAAGACGAGCGGCATAAACGTTTCATGTAATTATAGGAATAGAATGAATCACCTGTCACTTTTTTCTCCAAAGGATTCACCATGATTAATCCTCGAATTCATCGCAGCAAATACAACTTCCCTGTCACCAGTGACGAAAGAGCTTTCAATATTGAATCATATTTTCGCACAGGTACTGTCCGTTTGGTCGCATCCCGATTTTACCTTTCTGCTCGCCCCTCTGTAAAAGCTGGGCTGTCTTAGCTCTTTTCTGAAAACATTAATTTTCTTAGGAATTGGACGTTTACGTAATATTATACAACTGTTTAATTTAACTTAAATAAAAGGGTCTCGTTAAGTAATTAACTGTCACGTGATTTCCTCCTTTTACAATCCTGCGGCATAACCACTTGCACGGACAGTAGATATATGTTGAGTAATTTTATTTTTTTGGGTCGGGAAAGTGAAGATTGAATTCACAGTATAGAGTAGGTCAGAATTATTTCAACATGAGTTACTAGTACGAATGACGAAACTGGCAATTGGAATTACAGACGTGGACAAATTATTAACAAAATTGACGATTATGATAATTCTGTTTACAAAATTTGACTTTTCAATTTAGACTACAGTTGACAATCTTGCATATTTCTATCATTATAGTAGACAGAAATATTAAAAAATGTCAACTGTAATTTAAACTGAAGAGCCAAATTTTGTAAAAATAGTCTATATAATAAAAATCTTTAATTTTGCTAAAAATTTGTAAATATGCAAAAATGTCAACTGCAGTCTAAATTGAAGAGTCAAATTTTGTAAGAATATAAAATAAAAATCTTCAGTTTTGCTAATCATTTGGAAATAACCAAAATGTGAACTGTAGTCTGAATTAAAGAGACAGATTTGGTAAAAATAAATAGTAAAAATCTTCAGTTTTGCTAATAATTTGTAAATATGCAAAAATATCAAATGTAGTCCAAATTGAAGAGTCAAATTTTCTAAATATATACACAACAAATCTTCAATTTTGCTAATAATTGGAAATACCCAAAAATGTCAACTGTAGTCTGAATTGAAGAATCATATTTTGTAAAAATATATAATAAAAATCTTCAATTTTGCTAATAATTTGTCCACGTCTGTAGATGCAATAGTCTATAGTGCGATAATATGCACAAAAGAACTGAAGCCTGTATCGAAATGAACGGCCACCATTTTCAAAATTGTGTTTAAATATTCATATTATGATTATTTTTCAATTTAACTTCATTCTCTATATTGTACGCTAATGTGCTGTAGACAGTATAATATACACTGCATAATGAATACGTTCGCATGGATAACTCACTTCGTGAGTAAAAACACTTATTCTTAATACAGTACTGTACTTTGATTAAAGAAAAACCTAATGAAAATTATCAAACTCAAAATCGCGATATTTCCTAGTTTACGTAAATGGATGAACTACTTTTCTTCCATCCTATACCTAGTAGAGTGATTTGTGTTTTACGCCAGTATCATCGAACTCCAGTCTTGGAGGGGGCAGCAAGCGGTTCTCTAAAGGTAGGGACAGGTTAATATTAAAAATGCTAGTAAAAATAAAATGATGTCCCTGTAGTAGCTTAATATGACGTCGTTAAATATGACATTGAAAATAAATTAACATTAAGTTTCGTGTTATTGCATGCTAACAGAACTCTACTGGCTTCCGAGTGTGAGAATAGGCCTAAAAGGAATATAAGACTCACCGTCAACGTTCCAGGCTCCTTCAACCTGATAGGATGCAGTTGCAGCTCCAAACATGAAATCGTCAGGGAACGTGTAGTTAAACGAAGAAGCGCATTCCACAGCCTTGCTGACGACGATTAGACACAGAATTGTCAATGGCCAAGCCATGTTACTGACGTCAGAGATGTTCCAGTTTTCAGTGCGACTGCATATTGCTTCCTTGGCCTTATATACTGGACGGTTGTATCGCGGTGTTTTATTGTCACGATAAGTTTACAAATAAAAATTAGAAGCAAAAATAAACACACAAATACTTCTTCTTCTTTTTTTTTTGTTACACAACTGAAGGCCAATATTAATGCTGTACTTTAAACTAGCAGGTGTAAAATATTAACTTTCTACTAATGTCAGATTATCATTTTCTCTTGTACAGTATAGTATCATGAGCATGTATCTGTAATATTTATTTATTTCAAGTTTTATGATAGTTCAAAAATATATGTTCACAAATTTATTTCACTTTAAGTATAGGCTATTAATTTAAGAGTAAATTACTTTAATTTGATACTAATCAAAACGTTACTTTAAACAAATTTTAATTCCTTTTTTTTGTAATAAATTAAAAGGATTAATCATTATGTTTACAACCCAGCCTCAGTCAGTAAACCTCGTGTTATTTTGTTATGACGTCATAAATTAGTCATGCTTTATTAGTAACTAGCCGTACCCGTGCGCTCCGCTGCACCTGTTAGAAACAAGTATAAAGTAATTACATAATTAAAATAGGACGTTTGATTCAGGGAACATTCGTGTTTTAATAGAAGGATAAATCGTTTAATATGTTACTTAATTTAAATTGTATTTAAATAATTAAAATGCGATCATTTTGTCCAGAGAGCAATCATTTGGTGCAATGACAATTCCTTTAACATGTTTCTTAATTGTTATTACATGCAACCATAGTTTATTGAAGATTGACATATCATTTAATTTTAATGTGTATTCTTTATATTACTTGCTATATGTTTCAGAAGTTACTGTAATAACATTGTAGAATTATGTGCATTTAGAGAAACTACACTTTCCAATGGTGAAATAATAGTTAAACAATTAATTAGCTTCCGATATTACTTCATACAAATACAAAAACATTCTCTTAGGTTATGTTTAATAGCTTTCGATTGTTGTTGTCCAAGGCCCCTTATAGATGAAGTCATTTGTTTTATTTGAGTACAGCGTCTTAGATGGCGTTGTTATTGTAATTTTAAAACTCATTTATCTCATTAAATATCAGTCCTATCAAAATTTTGTATAGAATAAAACTTATCGGAAATCATTTTCGAAAAAACTTTTGTTATGTAATATTATTCATGAAAATCAATAATAATCGAGATATTTCGATTTATTTAATTCAGGCCCCCTTATAACCCCCTTTTAAATAAAGTATTTTGAATGCCATATAGCCTAAAATCTAAGTTACAACGAATTTAATTTATATTCTAATTTTCATATAAATCCGTTCAGCCATTATCGCGTGAAAAGTAACAAACATCCAGACAGATAGATAGACAGACAGACATACAAAAAAAATTTCAAAAAAGCGATTTTCGGTTTCAGGATGGTTAATTATACATGTTAACACCAATTATTTTTGGAAAATCGAAAATTACCAGAAAAAGTTTGGCTACAGATTTATTATTAGTATAGATTACTGTACTAACAAACATGACTATTTAATATTTTTAATAAAACATGAATATCAATTCATAACAAATATAAGACAAGTTACCAAACTGTAAACGTACCCATATTCCGTAACTCAGCGTTTCTCAAACTATGGTCCGCGGACCATCTGTGGTCCTCAATGTCTGCCCACATTACACTATACAAACACACCCCCACAGGAAAGAAAACAAAAGGCACCAAGACCAGCAACAACCAGTTCTGATGATGGCCAATAGCAGGCCGAAACATGTTAACAAAGTAACATAAAATTTAACATATGTAAGACACACAATACGTTTTCCAAAATTTCTTTTGAATTGAGGCTGCACGGATGGATATAAAACGTATTGTTATTTTATACTCGACCATGCCGAAATGTAGTAATTATACACCTGGTAGCAGTCCTTTAATGCATGTCATTAAAGTACACCTATTTATTAAAGTTCAGGTTTTCGATTATTCTCGGATATGCAATCGAAATACAACTGACAAAATGTTACGCAGGCTGGAAATCCAATACTGTCGCAGAAGGTTATATTCTGTTACTATAATAATTAGCGTTAATTGTAAATAATATTGAAGTAAATTCAGTTTGTCATCTCGTTTTTCAATGTCGAATTCAATTTCAAGGTTATATCAAGTTTAACGTTTATCTCACTTTCTAGATTAGGCCTATATCAAGGTCGTCGACATTCGTTGCCCGGAAAAAATCAATACTTTCGCGTCTGCGCACATCTCACAATTTACGAGATTACACAATGTCAGTTCGCTCCCCAGTCACATAAGAATAACATGAATACTTATGAATAATTTCAAGTTAGAAATATGGTCGAGCATAAAAAGTCGTATGAAACTTGCCTATAATGGTAATTAAGACGCTCGTATGAAAATTATGAAACTCGCTTGCGCTCGTTTCATAAACATACTTGCGTCTTAATTACTATCATTATAGGCTCGTTGCATAATGTACTATTAAAACTCATATATCTCGTTAAATATCAGTCCTATAAAAATTTGTCTCAGGATAAAACTTGTCGGAAACATCTTTCACAACAACTTTTCATGTAATATTACCCTAAGAATTGAATAGTAAGCGAGATATTTCGATTTATTTCCTTCAGTCGCCATTATAACCTCACTTTTAAAGAAAATATTTTGAATGACATATTGCCTAAATCTAAGTGGGACCTAACATATTTTACACACCAGTTTTTGTAGAAATCGATTCAGTCATTATCGCGTGAATCCCTAAAAATAATAAGTAAGAATAAGAAAAATTTGATGGCTCACGCGTTTCACCACACGAAAAATGAGCTCGATAAGATAAACTGATGTCACGGACTGGAGTAGCCTGTAAATGTCACCTTCCTGTCACTTGTTGATGTAAATAGGCTGTTACAGAAATTTAAATTACATACCACCCGAGATACTTTTCCAGTTTATGTCATTGTGTAATCATTACTTTGTTATAAGTAAACATAATATGGTGAAATATGACTGACATTAGATAAGTTAGACTGGAAAGTAGCTGTCCTTGCACTTTCGAAACAGTTGCAGGAGACAGCTGTTGGTAATTGTGTATTTCAGAATACTTCTCCTTTGGCTTTTCCCTCTTTCACAATTTCTACATCGAGTTTTACATTTCTTTCTTGCACACATCAGACGGGCACAACCTCTCGAGTCAGCAGGATAAAGGGGCATCACAGAGACATCAGAGGGTGGCAAATACCCTGACGCTTGGATAAATGTCTTCCATTGCCCAGGCAGGGTTTCGAACCACGGACAACTTTGACGGGAAGCGCATACAGATGAGGCGAGACCTGCGAGCTTTGCGAGAGGAGAAACAATGTGCTAACACAAAGAGAGTTTGGTCCACACCTGTGGAGTAACGATTAGCGCGAAACCAGGTGGCCCGGGTTCGATTCCCGGTCGGGGAAAGTTACCTGGTTAAGGTTTTTTTTCCGGGGTTTTCCCTCAATCCAATATGAGAAAAATGCTGGGTAACTTTTGGTGCTGGACCCCGGGCTCATTTCACTGACATTATCACCTTCATCTCATTCAGACGCTAAATAACCTAGATGTTGATAAATCGTCGTAAAATAACGTACTAAAAAAAAAGAGAGTTTGTTTCATGACGGTTAATATTTTATGAACACATGGAAGTTCATTTCAGACTGAAACCTATCTTCCCCTTCCATTCTCATTGATGATCAGCAGGGGTGTGATTTTATGGTAATTATTTTACCCTGTTTTCAGTGACTAAAATGGCTTAATTTCGTGAATATCTTTTGAAAAAAAAAAGCAGTTTCGCACCATAAAGAAACTTAAAAATAATAAAATAAAATTTGTTTTAATTATTATTAAAACAACTCCTTTGAAACTAGCAGCAAATTGTTCGCAACATTAATTAAATTCATAATTCTATTTCTTTCGACTGTGAGGGAGAAATAACAGTTGTCTGCTTGCGCTGCACCCTGGGAGTAAGCCCTGAAACTATATTAAAAGTATTTATTTCAGTCACTGACTTCACAACATATGTTTAAGGTATTAAACCTTTACATTACATGTTTAAAAGATGTATAAACGTTTTCGTTGGTCAGGGCCAACATCATCAGATACGAAGTACATTTCCGCAATATCAATAATCTCTACATAATTTCTACAAATACAAAACATATTTACTGAACCTTCTCAAAATCAACATGGTTATGATACATTTTGACATTCTTATATGACAGCCCTTGTTGTCAATTATTTAAAATACACGTGTAAGCTGCAAAGTATATATGTTTGCAAGTCTTCACACATGGAATAATGAAGTAACTTGGTGTAAAAGAATAAAAAATATAAATAATGAAATATAAAACTAAGGTAGAAATGTTGTGAATGTGAAGAGTTGCAAATTACAGTATTTGAATACATTAATTATGTTCATATTTCTGTATCCTATTAATGCACATATTTTAACCATTCAAACGTATGTATCATAAATATAACCACTATTAAAATCAATATGATACATTTTGACATTCTGATATGACAGCCCTTATTGTCAGTTATTTAAAATACACGTGTAAGTTGCAAAGTGTATATGTTTGCAAGTCTTCACACATGGAATAATGAAGTAACTTGGTGTAAAAGAATAAAAAATAAAAATAATAAAATATAAAACTAAGGTAGAAATGTTGTGAATGTGAAGAGTCGCAAATTACAGTATTTGAATACATTTATTGTGTTCATATTTCTGTATCCCATTAATGCACATATTTTAACCATTCAAACATATGTATCATGGTGTGTGTCTCATATTTTATCTTGATTGTTATTTCAAATTAATATGATTGTCTTATAAATGCTAATATTATAAATTGGGTTGTTTAATGTTGATAGTAATATACAGTAGCGTGCAAATGAATCCGAACACGACATATTTTTACATTTTCTGTCATTGTTGGCCTCACAGTTGCTCATACCGCTTTAATTGACATCTGTAGTACGTGTAATTTCATTGTTGAAGGTCTGTCATTATTTTTTTATAATATGAATTTTGCCTGTCGTTTTGTACTTATAAATTTCAGTTGTGTTGAAGATTACTGCAATCCTGTGTACATTCTGTAGTCTTCACAAATGGATACAACTCCAAAAAAACGGTCTAAAATTATAACATTAGCAGAGCATTCTTCTATGACACAGAGGCAAATTGCTGCAGAATGTCACATACTGTTATTGATCATAAACGATACAGGAGACTGGATCCATCACACCCCAGAAAAAGGAAACTGTGGCCGGAAAAGGAAGACTTCACCTGCAGATGATCGTGTAATTGTCAGGAAAAGTAAATTAAATCCTAGACTAACTGCTGTTGACTTAACCCGCGAGTTAATGGCTACCACTGGGGCGAATATTCACGTCACAACAAGGCTTTTGGAAGCTGGACGAAGGGCTCGTAAGCCTATTAAGAAAACTGCTAAATGTGCAAAAACGCTTAATGTGGGCAAAATTAATCAACACTAGACAGTGAATGACTAGAGGAATGTACATACTTTTTCCGATGAGTCTCATTTCGAGGTCCACGGCCATGTTTCTTACGTACGGAAAGAATCCGAAAAAGTAACAGCAGCTCATCTCCAACAAGCATCCAAATACCCCTAAAGTAATGTTTTGGGGTTGTTTTACACATGAAGGGCCTGGAGAATTTAATACCTATCAAGAGAATGATTAATTCTGACAAATATATTCACTTATTGGAAACCAGAATCGTACCCCAGCTGCAAAAATCATTTCCGGATGGCAGAGGTGTGTTCCAACAAGACCCGGCACCATGCCATACGTCTCGAAAAACTGCAAAATTCTTCAACAAGAAGAATATTCAGGTACTCCCCTGGCCAGGCAACTCACCCGACATCAACCCCATTGAGAACTTGTGGTCAATTTGCAAAAGAAGAATCAAAAATGGATTGTTCTACAAAGGAGAAGATGATTTCTGCCCTCATTGGTATGAAGAAATGAAGACTATTTGTGGGAAATTAGTGGAATCCATGCCAAATCGTCTCAGAGATGTTATTGGGAACAAGGGAGGCCACATAGATTACTGAGGTATGTCTTAGATCCCTTTTTTTATCCCGTTTGAGTGTTTTTGCATAAGTAATTACGTTGTTCGGATTGATTTGCACGCTACTGTACATTTAATTTGACGATGATGCTGTTCTTCCAATATGGAGATGTGGGATCAGTATTCAATACTATAATCGTAATAAACTGTATAATAAGGCTCAACTCAGGTGTCAGAATTAAATGGTGATGTGGGATCAGTATGCAATACTATAATCGTAATAAACTGTATAATAAGGCTCAAGTCAGGATCAGAATTAAATGGTGATATGGGATCAGTATTCAATACTATAATCGTAATAAACTGTATAATAAGGTTCTAGTCAGGTGTCAGAATTAATTAATGCCGATGTTAGTTCTATGATGGCTGTGTGAGGACTATGCTTACATGTTGCCAGATAGGTACCGACGCATTTAATGCTGATCGATCATATATGTAGAAATGTTCATGTATGTTTTATAACAAAGGAAATTTTTACGTTTTATTTGGAAGAAAGAGTCATTTTTCGTGTGAATTCTCCATAAAAATCTGTGTTTTTTTTATAATATCGTGATTATGAAGTAAGTAGTTTTGTGGATTTCTATAATCCCCCAAATATTCGCGGATATTATTTAGTTAATTTTCGCCTTTCATTATGGGATTTGCATTTTCCATGCATAAAATTACACTCTTAACATATTTCGCGTATATCGTTAATAACAAAACAATCAGCGAAATATTCCTAGAAAAAATAAAGAAGTGTGTAGTGTTTGTGGATTTGAAAAAGGCTTTCGACAGAGAGGATTATAATTAACTCAGGAAAATCGTAAAGATAATTTGTGTGAAATACAAAGAGAGGATGCTGTTAAATAATACTCACACGAAACAACGAATCAAAGGCAGGTTATGAGAATAAATATCAGAGGGAGGTGGAATAGGGAGAGGAGTATGACAAGGATGCCCTTTATCACCTACCCATTCTACATCTGCTTGGAGGATTTAATGAAGAACTAGTTTTCATTATATGGGAGGGGTGATAGTAGGTGGAATAACAACAAAGTGTATAAAATTTCTGATGATGTGACGTTGTTAGGAGAAGAGGACACGATACTAAGGAATATGCTACTGGAGCTAAATGACAGCTGTGAGCAGTATGTGATGAAAATAAATGCAAACAAGACGAAGACCATGGTTATCGGAAGAAAAACAAAGAAAGTAAATGTGCGAATTCAAAATGAGGCAATAGAACAATTTGACAGTTTCAAATACTTGGATTGTACTGTATGTAGTAATATGAGTTGCTGTGAGGAAGTCAAAAGGAGGATAGAAATGGCCAAGGAAGCTTTTAATAGGAAAAGGAGCATCTTCTGCGGACCTCTGGAAAAAGAACTAAAGAAGAGACTAGTGAAGTGCTTTGTGTGGAGTGTGGTGTTTATGTGGTAGAAACATGGACATTATGACAAAGTGAAGAGAAATGACTAGAAGTATTTGATATGTGGATAGGGAGAAGGGTGGAGCGTGTGAAATGGACAGACAAAATAAGAAATGAAGCTGTGTTGGAAAGAGTGAGTGAAGAAAAAATAATGCTGAAACTGATGAGGAAGAGAAAAAGGAATGGGTTGGGTCACTGGTTGAGAAGAAACTGCCTACTGAAGGATGCACTGGAAGGAATTGTGAACGGGGTAAAGTTCGGGACAGAAGATAGTATTAGATGTTAGAAACATTAAGATATATGGATCATAAGCGGAGAGAAAGAAGAAAGCGGAAGATAGGATAGATTGGAGAATGAATGAATGAATGAATTAATTAATTAATTAATTAATGGTCTGTGAGATTAAATTTGAAACGGAGCACAAATTTGTATATCTTGAATTTTTGTAAATGACTCCAATACTATTACAAATATAGTCGGTTTGAGAATAGAAGTTCCTAGGAAAAAGTCATTATGGAGATTTAAAAGAGAAACATTTGGAATGTAGATTTTCTCCTGTGATACGAAATGTAATATCTATAAATCATTTATAAACAAATGATGGTGTGTGCATGTGAAATACGTACCTTGTGGCACCCTGACATATCACGAGTAAGTATTTATGAAACGAAAATAGTGCGAAAAATTTATAGTTGTGTACATGAAAGATAGAATGAAAAATTAGGAATAACCTGTAACTGAAATAACTTCATAAATCATCTGTTATCACTAGGGCATAAATATAAGATAATTGCATGAGGATAAGGTTCCTAGACAAGTCATGGAATGTAACTGGAAGGGTGAAGGGATACTGGATGGTTACGTGGATTGTTGACATCACAACCGATCTGAAGAGGCTTGGGTCCAGAATTGGCGGATTATAGTCGGGATTACAGTCCGATACCCGTAGTCGGGATTACAGTCCGAGAAATAGACCTGATTTTACAAAGTATAAGACGTTAAAAAATATTGCCTACTGCAGTACACTATATTATTTACAAAATAATGAACTTTTTAATTTTGTACATGAAGCAAATATATTTTGGCTCTAATAAGTTCTACGAACGTGAACATAACAAAGTCACTACTGACGTCAACATATCGTTATATTGTAACATTTTACTATATTTAGTTGTAAATTCTATAAGTTTTTTTTTTTTTTTTTTTGAAAACTCGATAAATGCTCATTATGAGACAAAGTTCTTGTATTAGTTTAAACATTTTTTGTTATCTAGGTCAGAAAAAATGAGTAGACATAACGGCTCGGTTAGAAAAGCCAACGTACTATGGTAGGAACGATCATGATTTTAAAATCAAATGTAGGAAACAGAAAACGGATGTAGGTAAATTCTCATTTTTAAATAGAAATATAAATGATTGGAATGACCTACCTGCAGCGGTCTTTGAGGGCTGTCCTTCCTTAAGGAGATTCAAGAATAATTTAAAAAGTTGTGTATAAAATACAAATTAAAATTAAGGTGATATTTAACATTTAATTTTTTAAGGTGACATGTACAGGGACATCATTTTATTTTTAGCCAAATTTTATTGTACGTTTTTTAATGTTACTCCCACCCCTTCTTTGAATTTAAATTACACAAAAATAGCAGATGTAAGAGGGTCTTAGACGTTAGAAATATTTAGTTTAAATGAAAGTTCTTTTATTAAGTATTTTGCATAAGTGTTTGTACGCCGCATTATTTGACCTGCTTTGCTTTGTAATAGCTGGGCTGTCTTAGCTCTCTTCTGAAAACATTAATTTCTCTTAGGAATTGAAGTTTACGTATTATTATGGTTTAATTTAACTTAAATAAAAGGGTGAATAATTAACTGTCAGTGATAATTTATGGACGGTCAATGAAATGTCTGTTTTATATTTTCGGGTCGGGCAGAAGTGAAATGAATTTACAGTCCTAAAGTGTCAGTGAATTATTTCATGAGTTACTAGCCGAAACTGGCAGTGAATTAGATGATATTCTAGTAAAGTGCGAATACAAAAGAATTGAAGCCTGTATCGAAATAGGGCCATTTTCAAAATTGTGTTTAAATATACATGTTATGATTATTTTCAATTTTTCTTTATTAATTGTAATAATTGCTGTAGACAGTATACACTGCATAATGAATACGTTCATGGATAACTCATTCGTGAGTAAAAACACTTATTCTTAATGTACTGTACTTTGATTAAAGTAATGAAAATTATTCAAAATACGATATTTCCTAGTTTGTAAATGGATGAACACTTTTTTCCTTCCTATGCCTAATAGAGTGATTTATGCTTTACGCCAGTATCACCACTGCCACTTGGAGGGGAAGCAAGGGTGTTTGTTCTCCACTTGACAGGTTAAATTAAAAATAATAAAAATAAAATGATGTCCCTGTACATACATACAATTTTATTACTTTTAACGCAGAAATTACTTTAATGAACCAGTAAATAATGTACAATAATTTTACATAGCATAATAATCAATAATAAGCATTTAATTAAACATCTTGATTACACAACTTTTAACACTGTATCACTTCGGAATATGTATTATATGACTTTCTTGTGTTAAATTCTATCGTACCTGGTTTACATGTTTCGACCTATTACGGGTCATCCTCAGAACTGGTCGTTGTTGGTCTTGGCGCCTCTTGTTTTGTTTCCTGTGAGGGTGTGTTTATGTGGTGTAATGTGGAGTCAAAGTGTGTGTGTGTGTTCTGAAACTGAGTTGTGTGTTGAGAATTTCATTTGGGTGTTCTTGATATAATTAATTTGCATCTGCTGGTACTTCAAAATATTTCAGGAGATTGGAGACATCTTTTTTCTTTTCCTTGCTTATCATGTTTTTCTTCGGCATCAATGGAGATTCTTCAATGATTTTGTAGATATCTTGTTTCTTCTTCAGTACTTCTACCTCTATCCCGTCCCCAAAGTACGTACTGCTTACTGATACAATGAATGTATTCTGAGTTTTTTTTTTTTTTTTTTTTAGCATGTTGGTTAGTCATTTTGAACGGGAGTTTAGAGCGAATAACCATTTGTGATCTGGACTTGAAATCTCTCACTTGCCAGTCTTCATTCAGTATTTTCACTACCTTAGATTTTGGCGATGAAATGTTCATATAATGCAGTAACAATTTATTTTTATCAATTTTGGTTAAGAGCTATCACTCGATGATTAAATTTACTGATATCGTCATAGGTGAAATCTACAACTTTACATTCTTTCTATCCTTTAGCATTTTTATTTACTTGTCTATCTTGAAGTGCATGTAAGCAAACAATTCTAGGTCTTTATTGTTTATTCTAACCTCTTTCCTTTGCTTCTTTGTCATCAATCTACATTTTCGGCCACCATACAGTTCTGTGATTTATACAGGGTGTTTCCGAGGTGGTGTTACAAACTTGCAGGGATGATGGCGAAGGGCACATGTATCAATTTGGGATCAGGAACCTGGTCCGGAAATGACTGAGTCCAAAGTTATGAGCAAAAATAGTTGTGTGAAAATGGAATTGTAATTTGGCACCACGTGCCCTCCTTCCCTTAACTTTTGGAACAGTCGTGGAAAAAAGGTATGGGCCGGATGTCTCCTACGTGGGTACTAGGCCCGATACAATCTATGAGCTTGTCTACTGTTCCCATTGGCTCATCCGTATTCGATAATCAGGTCTGCTTATTCCGCTCTCGTGTACTCCTCCATTTCACTAGGACTGATCGACTGGGCACTGCAACTTGAACACATACACTGCTGTCTACAGACTGCATATCAGGACCGACCATGTCCGTTACACATTACGCTATCTGCATTGCTTTAGTGTAGTTTCCTATCCCCACCCCTCAGACAGCGCACTGAATGGAATACTGTAAGTAGACAACGTAAACAACGTCAGATGTAAAGATGTACAGATAAATACACATAAATAAGGTGTACAGAGGAATAAAATTATTTCATTTCCACACAACTCTTTTTGCTTATAACTTTCGACTCGGTCATTTCCGGACCAGGGTTCCTGATCTCAAATTGATACATGTGCCTTTCGCCATCATCCCTGAATGTTTGTAACACCACCTCGGAAACATCCTGTATATTATCATCTTTTGATCCAGACATTTAGTACAATACGAAGTTACACTTCTTTAAGACCATTAACAGTATGCTACAAGCAGTAAATAAAATTAATCTTGCTTGCACCTGGTATAACAATGAAGTATATAAATTTATTTTTAAATACTATCCCAGACAGCACACGTGTTTCTAAAAAAGCGCTTGCGCATTATAAAATCTACTTATTCACGCTGCATTTATCGAGTTTGCTTTATTTAAATTAAATCATTTATCGAGTTTTTGAAAAAAAAAAAAACCTATCAAGTTTAACATTCTCTACACCATACCCCGCCGAAACGGAGAGGAAGATATGTCAGAATGACATAGACTTGCTGTAGGTAGAGGAGAGGGAAACGACCACTCAGCTATCTAGTGGAGTGCAGTGTGTAGGCCTATTCTCAGTAACTGTTTCACGTTGCTTACCTACTGCTACAGTACAGTATGGAGGAATCTAAAAGACGGAACATAACATTTAACATTTAACGATTTACAGCTCGAACTTATTGATCTTCAATGTGACCTAAGGGCTAAAGATCGTTTGAATAATACTACTAGTCTGGTTGAGTTTTACAAGACTAAACATTAGCAATAATATCTACGACTACACAGGCTGGCTGTAAAAATGATTGCTATGTTTGGCTCAAGATTTATATTTGTGAGCAACTGTTTTCTGTAATCAACTTTAATAAAGGCAGACATCGAACATCTGTAACTGATGTTTCATTACGATCAGTAAGCTACTGTTCCTTTCAGCTGCCAACAGCATAAAACCTCGTTTTGATGTACTGATAAATAAAAATATAACAAAATGATATTGTACATTTAGGAGGCTATAGAATTTCTATTATTTCTGTAAAATAAATATATCTTTATTAATTAACTAGCCGTACCCGTGCGCTCCGCTGCACACGTCATAAATAAATATAAAGTAATTACATAATTAAAATAGGACATTTGATCCAGGGAACATTCGTGTTTGATAGAAGGATAAATCGTTTAATATGTTACTTAACTTAAATTGCAACCAAATAATTAAAATGCGATCATTTTGGTTCAGAGACACTCATTTGGTGCAATGACAATTCCTTTAACATGTTTCTTAATTTTTATTACATGCAACCATAGCTTAATGAAGATTGACATCATTTAGATTTAATGTGTATATTTTATTTTACTTGTTACAGGTTTTCATTGAATTATGTTAATAACTTAATTTTAACCCTTGTTTTCTACGTATTCAGTAAATGGCGCTTGGCCCACTAAGGTTCTGATCCCTTCAAATAATTTAAATTTTATTATATTATATTATATTATTATATTATATTATATTATATTATATTATATTATATTATATTATATTATATTATATTATATTATATTATATTATATTATATTATATCAGAAGTTACTGTAATAACATTATAGCATTATGTCCATCCAGAGAAATTACACTTTCCAATGATGA
The DNA here is from genome assembly GCA_025594305.2 of Periplaneta americana. NCBI lineage: Eukaryota > Metazoa > Arthropoda > Insecta > Blattodea > Blattidae > Periplaneta > Periplaneta americana. The sequence goes on along the minus strand of JAJSOF020000005.1, from coordinate 184,225,427 downwards.
AATAATAATTAATTATACAAATCAGTTAATTTAGCTTCCGATATTACTTCATACAAACACAGAAACATTCTCTGTAGGCTAACTTTCATAGCTTTCGATTGTTGCTGTCCAAGGCCCCTTGTAGACGAAGTAATTTGTTTTTTAATTCATTACACGGCCTTAGATGGCGGTTATTTTAATTTTAAAACTCATTTATCTCTTTAAATATCAGTCCTATGAAAATTTTTCAAGGAATAAAACTTATCGCAAATTATTTTTAAAGAACCTTTTGTTATGTAACATTTTTCACAAAAAATCAATACTAAGCGAGATATTTCGATTTATTTAATTTAGGCCCCCTTATAACCCCCCTTTTAAATAATGTATTTTGAATGCCATAATATAGCCTAAAATCTAAGTTACAACGAACTTAATTTATATTCCAATTCTCATAGAAATCCGTTCAGCCATTATCGCGTGGAAAGGTAACAAACATACAGACAGACAGACAGACAGACAGACATACAAACAAAAATTTCAAAAAAGCGATTTTCGGTTTCAGGATGGTTAATTATATATATGTTAGGACCAATTATTTTTGGAAAATCGAAAATTACCAGAAAAATTTCGGCTACAGATTTATTATTAGTATAGATAATAGTCCAAGATAGTTTTGCAAACACTGAACGGGAATTCATTTCATAAACACTCGTAATAGTACTTCCTTTTATGTATATTTTGTACGAGATCATCCCTTCTTTCAGTCCACCCTAATACTGAGAGCAGCTAATATCTGCATTCCGCTCATGAGCTGTGAGCCGGCTCGGAGAGCGCAAACCTTGTGCAGGCCTGATCTGCACGCTGCATATGTCGCATTATGAAAAATTTGACTTCACAGTTGGATACACAGTAACGAAATTGTAGTAACATAATGTATAACTCAATTTCATAAAATTTTGCATCTATCGAGTTTTGAAAAATAACGCTCCTCCCTTAAATGTATGTGAATTATACTTATACATTAATGGGGTGTTAGTAAAATATGGGCCCTGTTATTCTTATAGCACTAATGGCACACCAAGTGCCATTTCCTGACTATAGTGTGGGATTTTATGCAGTATTACAGGCTTTACAGCACTGCGATATCTGTTATTGTAGTGGTTGATACGGTCGATTAGATTAAATCATGACTGGTATGAGAAAAACACAAGCTGTGAGTCAATTACAACATTTCGCATAGAGACTATAAACCACTTGCCATAAATAACTAGCAAACGTGGATCATCTTTTAGAGCATGCACTGGGTATAGTGATAAGGTTTAAAATGTAGTAAACCTGTTGTCTTTCTTACAGATGATAGACACACCAATCTGCTGAGCTATTTTTAAATAATTTTTGTTACGAACTTTGAGAATATCGTCATTGTTATCTATTTTTACAGTTTTTTTTACAATTTACAAATTTATTTACAATTTACATTTGAAATGAATACATATGTATGGATACCCGAAATGAGCATATGCTCGTGCTCGGGTACAGTCCAGTAGTCTACATAAATTTTACAGGGATCAAATAATAATGCTGATGATATGAATAATAGTAACGATAATAATAATACAGTAATAATAATAATAATAATAATAATAATAATAGCAAAATCGTGATAGAAATGATGCAAAGATTGTAATACAAAATAATTCATTAATAATAATAATACTTACTTACTTGCTTACTTACTCACTTACTTACTTATTTACTTACTTACTTACTTACTTACTTACTTACTTACTTACTTACTTACTTACTTACTGGCTTTTAAGGAACCCGGAGGTTCATTGCCGCCCTCACATAAGTCCGCCATTGGTCCCTATCCTGTGCAAGATTAATCCAGTCTCTACCATCATATCCTACCTCCCTCAAATCCATTTTAATATTATCTTCCCATCTACGTCTCGGCCTCCCTAAAGGTCTTTTTCCCTCCGGTCTCCCAACTAACACTCTATATGCATTTCTGGATTCGCCCACACGTGCTACATGCCCTGCCCATCTCAAACGTCTGGATTTTAAGTTCCTAATTATGTTAGGTGAAGAATACAATGCGTGCAGCTCTGCGTTGTGTAACTTTCTCCATTCTCCTGTAACTTCATCCCTCTTAGCCCCAAATATTTTCCTAAGAACCTTATTCTCAAACACCCTTAATCTCTGTTCCTTTCTCAAAGTGAGAGTCCAAGTTTCACAACCATACAGAACAACCGGTAATATAACTGTTTTATAAATTCTAGCTTTCAGATTTTTCGACAGAAGACTAGAATAATAATAATAATAATAATAATAATAATAATAATAATAATAATAATAATAATAATAATAGATAAAACAAAAATATTTACAATAATAAAATATAAAACCACTAGCGAGAGTTAACACAACTTAAATAAGCATATAATAAACGGAAAAAATGAACTCGAAAATCAACAGAAAAGTTCGTCGTATCGCAGACGACAGCAACCGCCGTATTGACATTGTGTTATGCATTAATGGTAGTAGTGGGGAGCCGAAAGTCTACGTAACTGCCGTTCTCTTCGAATCTTCACGTACAATCGTGGGAAGTTAATGCTGCAAAAACAAAAGTCTACGAGTCAAACTGTTCACTATTACCAGGATAAATGCAAATAATACTGAAATATATTAATCAAGTTTCAGTTATAGATCTCTCCTTTTTGTGCAAGAGGTATCATATCAAAATCTTTTATGAATGGCGGGGAAAATATAAATTTCATGAACTCTCTAGTGACAAGAGATAGTGACAAGTACAATCAAGTGTATCTGTGGCGATGCTAAGAAATCATTTATTGGAGATATACACTGTTATTAATTAAGAAAATGATCTATTTATATTTATTACAATGTTTTATCTTATAGGTTACATGCACCAGATAAATACAATAAAAATGAGTACCATATAATGCTAGTAACACTTAAAAAATAATAATGAAATTTATCAAATATTATACAAACATTTTCACTTTATTTTTAAACTTAAGAATGTGTAACTTGCTTAGGTCTGGATTATTTTTCAATACTGAATTGTATAGTCTTGGTCCATTGAATTAAATTAGCTCATAAATTAAGTTACTACTTTACCTTATAGATTTATCTAAATTTAAATAAATGTGTAGTGAAGATTATTGCTGGAGAACCTTTTAAGTGTAGTGAAAATATTTGTAATTTAAATTTATGTATTGTATTGATTAAGGCTGGTTGAGTGGAAGTGAAGGCCTTATGGCCTTAACTCTGCCAGCGAAAATAAAACATTATTATTATTATTATTATTATTATTATTATTATTATTATTATTATTATTATAATGCCTACTGTGTCTTAATCCAGCTGTAGTGTGGTATTTAGGTTCTGCCAAAAGAGTTGGGACATTTCTTCTGGTGTTACGTATATGTTTTTCAGCTATAAAATTCATTCGATTTTTGTGAAAATAAGTTAGTACTGTATGTTTATATATTTGCTCAATTTTTAGTACTTGGAATTCAGAATAAATGAATTGTGTCGGATAATCAAGTGGTTTATGCAGACAATTTAATCTAGCCTCTCTTAAAACTTGTGTGTTTCTAATGCGTTTTTTGTTTAACACCAATCCCATGGTCTTACATTCATTCACTAACAGATGTACTGCCTATCACGTCGGCTGTCGATTATACGGATATTTCGCAATAAAGTCCGTACAAATCCGGAAGTTTGATTAATACTACTGACGCGTTCAGATGTCAACATGATTAACTCCACTTTGGTTATTTCAGAGTTTCTAAGTGGTCAATGTATTAAATTGACTATATTTTCAGTGGGCAATGTGATTAACTCCATAGTTCAGTAAAAAGCCCACAGAATTCAGTATTCTTCTTGACTACATCACAGAATTAATGTGTATTTAACTGTAACCTTGACTATCTTAGAATCTTTCATCGTATGATGACGCAGAATATCTGCATGGAAATATCATATGTACTTCGGTACATTAAAATAATATATATGATATGCGTAAATCAATTCGTGATTTAAGACGGCGCTTATTCTGTCGGATCCCGGCCAACTAGTCACTCATAACGAGTGCACCTCAGCACATGTGTGGACTTCGGTCCTACGTCAAGTCATGTTTTATTTAACGACGCTCGCAACTGCAGAGGTTATATCAGCGTCGCCGGATGTGCCGGAATTTTGTCCCGCAGGAGTTCTTTTACATGCCAGTAAATCTACTGACATGAGCCTGTCGCATTTAAGCACACTTAAATGCCATCGACCTGGCCCGGGATCGAACCCGCAACCTTGGGCATGGAAGGCCAGCGCTATACCAACTCGCCAACCAGGTCGACTCGGTCCTACGTTCATAGACATCTATGACGTAGTGCAGAGGGCGGCCACTAGAGGGAACCCAAGTGTTGGAGCTTAATCTGAGACGATTCTGTCCGACGCCGGGGTTGTATCCGGTGTGGCTAAGTGGATAAAGCATCAGCACGTAGAGCTGAAAACCCGGGTTCAAATCCCGGCGCCGGAGAGAATTTTTCTCCGTTCCATTACTCTTTCATCGTTTGGAAAAGGAGTTAATCATGTTGACTAATGAAGGCCTCACTTATAAATTGTCCTGCACACAAACATCCTTTCTTCTAGAGTCGAAAGCGGGCCATTGTAGTATGTGGTTTCTCACACGTAATTGCTCACAACAATCGCAGTCCAACGTATTCCAGTCTTTAACAGAGGCAGTTCTCCTCAAAATATATGCTTGGTTCTAAGCCAATAAATAGTGTTAACAATCCAATGAAACTCCTGCCCAAATTCAACCTCGCAAATTTCAAACCCAATAATTAACAATAGGTTCCGAATATAAACAACAACAACAACCAAATGTCTTGGCTTAGAAATCGATAATCTGTTAAATTATAAAAATCGTATCAAAAGAATTACCCCAAACTAAATTCAGCATGTTTTACTTTTTATCTGTGCAAGAGGTAGTGCGTATTTGCTTGTTTTCCGCACAGAACCAATACGCGGTAAGTGTGAAATACCACATTCAGTATTCCCAACCTAACACACATAACAATTTTCCTCTTCTTACCGCTTAAGCGCGACATTCATTTTACTGCTTTAGGCTTTTAACATATTATTTTTAGAGACGTTTAACATAGTAATAATTATAAATTAGAAACTTACCACTGCAATTTCACCTAAATTGCAATGTTAATTATTGTTTTTAATATTTGCAAAAATTAAGTAAAGTCTACTACTCCACGAAACTTATTGCATTCCTGATACAAGTAACATTAAGGAAGCCGTGAAAAATCAACAAGATTCCAGATGCCGATGTTATTACTGCAATATGTTATATAAATAATATTGTTAAAATATTAAAATGAAAAATAAATCATTACATAACCTTACCGTTTGTTTTAAGTTCGCATTTATAGACTGGGGAAAAAGACAGACGTATATCACTGCCTGCTGGAGTATAGTAAACACAGAAAACATTTTATAGGAACAATTTTGAAGAAAGATATTTTGGTTTCCCGAAGTTGCCGTCATTAAACAGAAACCAAGATGGAGATTTCATTGCAACTAATTAGAAATTCGTCTTTCAGGTATGTAATAAACGATCTTCACACAAAATAATGTACGATACACGAGCGGTATGTTTGTTTTCATGTTCTCGGAAATTAAAAAAGCTCAACTACGTTTCGCTTTTTCAATCTTTTCCTCGACCATGAAAACGTCAACATACCGCTCTTGTAACGTATATTACTATTGCACACTTCCACTCGGTAATGAGTTTTGGAATAATATTATGGGAAATTCCACAGATAGTAACAGTATATTCCTGGTACAAGAAAGAGTAATTAGAATAAGTCAATAATAGGAATCTGGAGAATCATGTAGGACCATAAAAAACCTCAAATAATGCCCATGACTTGTCAGTATATTTTTCATTAATAAACTTCCTCGTATGTAATCGCGAAAACTTTGTAACTAATTTAACAGTTCATAGCATAAATACACGTCAAAAAATGACTTTCATACTCCATCGACAAGTCTATCGTTATATGGCAGTAAAATTTTTTTGTGTAAGATCGTTCATATTTGCTTGCTTTCCGCACAGAACCAATACGCGGTAAGTGTGAAATACCACATTCAGTATTCCCAAAGTAACATACATAACAATTTCCCTATTCTTACCGCTTAAGCGTCATATTCATTTTACTGCTTTAGGCTTTTAACATATTATTTTTAAAGACGTTCAATATAGTAATAATTAAAAATTGAAACTTACCATTGCAATTTCACCTAAATTGCACTGTTAATTATTGTTTTTAAATATTTGCAAAAATTAAGTAAACTCTACAACACCACAAAAGTTACTGCATTTGTAATGCAAGTAACATTAAGGAAGCCGTGAAAAAATCAACAAGATTCCAGACTCATCATGGACTGGGGGAGGGAAAGACTGACGTATATCAGTGCCTGCTGGAGTATAGTAAACACAGAAAACATTTTCTAGGAACAATGTTGAAGATAGATATATTTGTTTTCCAAAGTTGCCGTCATTGAACAGAAACCAAGATGGAGATTTCATTGCAACTAATTAGAAATTCCTCTTTCAGGTATGTAATAAACGATTTTCGCACAAAATAATGTACGATACACGAACGGTATATTTGTTTTCATCTTCTCGGAAATTAAAAAAGTTCAACTACGTTTCGCTTTTTCAATCTTTTCCTCGAACATGAAAACGTCAACATACCGCTTTTGTAACGCATATTAATATGACAACCTCCCTATGGATATAAAAAAATGAAACTCAAAACATAAGATTATTTAGGGCCAAATTAAGGAAGTACCTAATTTCTCACACCTTTTATTCTGTAGGTGAATTCATGACATTCAACAACGCTTCATGAATATTTCTGTCTTGTATTAAGTATCGATACTAACCTTTTGTGTTGTACTAGTAGACTGTATTGTAAAACTCTTCTGTATATATTTCAAATAGACTATGACTATAAGACTTTGTAGTACTATTAAGATATTTTGACATATTCCATATTCTAGATATGAAGCGATGTACGAATACCATGGAAAGTAAATAAATACAATACAATACAATACAATACGCAATTACACAACGGCATACGTTAAAGGGAATCGGGAAGCAAAGTTAGTGATAGACGGTAGACTACATGCCGCAGATCGTTAAACCAGACTACTGACAATTCTGTCTTGTACATTCGGGATGTAAGAAGTCTTAATATGAACCATAACAGGGGCGTTAAAATGTCTTAATATTTCGATAGCTATGAAGTGATAGCTCGTATCTACAAGAATGGTCATCTAGTTTAACTCTGCTATTATTATGTTCACAAAAATTGGACAGTTAACTAATATTTTGTTCACCAACATCATCTTCAAGGTTTAGGCCTGGTGGCCTGTTCCTTCCTCTTGGAAAGTGTCCTCCCATATATTGCGGGTCTTCCGAGATTCCTTCTTCCTTCCGGTCTGTAGTTCTGTACCTTTTTGGGAATCTGTCTTCATTCATCTATACTGATAATAAATCTGTAGCCGAAATTTTTCTGGTAATTTTCGATTTCCCAAAAATAATTGGTCCTAACATATACAATTAACCGCCCTGAAACCGAAAATCGCTTTTTGAAATTTTTGTTTGTATGTCTGTCTGTCTGTATGTTTGTTACCTTTTCACGTGATAATGGCTGAACCGATTTATATGAAAATTGGAGTATAAATTAAGTTTGTTGTAACTTAGAATTTAGCCTATATGGCATTCAAAATATTTTATTTAAAAGGGGGCTTATAAGGTGGCTTGAATTAAATAAATCGAAATATCTCCCTTATTATTAATTTTCATGAAAAATATTACATAACAAACGTTTCTTTAAAAATGATTTCTAATAAGTTTCATTCTTTCAAAAATTTTGATAGGACTGATATTTAATGAGATAAATGAGTTTTAAAATTAAAATAACTGCCATCTAAGGCGGTGTATTGAAATAAAAAACAAATGACTTCGTCTATAAGGGGTCTTGGACACAACAATCGAAAGCTATGAAAGATAGCCTACAGACAATGTTTCTGTGTTTGTATGAAGTAATATAGGAAGCTAAATTAACCGATTTGTATAATTAATTATTATTTCATCATTGGAAAGTGTAGTTTCTCTGGATGGACATAATGCTATAATGTTATTACAGTAACTTGTGAGTGAATTGCGGACAGGTAAGATTAAAATAGCTTCTTATGCACAGAAAACTTGATAGGTTATTCTGTATATTCATTTCCTGTATTTCTTAAAATAATGTTTATGAACATATTCATTTTTATCTCAGAGAATTAACGAACAACGAGAGTGTATTCATTTAGTATGCAGTAATAGTACGTTACCTTAGCATTCCATTATTTTATAATTCAAATTTTAACTATGCTCAATTGAATCGTGTTAAAATACATAAAATATATATGCAATAAATGCAATGCAAAAATATTGGATAATGAGCCAAGCAGATTATGTTGCGCTGTTGTAAAAGCTGTTCCTCCTGAGATTCAAGAGCTCCCACAACAAATTAAAAACTTTCTAATTCGAGTACATCCGTTATCAACACACTTTTTACATAATATAATATAATATAATATAATATAATATAATATAATATAATATAATATAATATAATATAATATAATATAATATAATATAAACATAATAATAAATCTGTAGCCAAAATTTTTCTGTTAATTTTCGCTTTTCCAAAAATAATTGGTAATAACAATAACATATTAAAGGAATTGTCATTGCACCAAATGAGTGGTCTCTGGATCAAAATGATCGCATTTTAATATTTCAAATACAATTTAAATTAAGTAACATATTAAACGATTTATCCTTCTATCAAACTCGAATATTCCCTGGATCAAATGTCCTATTTTAATTATGTAATTACTTTATATTTATTTCTAACGGGTGCAGCGGAGCGCACGGGTACGGCTAGTACTTAATATATGTTCCTTCCAGTTTTTCTTTTGTCTTGCTAATCTGTCGTTTAATTTGAATATTCCCAGTTCCGTCCTTATGCCTGTGCTTCTTTTCTGCTCCAATAGAGTGTATCCTGCCACTGATCTCAGAAATCTCATCTCTGCAGCCTCTATCCTTCTTCTTTCTGATCGAGACAATGCCCAGTTTTCGCTGCCATACATAAGAACAGGGACTGCCATTACTTATAGAATTTTAGTTGTGTCTCTTGTAGTGTTTTCCGGGATAAAGTTCTTTTTATTGTACCGCACATTGTCTGGAATTTATTTATTTTGTTGTTAACGTCGTTATTTTTGCAATGGGATACGTTGCAACCCAAATAATTGAAACTATTCACCTGCTCAATTATTTTACCCTCTATTACTATTTTGGTCCTTAGGTGCCTAGTCCCCAGAAAGCCCATTGCTTTAGTTTTTGTTAAAGATGTTTTAAGATTATACTCACTTACTTATTGGCTTTTAAGGAACCCGGAGGTTCATTACCGCCCTCACATAAGTCCGCCATTGGTCCCTATCCTGAGCAAGATTAATCCAGTCTCTACCATCATATCCTACATCCCTCAAATCCATTTTTATATTATCTTCCCATCTACGTCTCGGCCTCCCTAAAGGTCTTTTTCCATCCGCCTATCCGGCCTCCCAACTACCACTCTATATGCATTTCTGTATTCGCCCATACGTGCTACATGCCCTGCCCATCTCAAACGTCTGGATTTTATGTTCCTAATTATGTCAGATGAAGTATACAATGCGTGCAGTTCTGCGTTGTGTAACTTTCTCCATTCTCCTGTAACTTCATCCCTCTTAGCCCTAAATATTTTCCTAAGAACCTTATTCTCAAACACCCTTAATCTCTGTTACTCTCTCAAAGCGAGAGTCCAATTTTCACAACCATACAGAGCAACCGGTAATGTAACTGTTTTATAAATTCTAACTTTTAGATTTTTTTTTACAGAAGACTAGATGACAAAAGCTTCTCAACCGAATAATAACAGGCATTTCCCATATTTATTCTGCGTTTAATTTCCTCCCGAGTGTCATTTATATTTGTTACTGTTGCTCCAAGATATTTGAATTTTTCCACCTCTTCGAAGGATAAATCTCCAATTTTTATAGTTCCATTTCGTACAATATTCTGGTCGCGAGACATAATCATATACTTAGTCTTTTCGGGATTTACTTGCAACCCTATCGCTTTACTTGCTTCAACTAGAATTTCCGCGTTTTCCCTAATCGTTTGTGGATTTCTCCTAACATATTCAGGTCATCCGCATAGATAAGAAGCTGATGTAACCCGTTCAATTCCAAACCCTGCCTGTTATCCTGAACTTTCCTAATGGCATATTCTAGAGCGAAGTTAAAAAGTAAAGGTGATAGTGCAACTCCCTGCTTTAGCCCGCAGTGAATTGGAAAAGCATCGGCTAGAAACTGACCTATACGGACTCTGCTGTAAGTTTCACAAAGGCACATTTTAATTAATCGAACTAGTTTGTTGGGAATACCAAATTCAATAAGAATATTATATAAAACTTCTGTTTTAAGATTATAATCTTTAATAACTTTCAGTAACTTGTTTGTTGCTATTTGCAAACCGTCCTCTGAATTACTGAAAATCACTTGATCGTCGGCAAACAAAAGAGTGTATATGCTCTCTTTGCCGACTATAAAATGTTTTGTTAAAATACTTTTCCATTCTTCAATGACTGCGTCTATATATATATATATATATATATATATATATATATATATATATATATTGCCACCCTTTTGTTCGTAATTCCTTCTCCATTTTCTATACTTATATGTGTTTTCCTATACAAACTCTGAATCACCTGTTTTGGATATCCTTTATTTTGTTCTCGAATAGAATATACTTCAAAATAACGTAGTCTGGGTTAAACTACATCGATTTATTCTGATATACCTATGTCCGAAGTCTAACGGTTGGGGATAAATTAAGGGGAGAAATATTGGGACGTCTTGCAGTTCCGTGTACTATACTTGAAGCGTTACGCCATATCTTTTTGCACACTGCAGCATCTGAGCACCGCACACAACTGAATACACATTCACTTGACATTTAATTCTTGTATTCGCATAGTAAATATGCAAGCATACATCTGTTTATGGATTTTGTGATGGCAATGCATTTGGTGCTGTTCAGAAATACAGACGGCGCTTTCCCAATCGAAGGCTTGCATTTATTTGCGTGTTTTACCATGTTTACTGAATGTTATCTGAAACTGATAAGCTACAAAGCGTGTCATTGAGATCGGAAAGGGAACCGGTACCGTTAACTGATATGAATTTACAATTCATGGAATCCACAAGAAGGCTTACTTTAGTAACTTGACTTGTAAAATTATTCTATTTTCGTACTGAATTGGTACTTAATTATGAAATAAACTTTTGGAACAACACAAGATGCAGCATTTTTAACGATGAATCATATCAAGATGTTCTAAACTGCACTACTAAGATTATTTCAAATCATCCGTCCTCAAGTGAGGTTGACCACTGGGATCCGGAATTAACAAACATAAAAGATAAAGGGAAATAAAACGAGCAAAATAATGATTCGATTTGTACATTGAAACAAAAATTTACGTGTTAACATATAGATGATAGTGTAGAATTTGAAGAGAGGCCTTCAGAATTTCCATTACAATCTTCTGAACCGCATAAAAGGGAATTTGAAAGGATTTAAGGATATTACATGTAAATTTTGGTAAACAACCCCTCGCTCCAAATAGTAAGCCTGCAACATCCCAGTTGTAAAGCGAAATGCCATATTTTTCACTGAGGTATGGAAGACAAGGTACATATTTAGCTCGCTTGTCATCATTTATCTGCAGTGCTTGATTTGTGTCTCGTTCAAAGCAAATCGTAGGGTCTAAGACCATCGCTTTCTGGGTTCTTCTATTGACGGCAATTATATCGACTCTTCTATGAGAATCATCTTCAGACACACAATGAATCTCCTCATGTACTTCCCATCCTCTGTTTCTTAGCAGGTTGGCAATTGCTGTACGGGCACGATGGTGTCTGTTGTTACGCAGTAGCTCTCCCTTCTTACGGAACCCCAGTACGTGGCCAAGTGTTTCAGTCTCATTGCAGCCGGGATGGCGACAACGGGTAGTACTGAAGGTTCTGCCAGGGACAGATCTCACTGCGGTGACGTTGCTAGACATCTTGATGGCACTGATGTATTCCGAGGACGAAAGACACTTTTAGAAAGATCCAGGAGTTGGCTTTGGGGCATTCTTCAAATGTACAAACATCTTTGCCTTTATGTGGGAGCTGGCACCATGACTGGAATGATTGTTTTCTGAGAACTTCTCTACAGAACATCTACAGTGCCCTGTCCATTTAAAAGTTGGCCATCGACAAGTTCCCAACCGTTACATTTCGGACATGGCTATATCATGTTAAATCGATTTAGATTAACCCGAACTATATTATCCTGAAGGATATTACATTCCTCACGAGGCACCCTGTATAAAAAGTTTGTCTATTTTGACAAAAACAATAATTTTTAAAACATTTTTATTCTCCTGCTAATTTACAGATACCAGAAATCACTTTTTTGTCCTCAGTTTACAATTTCGTTTAGTGCAACTACAGATTTGTAGGAAGGAAATATTGTGTAAAAAAATACTGGGTAGTACAGTAAGATGTGCTTAAAATCATTTTATTCAGAAAATTAATTTCTGTAATTCGTGCTGTTGCTGATAATACAGAAAATATTACATGAAATAAATATTACCATTTACCACCGTGCATATTATTATAGTTTGATAAATTATTTGAATTATTTGATAGTAGTTACAAGTTTTATTGATGTTACATACTAGATAATAATGTTTAATATTAAACTTAGAACAGTGTGATATTCTTCTATGCCATAGTATGATGATTCTTATTATATGCACCCACACCAACAAAGGGCAATAGTTTGATTCTAGAACGAGAGCTTGCTTCTACAGCATCGATGTGTTGGGCAACTTTCAAATACTTCTTAGGAATTATTTTTGTTTGTGTGATATTGGCCATGAAAAATGACGATTTCTTTGGAGTACGCTTCCTGTCAGGGTCGTTGAAATCCACGTGGTACAGACCAAACTTGGACCTGGAAATAAACATTTTAAATATTAATTATTAAATATAAAATAATCAAGATATATATTAAATATAATTATCTAGAATATGAAAACATGATGAAATGTCAGTCATTAGTGGAATAATAATAAAACTATTATTTCAGATTGCATTCTAATTAGGGTAAGGTTGCCTATATCGCACCACTTTAGCATTTATAATTTTTATTGAACAAAATTTTTTTTTCTGCATTCCTTTACAGAGATACATTCCCAGAACACTTACCTTTGATGTAAAAAAGAATCCTTGAATTTGATTTAATATTTTTTAATTAAAATGACATTTTCGAAACACATGTCAGAGGTGCCATTTAGGCAACTAGTTTCCTAAATAGCACCTGCGGTTTCTTAAATCGCACCTCTTTATCTGCAGGGAACAGGATGAAGGAAAGGTTTTAATATTTAAAATATTGAAGAGTATTTGAATGAATAATGTAATAAATACAAATTACAAGTTTATTGAAATTAATAAATGAGAGTAACGCATCTTCAAATGAAATTGAAAAAATAGAGCGTAAATTACGTAACATTTAAACTTTCTGAATGCGTTTTTATTGTTACACATTTGCCATGTGCTTCACCAGGCAGTTCAGACTGTAAACTGCGTCACCTTTTCTCCACGATTATCTCGAAGCCACCTAAGAACTGGTTCATGATATAGCTGTCAGAAATGATTGGAAGATAGAAACATCTAAAGGCTGGACCTATGAGTATTATGACGAGGAAGCTGAAACAGGAGCATACCATTTTCCCGAGATAATCTAGCTTCTAAATTTTTGGAATGGGTCGTATAGGTGGACATACAGAAGCAGCACTTTTTTCTATGGCAGGTGTGAGTGGCAAATAAAATGTTTGACTATTCGACAAATAGTTCACCGTTGATGTAACCTGAATCAGAGCAAACAAATAACGATCCTGGAGGAGCACCAGCTGATAATGTAGGATGCACTGTTTGACGTTTAAAATATATCACAGGTGGCACAAAATATCTGGTGCGCTTGTGCAACACACACTTGTTGTATTAACGTCCTTTTCACCACTTGATATTGCACCCACCTGATGCATTCCTAGTTCAGTTAAAATTTTGGGGCCTTCTTTTATACGGTTAGAATTGCTACAGTTGCTCATATAGCACCGGTGCGAATTAGGCACCTACAAAGTGGTGCGAATTCAGAAACTACGCCATAAGTTATTATTTCCTTAATTATAGCCTATAATTACCACATGTTCGAAAATCCTACTAAGTTAAATGTTCTTTAATACCTCTTTAAACGAATAACATCTTAAGATTATGGATTCCTTTGCATACAAATCCGTTATTTAGTTACAAAATGTTAGCTAAATATACATCCACCTGAACGATTACATTAGATACACTACCACCACGCTGCTAACACAAACAAGTGGCAGAAATCAAGTGGCATGGTGGAAGTTCATATGGTAGATTGTAACAATACCACTAGATGCCACACTACTATAGTAATTTCTTTTAAACTAGCGATTTAGGAAGCGGTGCGATTTATGCTACTCTACCCTATTCCATGTAATACAATACAAGCTTAAGTAGTTATTTAAAATTAAATGCGCTTCTGTTTTATGCACTTGATGTTGTAGGCAACTGGATTCAATTGTGTACCCTTCTCACCTGTTACGGCCAAGATTCTAGATTGCAATAGAAGCTGTTTTAGGAGTAACCAGCTATTTCAGATTCCCAGTAAAATGTTTTGATCCTTTCTTACAAAATGTATAAAATGTATTATTAATCTACTAGCCGTACCCGTGCGTTCCGCTGCACCCGTTAGAAATAAATATGACGTAATTACATAATTAAAATAGGACATTTGATCCAGGGAACAATCGTGTTCGATAGAAGGATAAATCGTTTAATATGTTACTTAATTTAAATTGTATTTAAAATATTAAAATGCGATCATTTTGATCCAGAGACCACTCATTTGGAGCAATGACAATTCCTTTAACATGTTTCTTAATTATTACCAATTATTTTTGGAAAAGCGAAAATTAACAGAAAAATTTTGGCTACAGATTTATTATGTTTATATTATATTATATTACAAAAGTGTGTTGATAACGGATGTACTCGAATTAGAAAGTTTTGAATTTGTTGTGGGAGCTCTTGATTCTCAGGAGGAACAACTTTTACAACAGCGCAACATAATCTGCTTGGCTCATTACCCAATTTTTGCATTGCATTTATTGCATATGTATTTTATGTATTTTAACACGATTCAATTGAGCATAGTTAAAATTTGAATTATGAAATAATGGATTGCTAAGCTAACGTACTATTACTGCATACTAAATCAATACACTCTCGTTGTTCGTTAATTCTCTGAGATAAAAAGAATATGTTCATAAACATTATTATAATTAATACAGGAAATGAATATACAGAATAACCTATCAAGTTTTCTGTGCATAAGAAGCTATTTTAATCTTGCCTGTCCTCAATTCACTCACAAGTTACTGTAATAACATTATAGCATTATGTCCATCCAGAGAAACTACGCTTTCCAATGATGAAATAATAATTAATTATACAAATCGGTTAATTTAACTTCATACAACACAGAAACATTGTCTGTAGGCTATGTTTCATAGCTTTCGATTGTTGTGTCCAAGGCCCTTATAGACGAAGTCATTTGTTTTTATTTCAATACACCGCCTTAGATGGCAGTTATTTTAATTTTAAAACTCATTTATCTCATTAAATATCAGTCCTATCAAACTTTTTCAGAGAATAAAACTTATCAGAAATCATTTTTAAAGAAACTTTTGTTATGTAACATGTTTAAAAAAATCAATAATAAGCGAGATATTTCGATTTATTTAATTCAGACCCCCTTATAACCCCCCTTTTAAATAACGTATTTTGAATGCTATATAGCCTATAATCTAAGTTACAACGAACTTAATTTATATTCCAATTTTCATCGAAATCCGTTCAGCCATTATCGCGTGAAAAGGTAACAAACATACAGACAGACATAGAAACAAAAATTTCAAAAAAGCGATTTTCGGTTTCAGGGTGGTTAATTATATATGTTAGACCAATTATTTTTGGAAAATCGAAAATTACCAGAAAAATTTCGGCTACAGATTTATTATTAGTATAGATTTATAACGGGTAATTTCTTTTGTTTTCTATTAGGCCTGTTATAATTATCAGCCAATTGTGTCTTGACTTTATGGAAAATTTCAATCTTACCAGTTCTATTTATACAATGTGTCCACATAAACATTACGTGATTATAAACTGCTATAATTTGGAACTATGTATTACGAAATTCATACCGATGCCATTAGAAAGAACGGCTTAAAGAATTTCAGTGGATGTGGAATTGTGATCGTTGGCGGAAAACAATAGACGGCACCATAATGCAAAAAAAAAAAAAAAAAAGCTGTACCTGCTCTTTCGCTTGTCATTGTGGCATTGTTCGTTAGAGGCAAATTGTTTTAAATGGTGTAAATGTTTACATTTCAACTCAATGTGAATTCTGCAGCATTTAGAGAGTTATGGCGAACCCACAGGAACTTAAATGTAAAATGATTGACATTGATTATTGAAGGAAGTAATTCGTGTTCTTTACATGAATGTATTTTTTAAATAGATATCATAGTTATTTTAATGGAAGTTAATACTTTGATAAATAAACAATCAAGAGTATATCTAGGTCCAAAATTACATTCTTCTAAAATCTTTGTAAGAGATATCAAATTTGTGTGTTAGAATATGACAAAATAATTAGTATAAATACTCCTATGCTTCCACATTTTCCTTGGTTTAATGTTTCTTTGAGGAATTATATTTGATTAAAAATTGAGATTATTATTATTATTATTACTATTATTATTATTATTATTATTATTTTATTTTACTTACTTGGCTTTTAAGGAACCCGGAGGTTCATTGCCGCCCTTACATAAGCCCGGCATTGATCCCTATCCTGAGCAAAATTAATCCAGTCTCTATCATATTCCACCTCCCTCAAATCCATTTTAATATTATCCTCCCATCTACGTCTCGGCCTCCCCAAAGGTCTTTTCCTTCAGGCCTCCCAAATAACACACTATATGCATTTCTAGATTCGCCCGTACTGCTACATGCCCTGCCCATCTCAAACATCTCGATTTAATGTTCCTAATTATGTCAGGTGAAGAATACAATGCGTGCAGTTCTGTGTTGTGTAACTTTCTGCATTCTCCTGTAACTTCATCCCTCTTAGCCCCAAATATTTTCCTAAGCACCTTATTCTCAACCTATGTTTCTCTCTCAAAGTGAGAGTCCAAGTTTCACAACCATAAAGAACAATCGGTAATATAACTGTTTTATAAATTCTAACTTTCAGATTTTTTGTCAGCAGACTGGATGATAAAAGCTTCTCAGCCGAATAATAACAGGCATTTCCCATATTTATTCTGTGTTTAATTTCCTCCCGAATATAATTTATATTTGTTACTTTTGCTCCCAGGTATTTGAATTTTTCCACCTCTTCAAAGGATAAATTTCCAATTTCCATTTCGTACAATATTCTCGTCACAAGACATAATCATATACTTTGTCTTTTCGGAATTTACTTCCAAACCTATCTCTTTACTTGGTTCAAGTAAAATTCCCGCGTTTTCCCTAATCGTTTGTGGATTTTCTCCTAACATATTCACGTCATCCGCATAGACAAGCAGCTGATGTAACCCGTTCCATTCCAAACCCCCTCTGTTATCCTGAAATTTCCTAATGGCATACTCTAGAGCAAAGTTAAAAAGTAAAGGTGACAGTGCATCTCCTTGCTCTAGTCCACTGTCAATTGGAAACGCATCTGATAGAAACTGACCTATACGGACTCTGCTGTACATTTCACTGAGACACATCTTAAATTATTATTATTACTATTATTATTATTATTATTATTATTATTATTATTATTATTATTATTATTATTATTAAATGTGTAAAATAACTCGTTAATTAGTCCGCATTTTATAGAAAATATTCATCATTACACTTGAAAATTTTGAAAAACACAGTAATTTTTGTACAGAAGTATAACTTCACGGTTTATCGATGGAAAGAAGGGAAGTTTATTCGTATTCTTTACAAGATATTACAAACTACAGGTGTACTCACGTATATCCCGCAGTCCACTCGAAGTTGTCTATGACGCTCCAGACAGTATGACCGATCACTTTGCTTTTGTCTATGTACATAGCTTGTAGCATTTCCACCATGTAAGTCTGGAGGACACAATAAAATTTAAATAAGTTTATGCTCGATCATGCCGAAACGTTGTAATTATACACCTGGTAGCAGACCTTTAATGCATGTCATTAAAGTACACCTACTCATTAAAGGTCAGGTCTTTCAGCCAATGACGACTCAGGTTACAACTGTTCAGCCAATGACAGGTCAGCTTTCTACCGTTATAAAACCGCAAGTATCGATTATTCTCGGATATGCAATCGAAAGAGAATTAGCGAAAAGTCACGGAGGCTGGAAATCCAATATTATCGCAGAAGGTTATGTTCTGTTGCTATAATAATTAGCGTTAATTGTAAATAATATTCAAATAAATTCAATTTGTCATCTCGTTTTTCAATGTCTAATTTAATTTCAATGTTATCTCTGTAGGTTCTTATGGCCTAGCAAGGTCAATGTGGACATCTGTTCCTCGGAAAAAATAAATACTTTCGCGTCTGCGCACATCTCACAACATACGGAACATTGCTGAAGGTCAGATACAATTGAAATTAATAATACCAAGTTAGAAATATGGTCGAGCTTAAAAAGTCGTATGAAACTCGCCTATAATGGTAATTAAGAAGCTCGTATGAAAATTATGAAACTCGCTTGCGCTCGTTTCATAAATATCCATACTCACTTCTTAATTACCTTCATTATAGGCTCGTTGCATAATGTACTATTATGTGTAAATATATACTTTTATAATGAAGAATCACTTCATCACTGTAAATAAATATTGTATTTCTATACAAACCATAGCACTTCTAACTACAGAGCTACATAAAATAACATCTAATGGCTTGGAATGTACTCATTTACCAGTAGGTAATTAAACAGGGCCTGTAAAGGAAAGAAACGTCATCATCATCACTATTATCATCATTACTTCATGGGTTGGGTGAATTCCTGTATGGGCCTTTATAATAGCTGAATTGGACTCTTTCAATCTTTTATTTATTCGTTCAAGGTTTCGTATTCTTGGAGTCATAAGCTTGTCGTGTTATGCGATATATTAGCATTCTTGAAACTGGCAGTTTCATCTGTCTCTATATTCGATGAGTTTTCATGAAAGGAAAAATGTCAAGCTTGTTACGGATATATTTCTAAGTTTATCTAATTTAGAATATCTCTTGATGGTTTTCAGATACTTCATCTCTGGTCATTGGATTTTATTCCAATCACCCCTTTTCATAATGTGCAACTTTCAGTTTCATATAGCAATATAGGGATTGCCATAATATTGTAGAATTTTAATATTGTATCTCGTCTAGTCTTCTTTTTTAAAGTTCTAAATAGCCTATAATTCCTGTTATTTTTATTGAAGCGTGTAACATATTTACGTGGGTCATGATATGCCAGAACTAAAGGGGAGGCGGGAAATAGGAAAGATTGGAGAATCCTGAGTTTGCAGTGAAAGATCTGTCCTTGGGTAAAACATTAGAAATAAATGAATAACTTACAAATAACCTTTAAAAAACCCGGAGGTTCAAGGCCGCCCTCACATTGTCCCTATCATGAGCAAGATTAATCCAGTCCCTACCATCATATCCCACCTCTCTCAAATCCATTTTAATATCATCCTCCCATCTACGTCTCAGCCTCCCCAAAGGCCTTTTTCCCCTCAGGTCTTCCAACTAACACACTATATACAGTTTTCGATTCACCCATACATGCTCATCATCATCATCATCATCATCATCATCATCATCAGCATCATGGATTAAGCCTTATAAGGCTCGTTCCGGTCTCATTTTTTTAACACTGTTGAGTCCATCTTGTTTTCGGTCTACCAACATTTCTTCTACCTATTGGGTTATAGTTCATCATCAGTTTTGGTATGCTGTATACTTCCATTCTTTGTATATGTTGTTTCCAATCGTTTCTATATTGTTTTATTCTGTCTATTAATTTAAAAATGCTTAGTTCCCCCCTTATAACTTCACTTCTTTTCCTATCCAATAAGATGTAACCTGCTACAGATCTTAGAAATTTCATCTCTGCTGCTTCTATTCTCCTTTCTTATTTTTTAGTCAGGATCCAAAATTCAGACCCATAAAGCAACATTGGCACTGCCATTACCTTATAAAATTTAATTTTTGTTTCTTTTTCTAGTACTTTTTAGGGATCTGTTAATGACACCGCATACATAGCTGAATTTATTAATCTTGTTTTGAATATCTTCATTCTTCATATAAGAAATGTCGCACCCAAGATAATTGAAACAATTTATCTGTTCAATAATTTTTCCTTCCAAGACAATTTTGGCTCTTAATGTATCTGCTCCTCTAAATGCTAAAACTTTTGTTTTGTTAATTGAAATATTTAAGCTAAAACTTTTACTTATATTATGTTTTGATTTAATATTCCTAATTATGTTAGGTGAAGAATACAATGCGTGCAGTTCTGTGGAATGAATAAATAACGTAATGTGTATGAGAAACATCGTAAGGATTGTTTGTCTTAGTAGTAGTAAAATATTTAAGAGGCTATGTATTAAGTGGTGTATATTTAATGTCTTTGAGCACAAATGAATAACTTACTGCTAAGTACGTGATTCTTGTGTTGTCATTCAAGGTTCCATCGTCGGCAAATCCATTTTCTGTTACGAGAATTTCCCAATCTGGTCCATATTCCTTCTTGAACCACTGAAGAATGCGCCTGATGGATTTAGGAGCTATCTGTAAAATGTGTTATTACTGTCATAGTTAATTTCATTAATACAGTCAAACTTCCCACCGGAGAAAAATCAAATGTCCGTTATTGAGAAGTGTCCGCTATTTAGAAAATCGTTAGTATGTATACAGTACATTAAAACTTCTCATACATATTCAACGCTATATTTTACAGTACAGTACAGTAGACAGTGAGATTGTTTACAGTATTCATCCAGAGAGAAATCGTACCAGTAAATATTTTGTAAATTAAATAAACATCAGTCACTGTACCACTTCACCTCACACAAAGAAATCTAGAATTGCATTCTCAGTGTATGATTTTAAAACAACATCCCTGTTTTTCAAAATTTCACTAACCTGAGTTTTTCCCACATTAAACTTTGTGGCCAGCTCACGAACATTTAATTTCTCCTTCTCACTATGCTTTACAATATCCACTTTCTCTTTTAGTGACAAACGTTTACGTGTTTGTGACATTTTTAATGTGACTGTACTTCCGAACACTCAAACTAAGAAAATACGGACTGCTCACGTACAGTATCACAACTAACAACTGTGCTGCTTACCTTCAATAAAGTACAAGAACGTTCAAATGCACGATAATGATTGTTGCAAACAATTCCGTTATTATTCCGTTTAATTTAAAACCGCCTTTTTCTTTTTTCTTTCACGCTGTCCGTTATTTGGATGTTTTAATTGTTGTTGGGAGATACATTTCAGTGTCCGCGTCCGTTATTGAGAATGTCCGCTATTTGGAAGAATTTTATCATAAGGGCCAATGTTATTTTGCAGGGGAATTTTAAAATGTCCGCTATTGAGAGGAGTCCGCTATTGGGAAGTTTCACTATATTATTATTGTTAATCGGAGATTTATATTACATTGTACCTTACAGTTTTATTGGATTACATTGTAATAATTCCTGATACTATTTTTCCATTTAAGAAAATTCGTATTTCTATAAATGTTAAAATATGTCACTGTTTCAATGACATTTCTCTTTTTTAAATTTTTATCTTTCTTTAATGCCAACAAGAACGCCGTATTTAATAATGTTAATAAAACTGATAACAGTTCCGCCAACCCAACAACAACACAATTACGCAATGTCCCAACAATGTTTAGTTGTTATTGGGTTGGCGACACTATTATCTGTTCTGTTATCTGTTTTTGTTGCATTTATTCATACTATTGAATCTGGCGTTCTTGTTGGGACACCCTTCACTTTTTCAGCGCGTATTAAATGACTGTAAATGTTTTGAAGCACATTATTATGCTTGATTAGTCTGTTCTCAGATATACCCGCTCCATGCTGTGTTAATTCTAATTTTCATGACCGAAACACGTTCTATTCATATACCATGTGTATTTCAAACTGTAGTACATAGGAAATTAACATTGCCATAAGAAATCCATGTAGCTGGCCATGTGTAACAAATTAGTAGGCCTTGTAGAAAAGAAGACTATCTACTGATTATTGCCAGCTTACCATACATGATCCTTTGATAACATATCATTAGTTTTTTGTTAGGTGGTTCAAAATAATAACATCCTAGTGTTACTATTATAATTCCTGTTGTGTATTTCATTTCAAAGTTTTTTTTTGTCATTAGCTTACTTTTTTCACATATAACAACAATTTTAGCCACATTATTAAGTTTACACAAGTCTGATTGCATTGAGGGATGGAACTCTTCTACCAGGAAAAAGGCTAGCAAATAGGTCTCTTACCGTTCTCAAAGAATTATTGTTTCCATACAGTTCAATAAATAAAATATTTTCTTCCATAGTTTCAAGATTAATGCCATCAAACAACATTTTAGTTAGCAATAATTAGTAGATAGTCTTCTTTTCTACAAGGCCTACTAATTTATTACACGTGGCCAGCTACATGAAATTCCACTTTCAATTTTTTTATACATGGAGTTATAGGCCTATGGCAATCTTAATTCCCAGAGCCTTCTTTAGTTACAAGCCGGGGCATGGGTAGGTTTGGCAACGCAGAGTGGAGGCGGGAGATTTTAAAGTGATATTGTGTTTGCTCATTGCTTTCGTTATACGTAACGCGTATTTTTTCAATATTACTTCATGCAAAAAGGTAAGATCAAGATTCAGAGTAGTGATGTAAATTATTACGGGTTCGAAAATAGTGTTTTATTGCAATCCATTAGCTATACGGCGTAAGTAGGCTACTTACATACAAAGGCTGCCACTTAAAATAATTACAAAAAACATGTTTTATTGGTAGTACGAAGGTAAATAAATAAAAAAGATATTCCTTGCACCGAAAATAATAAAATCAATAATGCAATAAAGACGTAAGTTCCTACGCAGTATTCTTAAGTTCCATTCAGTTAACAAATTTGTGGCTAGTAAATTGACAATGTTTTGCCGCATAATGTTGTTTCACCTCTGACGTAAAAGGTATAGGATATCATATGCATTTTACTTTCATGTCATTATGTCATGTTTTTCTATAAATATTTCAGATATCCAGGAAGCCAGTTTTAGTTTGAACCTGGCCAGTCACCATAGCAATACTGTTATCCTAAATTATTTGTTATAAACTTTTTAAAATATAATTTTAAATAAATACAGTATAACTACAGAAAACAAGCTAAGAATGTAAATTATGCAAATAGGCCTAAAAATAAAATGTAAACAGAAGAAACTCTTGATATACCCATTATAATAAAAGTATGAGGATGTAAATACAATTAAGCCAAGTAAAAAAATCTATGAATAAAAGAAAAAACATGCCTTCAAAATAATACGGAACAAAACGCAACATTAGCATTAAGTACATGCATGTGTCAATTAGCGTAAGCTCAGTGAACTTTAAATCCTGTAAAAAAATACGAAGTGAAAGAAACATGTTGATACCTACGGTCTTACTAATAAAAACTCTATATACAGACGTTTAACTGTCTTATACTTATACAATGAGTAGCTCGTTTATAAGTCGTGTGTAAATTCCTTACTAATAATCACTACATACGTCGTGTATAACAGTATAACTGTTACACAGCTACGTCATAGTTTCGTCATTACTTCGTTACGAAAGGTAATAGAATATCTGAGGTTCTCTATTGCATCCGGTAGAGCGCTCTAGTGTGGCGTGTTAAATATCGATAGTACAACTCGCTCTAATCGATTACTACACTACATTTTGGTCAAAGAGTACAAGCTACAGCAATATTATTCTAATAATTCTATGATCTTTGGTTTGTTCTTCTGTGGTTACAAGGCAGGGGCGTATTTTGCGGGCTACCGGCGGTAGCAAGGAAATTACAAAAGAAAAAGTTTATAATATAACATAATGTAATAATTTTGTATTATTAGTTTTACCATAGTAATTAAAATCAAAGTAATTGTTAGATATATATTTTTGTAATAATAGGGTCAGCGGTAGCCCAAACCCTTTAACCAGTATACACCACTGTTACAAGGTAACCATCATCATAAAATGACAGTCGGTACGAACAGCTGTTAGAAGGGCGGCCATTTTTTCGCTATATACAACGCTTAAACCAGGGGTTTCGTGTATATAACTACTGCAAAGCAATTCCCATTGTATAGTTACAGCCTGTTTATACGTCCATAGCTTATTCATGGTCTATTAGTAACGTTTTCTGTCTCAACTCTGCATAAGTCTCGTATAAAAACTATACACGGTTTATTAGTAAGACTGATAATTTATTACAAAATAAATAATATTAATAAACAAACCTTTAAAACCAACAAAGTGATTATATGGACCTACAAATTATAGGTAGTTCTGACGTATAGCAGGCATTCCGAATCTTCAACAAAACTGCAACATTTATGGGATCACAAAACAGCTGTTTACAATGACTTTGAAAACCAACGGCGTAACTTTATTGATATAGGAGGCGAGACCCAACAATTTGGCTAGAATTCTGATACACTACAAACCACAAATAAGACTATAAAACTGTAGTTATACAATATTTAATATTTAATAGAATAGTCAATTACTTTGTCATCAATAACCGTAAAAATTCCCAAAGACTGCAATCATTTTATTTCCATTTATTGTCTTGTTTTTTTTTTATCACCAACGCGCATATAGTCTATAATACATCAACAATTAACGTTTGGTACGACCGCGAACATAATTTCATCGACACACACTTATATTGTAACATTAATTTACATTTAAAATCAACATTAGCACCAACACGTGTCCTGTATGGTCGGCCTCCGGCTGACAGTTAATTACAGTGTTGCCAACGTATGGCTCCGGCTTGTAACTAAAGAAGGCTCTGTAATTCCCTATGTACTACAGTTTGAAATACACGTGGTATACTTGTCTGTTGAGTTTATGTCTAAAGTTATGGACAGCAGGTCTCCAGAATTAACGTTTTGAACTCTATGCCTGAACTTACCGTTAACCACGATGACGTATTTGATTCAATCCACTGAACTGGAATGTACACATGTGC
Source organism: Periplaneta americana (assembly GCA_025594305.2). Taxonomy (NCBI): domain Eukaryota; kingdom Metazoa; phylum Arthropoda; class Insecta; order Blattodea; family Blattidae; genus Periplaneta; species Periplaneta americana. The sequence goes on along the minus strand of JAJSOF020000005.1, from coordinate 184,199,799 downwards.
ATCGATATCATTCTCATAAGATAGTTCGAGATTAGGTTTCGCAGCAGAAACTAGGTATGATGTGTATTCGTTTAGACCCAAGAAATCAGCACTTCCTGAAACACATGATTTGCACTTGGATCACCACTCAGTTCCTTGCTTCTTTGGTTCAGTTACTCATCGTTTGGAACTCTGTAAATTTTATCGCTTACAGTTACCTTAATCTATAGAGGGGTCGGGGCAATTTGTGCATAGTGAGGTAATTTGGGTATGAATTACAATTTATTTAGTAAAACTTTACCTAAACTTCAAGTACATTCCAATTTAATATATATTGTCTGTTTCACAATAATTGTCTGTCATAGAGTGTTAAAAATTTGTGTTGGTCACACTGTTTTTCTTATTTATTTACCAGTGTCTGAAATGACACATCACATTCAAATCAATATTCTTGGAAAACCAGCTATGATACAGTAACCAAAAATCACGTGTGTGTGCACTACACATATTCAAAACATATTTTTATGTTCGACCATGCCGAAATGTAGTAATTATACACCTGGTAGCAGACCTTTAATGGACCTCAGTGAAGTACACCTACTCATTAAAGGTCAGGTCTTTCAGCCAATGACGACTCAGGTTACAACTGTTCAGCCAGTGACAGGTCAGCTTTGTACCGTTATAAAACCGCAAGTATCGATTATTCTCGGATATGCAATCGAAAGAGAATTAGCGAAAAGTCACGGAGGCTGGAAATCCAATACTGTCGCAGAAGGTTATGTTCTGTTACTATAATAATTAGCGTTAATTGTAAATAATATTCAAATAAATTCAATTTGTCATCTCGTTTTTCAATGTCTAATTTATTTTTAATGTTATCTCTGTAGGTTCTTACGGCCTAGCAAGTTCATTGTGAACATCTGTTCCTCGGAAAAAATCAATACTTTCGCGTCTGCGCACATCTCACAACATGCGGGACATTGGCCAAGGTCAGATGCAAAGAAAATTAATAATATCAAGTTAGAAATATGGTCGAGCATAAAAAGTCGTATGAAACTCGCCTATAATGGTAATTAAGAAGCTCGTATGAAAATTATGAAACTCGCTTGCGCTCGTTTCATAAATATCCATACTCGATTCTTAATTACTATCATTATAGGGTCGTTGCATAATGTACTATTATTAAATGTAATAATGTATCATTAATATACTGGCGGACAAAAAATTTGAGACACTTGAATTTTACTTTGTAAATGTAGTGAATAGGTCACCAATATGTTTTAAATAGTGATTAATATGATTATAATCTTACTATACAAAACAATAAAATAAACATGTGCCTTCATAACATGAATAATTGCCAACAGTAATGCCCATTGTCGTTACACTCTGCATAAGTACAATTTTGTTCAAATCTAGATTGTGATGTAACTGTTGGTTGTATGAAGTCATATCATTTTCGTTTTCAGTCTATTAATTTTAATAATCATTTAAAACATATTGGTGACATATTGAATACAAACTAAAATACAAGTGTCCCAATTTTTTTGTCCGCTATTGTAGTTTGTTAGTAAATTACAATTTACAAACGTAGTATAATTTGGATATACTCGTAATTGCAGTTTAATTAGTAACTAATGTAGTTTTCGTTCCAAATCATGCCAAGTGCACAAATTATGGATTGGTGAAAGACAAATAAATATCCGAAATATTTTCTGTCCCTGATTTTAATGAGAAATATTTTAAGTTTACAGTCGCCCTAGGTAGCGCAGTTGGTATAGCGCTGATCTTCTATGCTCGAGGTTGCGGGTTCGTTCCCGGCTGTGCTTAAATGCGACAGGCTCATGTCATAGATTTACTTTCATATAAAAGAACTCCTGCCGGACAAAATTCCTGTACACCGGCCACGCTGATAATAACCTCTGCAGTTGCGAGCGTCGTTAAATAAACCGCAATTTGAATTTTTTAAGTTTACAAAGTAAGCCTTATCAAGAATTTAAGTATTGACTGAAATTTTTCATCTAGTTCTAATTAGAAATTTTAAATGTCTGTCTAATCTATGAATTCTATTCTACATACATACACTAACCTATGGTTGTGATAATTTGATTTTTTTAAGGATTTTAAAGCATATGTTGCTTCAGTAATACACATTATACCCAAATGATTCTATCCTTCATGTGAATTGAGTATTTATTTATTTAATTTATTTAATTAATTAATTTATTAATTAATTTATTTATTTAATTATTTTATGTATTTATTTTATTTATTCTATTTAATGTATTTATTTATTTATATATGTATGTATTTATTTATTTACTTATTTACTTATTTATTTATTGTACTTATATATTTATTTTACTTATTTACTTGTTAATTGTTTTATTTATTTAATTTATTCAATTTATTTATTTAATTAATTTATTTTTTTTTATTTATTTCATTTTATTTATTTATTCAACTTTATTATTTATTTATTTATTTATTTATTTGTGTATTTATTTATTTATTCATTTTCTTATATACTTATTTATGTACTTATTTACTTGTTTACTTATTTATTTATTTACTTACTTATTTATTTACTTATTTATTTATTTAATTTAATTTAATTTTATTTTATTTTATTTTATTTTATTTTTTATTTATTGAATTATTTATTTATTTATTAATGTATTCATTTATTGATTTATTTATTGATTGATTTATTTATTTATTTATTTATTTATTTATTTATTTATTTATTTATTTATTTATTTATTTATTTATTTATTTATTGTAGCATAAGATATAATATATAAAGAAAAAACTTTAGCTCGTCCTGAAAGAGTAGAACTCGAGTTCAGGGGCGGATTGCTGAATTGAAATTAATAAGTATAAGTATTAGCTATTATTATTATTATTATTATTATTATTATTATTATTATTATTATTATTATATTATTTAAGAAGAGGCCATCATACTTGGAAATGCAATAGAATCAATCCAGAAGGTCACAGTGTTAAAATATAAAAACTGATAGGAAAATGTTGTCATGGTAACTGGCTGTGGGTCTCTAAACTTAAAAAAAAGGTTGTTTTTTTATATCCAAATTACCTAAACTCACCCTACATGAAGGACGATTATTAAAAAGTTACATTAGTAATCTGTCACCTCGAATGTATTCGATTTCCTCCGGTGTGAACTGTGGGAGACGAGACTTCTGAAAACCTTGTGCGCGGCTTCTCTCTGCGATCTTGTCCTTAAGCTCTTGTGGATAGTCGCCTTCTTTGCTGAATATAGGATGGCAGTACAGTCCGGCCTAACAATAATATATTCATGAGTTGTAGTTTACGATTATATGTCATTTTAGTACCATACTTAAATCAGTGGAAATGTTTAATTACTAGGGACCGGATTTTTATGTAATTACATATTATATTCCTTTCAACTTAACCGTACATAAATAAATCTTTGCGAATCTTGTAATTACCATTAATATATTAAAATCTGATACTACATATTTTTACATATTTACCCCCACATTACATATTACGGCTTGGTATTACATAAATCTACATATTTAGAGGTTTTATTCATTTTTACTTCTCTTAAATGGGGTAAAAAAATTCTGCTGGTGAAGTTTACAATTTGAAATACACAGATTTAAAATGCCTTTTTACCTACCCAAAGAAGGATATATTTCGGGACGAAATATAACGTCCTTAGTTCCAGAAAGTAATAGAGGCACTCATCGCATACCATACACTAAATATGAGTGAACAAAAGCCAACCTTTCTCATACAACTACATTGTATTGTAAAAATCACTCAGAAAGTAGCGTTGCTTTCATGCGGTGGAGTGGGACGAGGACGACATGATTTGTCTGGAACTATAATTGTTCTGCACACGTCTAACAAGCCGTTCCCATGCAATTTGCAACCTTACCCACCCTCTTCCTAATCCTTCCAGGGAAATCCCGTGTCAAGTCTGGCATGAGCCACAATAAAGTAGCCGACTTTTGAAAAGAAGCTGGAGTAAAGGAACAAACTGGAAAGATGTTAAAAGATTAAAATAAATAGCTTTTCAGGTTATAGCTTGACCTCTTTACTTTAAATTTAGTAGACCTTTAGGAAATGGGATTTTCCGAGCAATTGGAAAGCAAGGTTCTCGGCTGAAATAATCCTACCCTTCTGAATGAGACTGGAATGTCACTTTTCAAACAAAAGTTTGTAAATGCCTTTAGTTTGAGGTTTCAGTAGGTACTTTGTTTCTTACAGGGAGCAGCTAAAATGCATGTGTCCCACATCTCCTCCTATTTTCTCCTAATCCAGTAAAGCGAAACAGTGCTTGCAGTACTGTTGTGTCATTCATTTCACTCAGTTCTCTAGTGTTAGTACTTACAGTATAAAGTGCAAGTGAGTTTATCTACTGCTTTTAACTAACTAAAATGGCCCCTGTATCTTCAACCCTAACGACAAAAATAAAATCATGGCTTGTGATGGACGAAGCTTCCACTACAGATGGAAAAATACTAATGTGTCAAGTGTGCGGTAAAAAAGTCGGGTGCTCTATAAAATCACAACTGGAGAGTCTTACCTATCCTATACCTTTTTTTAATTTAACTATAACAATTTTATTTTCCACCTTTGCTTATCTTAGTGTTATTAGTTTACATTAACTTTTTCGATATTTTTGTTGTATCATCTTCAGATGTTAGGATGTTATGTCAACATGTGTGATGAAAACCTAGCCTCGTAGTGTGTTGTGAGTTGTTAAAATGCATAGAACCTATCATGATTTCCTAGTCTTGCCAGAGTTGATAGTTGCTGTGAATTAACCTAATTCAGTGTCTCAAGTTGCTTGTTAAGATTGTGTTAAAATTCACTATGAAAGTCCGTGTGGGACAGTGTAAAATTATGTGAGAGCAATGATATAACATATAAATATAAAATTGTAAAACAAATGCAGTATACACTTTAAAAACACTATAAACACTATAAAACACTTTGAACACGTGTATGGTTGGCCATGTCAACCAGTTGTTATGTCGTTGAATTTATGTGCCAACCATACATGTGTTCAAAGAGTTTTATAGTGTTTATAGTGTTTTTATAGTGTTTTAAAAGTGTATACTGCATTTGTTTTACATTTACAATTTTATATTTATATGTTATATCATTGCTCTCACATAATTTTACACTGTCCCACACGGACTTTCATAGTGAATTTTAACACAATCTTAACAAGCAACTTGAGACACTGAATTAGGTTAATTCACAGCAACTATCAACTCTGGCAAGACTAGGAAATCATGATAGGTTCTATGCATTTTAACAACTCACAACACACTACGAGGCTAGGTTTTCATCACACATGTTGACATAACATCCTAAAATCTGAAGATGATACAACAAAAATATCGAAAAAGTTAATGTAAACTAATAACACTAAGATAAGCAAAGGTGGAAAATAAAATTGTTATAGTTAAATAATACAGGGACATCATTTTATTTTTACTAACATTTTTAATATTAACCTGGCTATACCTTTGACTTAAAGGTTGTGAACCGGAAACACCCCTTCCAGTGGAGTTCAATGATACTGGCGTAAGATACAAACAAATCACTTCACTAGGTATAGGAGGGATGAAAAGTAGTTCATCCATTCACGTAAAGTAGGAAATATCGCAATTTTGAGTTTGATAAATTTCATTAGGTTTTCTTTAATTAAAAAATACAGTAAAATATTAACAATAAGTGTTTTTACTCTCGAACTGAGCTGTCCATTCGGACGTATTCATTATGCAACGCATATTATACTAGCTACAGCACATTAGCGTACAATATAGAGAATGAAGTTAAATTGAAAAATAATCATAATATGGATATTTAAACACATATTTGAAAATGATGACCGTTCATTTCTATACAGTCTTCAGTTCTTTTGTGTATATTATCGCACTATATACAGACTATTGTACCTAATTCCAATTACCAGTTTCGTCTTTCGTATACTACTAACTCATGTTGAAATAATTCTGTACCTACTCTATAAAAGAGTACCTTACGTACTGTAAATTCAATCTTCACTTCTGTCCGATCCGAAAAGATAAAATTATTCAGAAATGCTATTTATTATCCGTTCAAGTGGTTTTGTCGAGAGTCGTAGAAAGTGACAGTTAATTACTTAACGAGGCCCTTTTATTTAAGTTATTTTAAACAGTTGTATAATATTACGTAGACGTCAAATTCCTAACAGAAATTAATGTTTTCAAAAAAGAGCTAAGACAGCCCTGCCACAAAGGGACGGGCAGAATTGGGTGGGGGAAACCGGGATGCGACATAGGCAAACGGACGACAATACCTGTGCGAGAATATGATTCAATATTGAAAGCGAACATATTTTTGGAACATACTATACTCAGTAACTCAGTACTGTTTATGTTTACTAAGACTGTAAGGCGACTTTGACTGTATACGCTTGATCCTGTGTAGAGATCGGTTGCAAGTTCACTAGTAGAGGGGTGGGAGTGAAGTACATTCAAAAACTCAGGTACAATAAAAATTGAAGTAAAAATAAAATGATGTCCCTGTATAAGCTTATCGGTATTACCACAAAATGAAATATCCTATACCTGCCAGATATTGATTATCAATATTTTCATGATTTTCATATTTTGGTACATATTCAGCTTATTTTTCTTACATAAATATGTACATATTTCACACCTTGATATTACATAAAAATCCGGTCCCTATTAATTACTGCTCCGGAGAAAACTCATTTCTTAATATAAGTAGCATTTATTTCCTTGAAGATAGCAGTGCATATTATCGTAGGATACGTGGAGTATTTGGCTTACTTTTTGTTGTAAGCTCAGTTCTGCTGCCTTTCTGTCGGCTATGGAACTGCGGTTCAAAGGTTCACTCCACAGAATCGGTATAGTCAGGCTTACTTTCCCTGAAATACGAGAAACAATAAACATTTATTAACCTCTATTCACTGATGTTTTAGTCAGTGGGAAGTAATAGTATCTGCCCAGGATCTTACTAACTTCAAAATCACTTATTATTTATAAGATCTTACTGAACGCTTCTGAACTCTGCCGTGATCTGAAGTTGATCTGTCATCCAGTCCTTTTAAGGTCATGCACTACTGAAATTTCTAAAATCCACAATTTTTAGCTAGAGATTTGAAATTTTTACTGAACATGCATATCGACATCATGATCACTAGGGAACGGAATTTGGAGTAGTAAAAGCTAGTATTGGCATCTACACAGCCATTTGTTTACAACCCTTTATACCAAGTCCTCTCCTCCATGACATACTCTCAGATCTCTGCACGTCAACAGGTGAATGGGACAGTTGTCGCATAAGAACTTCAACATACAGGTTTGCATTTCAGAGTAGTGAAGTGCAGATACAATGCCGAAAGTGAAACCAACTAACAATACAAAATTAAAAGCTGGGGGCCATGGTTAGAAGCTTGCAATTATTACGCACATCACCTCCAGTCTGTGAAGAAAGTGGTCCAGTCTTTCGATCCCGATGATGCCGTTGCGATACAGATATGCCAGGAACTGCTAAATGATAGAACAATCGAGAAAGAAGTCATGGATATTAAGCCAAATTTTGGATATTTACCGGATGCCATTATTCAATTGGAAAAGTCAGGAGTAGAACTAGTTGAGCAAATAAATATTATGAGGACTATTGTAAATAAACTGAGTGCAGTAGAAGGTGAAGTAGGAAAACGTGTTGGTGAAAAAATAAACAGAGTTTTAATTAAAAATGATGGGTACGGTATTCTTAGTCGGATTTCAGATGTACTAACAAAAACGTGTCCCAATGACGTCATTCAACATGCTAATTTAATTGACGTATCTTGTTTCAAGTACTCTTCAATTGTCTCTGCAGATGTTAAAACATTTTCTTCCTTGCAACAGAGCAAAGTTGTATTTTTAAAATTTGAAAATAATATTTACAATTTATTATAACAAGGCACAGCAGGAATAATTGTTTCATGAACAAAACATAGCATCAATTGAAAATGCCATTTCGTTTGGTTCTACATTTTGTTCAACATTTAATGATACTGTATTAGGCTATATTGTAAATATTGCAATATATATTGCATATATTGTAAATATTGTAATATACGTAGTATACATATTATCATATTTCCTGACAGAAAAACACACATATTCAGAGGCGAGTTCCATGCAGAAGACATCTGTCTATCAACCATCAATATGTCGACTAACACGCGAGGACGCAGAGATTGATATTTAACTACGTATATTTGTAATGTTGTTTATTGGTGTCTTGTGCGTTGCCAAGAAAAGCACATGTAGTTAAAAAAGAAATGCAGATTATGTAGGTCACTATAAGTCATTAAATATTCAATTTGTTTTTTTCTGAAATACGTTTACAGCACGTTGCGAGTAAGTTTGTATGAAGTGGACTGTACTCGTCCATGCAGCTCGCTTGACAGTCACTGAGCTACGAATATCTATCACTACGTTTCACCATTCTTTTTTATAATCAAATACAATTAACCAATACCACAATTGAATTTACTCGATTTTATGTCATGTACAGCTGTTATAATCAAATATATATATGAATATATATATATATATATATATATATATATATATATATATATATATACATACACGTACAGTACCTTATTCCATAAATAGCTGTATGCCCGAAGCAGAGACCTAATTTCATCGGCATTATCAGTTGAACTGCCTTCGTCTGTGCTGCTACCTGGTCAATCATAATACATCTCATCTTTCTTTTATTTTATTAGGTTATTTTACGACGCTTTATTAACATCTGGGTTATTTAGCGTCTGAATGAAATGTAGGTGATAATGCCGGTGAAATGAGTCCGGGGTCCAGCACCGAAAGTTACCTAGCATTTGCTCATATTGGGTTGAGGGAAAACCCCGGAAAAAACCTCAACCAGGTAACTTGCCCCGACCGGGATTCGAACCCGGGCCACCTGGTTTGGCGGCCAGACGCTCTGACCGTTACTCCACAGGTGTGGACTACATCTCATCTTCATCACACTCTTTATCACTACTCATGTGTATTACTATCCTTTCAACTTCCTCTTCCATTAAAGCGCCACGATGCCAATATTCGTTTCCGATAATGTTTAACAGATTGGCAGCATTTTATCTAGTCTTCATTGGTGATTTTGAATTATCTAACACAACACTGCACTCAGATGGAAAATTTGGTATGAGACGTTCCCCTAACCATTTATTATAATTTTCGCCGTTCATTTCATCATGATAATCTGCAGATTAAGATTTGGAGTCATATATCAACTCGGCCGCTTCGATGAATTCCATTTCACCACCAGCGTGAACAACAATAGTCCTATGCCCAACACTTTGGTTTACATGCATACCTTGTACTTCATCATGCTGCCAACACTTTTATACGGTATAATGAGTATGGACCCATGTTTCATCTGTATAAACAATTGGCTTCTTTGGCCCCTTTTCGTTTTGTTTTGGCATTCTCAGGTATGCTGCACGACGTGCAACAATGTCCGACAGCTCCATTAAAACATATATGTTTTCGCATTTCTTAAATTTGTATCCTATGGATTTCAGCAGTCTCCAGAATGTATCTTTTCCTTAATAGCATCCATAAGCTTGCTTACGATCGGAATTTCTTTATCTCTGCTCATAAAACTCTAAAAAATTTCTGCGGATGACACATTTTTCAAAATCATCGAGTACCGCCGTTGTTGTTCTTTTCACAGCATTCGTTAATGGAATGATAAGACCTTTCTTTTTCTCTTCTTTACAAAATTTTAGCACATTGTATATAATCTTCCGCTTTGCGTGACGTGTGTCTCGGCGAAGTTTCCATTCGCTCTTGTGTACACACACACTTCCGATACCGACTAGCAGACTGAACGAACCGAACTGAGGCATTTCTTTACTGCAGCGCTGTGCATAGTTCGTCAGAACAGGGTGACGTAATGCGGTATCGATCGCATGTTTATGTCCAAGCTTACTCTACCTGCCGTCTGCAATGATTCTTCAGACGGGTAATAACTTCTGATATCGGCAAGTATTTATCAGCACTTAACGGTGACTCTCGCCCTACGGCTTTCCTCAGCCAAAGAATTAGTATTGCCATTCAACGAGGGAACGCTAGTAGTGTTATGGGGACTTTTCCAGAATCGAAATCGTTGGAAGAAATATTTTATTTCGCATCATTTAGTTTTGTTGCTAATTTCTAGTTCGGCCCTTACTCAATTGTTTAATTTAATTTCAAAATTGAATTAAAGTTTATTTTGTATAAGACAGTTTGATATGTTTTTTTTTATTTTTAATCTATTTTTTTTCTTAAAGGTAACACTGCATGTTGTGCAATGGAACATTAGTAATGCCCAACTCTAATTTGTTCATTTGAAAAATATATATAATTTCTTCAGTGTTCAAACATTAATACAAAAATTATACTGCTTTACATATAATTCTCTAGCAATAAAACTATGCTAAATACAGCCAATGAAATGCTCCATTTCACAACAGAGATATTAATGAATAAATATGCCACGTTTCATCACTCTGGCTTTAACCACTGATTACTTGTGGTTGAAAAAATTTAAAATTTATTTTCTGATATAATTAAACATAACTGGTGCATTAACACAACTTCTACGAATTATATAAAATACTACTCATAATTTCATTAAGGTATTGAACAAATTTTCATGAAAACATACGTTTTTAGAGCAAAAATTTAAAAAAATTATAAAATTGGTCAAAATTCGACAATTTTCTGTAGCACATCGCTTTAAAATTCCTGGACTATTAGATCACAATATGATGACGAACAATCTAGAAATGTGTAGTAAAAGTTAAAAATACCGCTTCTTGGAATGTGTTCAAAAAGAGTTCTCAAAAGAGCAACAGATTTTGTCTTTTGTCTTTTAATATTTTCTTCTGACTCCTTAGGTCAGCGGAAAAAAATAAATACATTTCAACATCACATACAAACATGCTATCCATTATCACAATGTTTAAAGAAATTCAACACAAAACATAAAAACAAAAGATGCCGGTGGGAAGCAATGAAATCTATACTAATAATAAACCTTAAGCCGAAATTTTTCTGGTAATTTTCGATTTTACAAAAATAATTGGTTCTAACATATATAATTAACCACCCTGAAAACGAAAAAAAATTGCATTTTTGCAATTTTTGTTTGTATGTCTGTCTGTATGTTTGTTACCTTTTCACGAGATAATGGCTGAACGGATTTCGATGAAAATTGGAATGTAAATTAAGTTCGTTGTAACTTAGATTTTAGGCTATATGGCATTCAAAATACATTATTTAAAAGGGGGGTTATAAGGGGGCCTGAATTAAATAAATCGAAATATCTCGCTTATTATTGATTTTTGTGAAAAATGTTACATAACAAACGTTTCTTTAAAAATAATTTGCGATAGGTTTTATTCCATGAAACATTTTTAAAGGACTGATATTTAATGAGATAAATGAGTTTTAAAATTAAAATAACTGCCATCTAAGGCCGTGTAATGAATTAAAAAAAATGACTTCGTCTATAAGGGGCCTTGGACAGCAGCAATAGAAAGCTATGAAAGATAGCCTACAGAGAATGTTTCTGTGTTTGTATGAAGTAATATCGGAAGCTAAATTAACCGATTTGTATAATTAATTATTATTTCACCATTGGAAAGTGTAGTTTCTCTAGATGGACATAAGTTAATGCTATAATGTTATTACAGTAACTTCTGATGTAATATATAATATAATATAATATAATATAATACAATATAAAGAATATAATATAATATAATATACTGTAATATAATATAATATAATATAATATAATATAATATAATATAATATAATATAATATAATATAATATAATATAATATAATATAATTTAAGTTATTTGAAGGGTTCAGAACCATAGTGGGCCAAGCACGATTTACTGAATACGTAGAAAACAAGGTTTAAAATTAAGTTATTGCCATAATTCAATGGAAACCTATAACAAGTAAAATAAAATATACACATTAAATCTAAATGATGTCAATCTTCATTAAACTATTGGTTGCATGTAATAAAAATTAAGAAACATGTTAAAGGAATTGTCATTGCACCAAATGAGTGTCTCTGGACCAAAATGATCGCATTTTAATTATTTGGATGCAATTTAAATTAAGTAACATATTAAACGATTTATCCTTCTATCAATCACGAATATTCCCTGGATCAAATGTCCTATTTTAATTATGTGATTACTTTATATTTATTTCTAACGGGTGCAGCGGAGCGCACGGGTACGGCTAGTATATCAATAACCACAATACGAGTATGTTGTCCATCTATCGCAGAAAGTAGAAAATATGCACAGAATTGTATTCAATAAAACTTGTTTTTGTCTTCTGTTTCCGTTAAGTCAATCGGTTCGTAGCGCCATTATTTTTTTACTTTCTCTGTGGATATATTGTACACTCACGTATCTATATGGATATAAAAACGATTTCTGTAGTCGATTGCAGCATATATTGAGCAGTGTACATTATATTATATGCCCGAGGCTAAATTTCGACGCGAAGAGGATTTTTGTGACTAGTAGAGGACTACAGTGAATTTGGTGTGAATTTTTTTCAGGCAGTGTGATCCCTCATTTTGAAGCTTGGAACTCAAAGTTTTTCAGAAAAATAGTAGTTTTCAGTGAAATGTCAATTTTTCAACATAATTTTCCTATTTTCCAAAATCCATCTGTCGTCAGTTTTGAGAACTAGCTAATTGCATGTCAGAATAAAACAAAACACACACTACAGTAAACAATATTACACGAAGGCCATGATCTGCAGGACTGCTGACATATTTAGAACTCGAATTAAATTGGTTATTAAAAACTTAACTTATTCAAAATAATTTACAGGTTCGATTCTGTGATGTGTAATTTCTGGGTACAGCTGTGTATTGGATATTAAAAACTACAAAACTTGAGGTGGTTTGATGACATTATTACCATTAGAAATGAAATATTATTGTAGTTAATGCCATGATGTGACTATTTTTCATTAATTATACATATTAATGCTATATTGATGATATGAAAGTGAAACGTTTTGGGGTTATATAAGTAGATATAGATAACTTAAAATAGATTTTGATTTCTATATTTTACTGAGTGGCGGCTATATGGTATACGTTACTGAAAGCTATAAAACTTACGTAAGATAATAATATTATTAAAAATCAACTATTTTTATAGCTATTAATCAAGTGGGGTTGGGTCTTTTTCATATATTTACTGGCGGTGTGGTGTAGATATTTATATGCGTGGTTCTCTTCGGTATTGAGAGAGAGTATGTTTCATTATTATGGAAGCAAATAACTTTCCGAATGTCTGGTATTCTTCATTGAAAATAAATCTGAAAAATGTTTATTTGAACGTCTGATGAACTTGGTTTGCAGCATTTGCTGCACAAGCCACTAGTTGAAGTATACTTACTTACTTACTGGCTTTTAAGGAACCCGTAGGTTCATTGCCGCCCTCACATAAACCCGCCATTGGTCCCTATCCTGTGCAAGATCAATCCAGTCTCCACCATCATATCCCACCTCCCTCAAATCCATTTTAATATTATCCACCCATCTACGTCTCGGCCTCCCCAAAGGTCTTTTTCCCTCCGGCTTCCCAACTAACACTCTATGCATTTCTGGATTCGCCCATACGTGCTACATGTCGTGCCCATCTCAAAGGTCTAGATTTAATGTTCCTAATTATGTCAGGTGAAGTATACAATGCGTGCAGCTCTGCGTTGTGTAACTTTCTCGATTCTCCTGTAACTTCATCCCTCTTAGCCCCAAATATTTTCCTAAGAACCTTAGTCTCAAACACCCTTAATCTTTGTTCCTCTCTCAAAGTGAGAGTCCAAGTTTCACAACCATACAGAACAACCGGTAATATGACTGTTTTATAAATTCTAACTTTCAGAGTTTTTGACAGAAGACTAGATGACAAAAGCTTCTCAATCGAATAATAACAGGCATTTCCCATATTTATTCTGCGTTTAATTTCGTCCCGAGTGTCATTTATATTTGTTACTGTTGCTCCAACATATTTGAATTTTTCCACCTCTTCGAAGGATAAATCACCAATTTTTATAGTTCCATTTTGTATAATATTCTGGTCACGAGACATAATCATATACTTAGTCTTTTCGGGATTTACTTCCAACCCTATCGCTCTACTTGCTTCAACAAGAATTTCCGCGTTTTCCCTAATTGTGTGTGGATTTTCTCCTAACATATTCACGTCATCCGCATAGACAAGAAGCTGATGTAACCCGTTCAATTCCAAACCCTGCCTGTTATCCTGAACTTTCCTAATGGCATATTCTAGAGCGAAGTTAAAAAGTAAAGGTGATAGTGCATCTCCCTGCTTTAGCCCGCAGAGTTGAAGTATAACCACAACATCAAGCAATCATAGTTTTGGTTATGCCGGTGTGTAAGCAAAAATAAAAACATAAAGCAAAGTTTTATATTAAACATGAAATACATTTAACTAACAAATTATTTCACGGAATATCAACCGAATTCACAACTTATTTCACGAAATATCCATCGAAGTAGTGGCAGGTTTAACACCGAAATCATCAATTTTACTTCACAAAAATACAGTCCTTTACAATACTGCTTAAGAAGAAATACATTGAAGTCTCGACAGAGATAAATTCTGGCTTACGGTAAAGCGCCTCTATAATAAACTAATTGCAGACTCAGGTTTGAGTTCCATGGCCGGATTGTGCCTATTTGTATTCTTTTTTAGTCGACTTCATGTATTTTTGTGGGATCCGAGCGATAGATATATGAAATTTACAAAGCTCATTTCTTGTTTAACTGTGGAAACAGTAACTCACCCTTCTGGACGGAGCGATACTTCTTGTCGTACAGTCTGTAAGCTCGCGCATGCGCTTTTATCATGTTGTGAGATGACAGATAAACTCCAATTCCTGAGAGATTTGTTCCTGGAGCCATTAATGCAGTTTCATACCCATATGCAAACGAAAGTGGTTCGTTAAGAGTCAGCCACCATTTCACCTGGTGAAAGAAAATAGAATATAAGTCTATTGGATTCAAAATAAACTTACGGATATCTGAAGAAAATTGATGTGGATTGGAAAGAGGGGAAGCTATTAAGTTATATTTACGATTTGAATCGAGTCGAAGTCAGGATAGGAGAAGAAATGCCAGAGGGAAGTGAAATAAGGAAAGGAGTACTATAAGAATACCCTTTTATCAGTCACCCTGTTCAACATCTACTTGAAGGATCTAGTGAAAAAGTGTTTGTGCGAGATCGTGCTTGTTTTCCGCACACAACCAATACGCGGTAAGTGTGAAATACCACATTCAGTATTCCCAACGTAACACACATAACAATTTCTCTATTCTTACCGCTTAAGCGTCATATTCATTTTACTGCTTTAGGCTTTTAACATATTATTTTTAAAGACGTTCAATATAGTAATAATTATAAATTGGAAACTTACCATTGCAATTTCACCTAAATTGCGCTGTTAATTATTGTTTTTAAATATTTGCAAAAATTAAGTAAACTCTACAACTCCACAAAAGTTACTGCATTTGTAATGCAAGTAACATTAAGGAAGCCGTGAAAAAATCAACAAGATTCCAGACTCAACATAGACTGGGGGAAAAAAAAGACAGACGAATATCACGGCCTGCTGCAGTATAGTAAACACAGAAAATATTTTATAGGAACAATTTTGAAGATGGATATATTTGTTTTCCAAAGTTGCCGTCATTGAACAGAAACCAAGATGGAGATTCCATTGCAACTAATTAGAAATTCCTCTTTCAGGTATTTAATAAACGATCTTCGCACAAAATAATGTACGATACACGAGCGGTATGTTTGTTTTCATGTTCTCGGAAATTAAAAAAGCTCAACTACGTTTCGCTTTTTCAATCTTTTCCTCGAACGTGAAAACGTCAACATACCGCTCTTGTAACGCATATTACTATTTCAAAACATGGGAGTGGGCGATATATACCGTTTGGGGTATTGGGTATATAAGCGTCTTCTTAGCGGACATACACCCTCTTTGTACTTAGGGCTTTTAGAGAACCCTGAGGTTCATTGCCGCCCTCACATAAGCCCGCCATTGGTCTCCATCCTGATTAAGATTAATCCAGACAACAGTGCGGGAGAGGATTTCATCCCTTCTTGAGTATAGGGCCAGTTTCATCAATCTTTGTTGAAATAACTGTAACGGCACTTTAGCTAACATGTTTGCAAATAAACGCCTTTTTAGTGGAGTTTTATATTTGTTAAAGAAATTAACGACATGCGTTTCTCAAAATTATTTAAGATGTGCCTACTTTTATTTCTTTCAGTCGATAATCCGATATGCCCTAATTTTCTGGGGAAATGGAACCAAAATTGGAAACGTCTTGATTTTACGAAAAAAAGCCATTATAATTTTATGTAAAGCAAACTATCTGGAACATTGTCGGCCAATTTTCAGACAATCAAGGATTTTAACAATCATAAATTTGTATATATATGATCTAGTACTTTACACTCGACTCATTAGTAGCCAATATACATGATCATGAAATTAGAAATAGTGAACAAATTAATATTCCATATTGTAGATTAAACAAGAGCAACACAAACTTTTTAATTATGGGGATAAAATTATATAATAAGCTCCCCAGTCAATATTACAAATTACCAATCAATAGCTTCAAAACTACATTTTACAATTGGTTATTAAATAATCCTTTTTATTCTGTTACTGAGTTTTTCAACACAAATTTGTATGAAATTGTATTTTAATAAATAAGTTTAATTGCAATTTAGTTAGTTTTCTTTAATTTAAAAGTTTCAAATTATTTCATGTTTTCATTTTATCATTTAAATTTTACTGTTTCTTTTATTAGTGTTTTTTAAAATGTATTTATATGTTTTTCAATGTATTCTGACGAAGCCTAAAACTGTATGTCTAATGGCCAAATAAATTGAAAATTGAATTGAATTGAATAGTGTTTGACCAACTATTTGAAGTACTTCGGTTAGGTCGCATGATGTTAAGAGCAATATAATAGAAATCAAGGAGGCAGTGATTGAATGAAAGCTTTCTGAATGTGACTATTGTTGCCGTGTATTCATTTGTTTCAGCGGCAAATAATTTATTGTATTTCTTGCATTGTGGAACTATTCGCGAGTAATATATTTTATAATGGGAATAGAGAAAAGAAACATGGGATAGTCTAACCTCTCTTCAATTTCTCGTAGCTACACACTTTGAAATTCTATATCGTTCAAGAAATTTATTTTCTGTTACCAGTAAGTTACAATATAATATATCCCTTCGCTTCAATAGGCCAAATGCCAAATAATATCTTGATATATAATGCAGTTTGTAACATAATATGTTTCCTGAGGGCCATAATTCACTATAGTATGATGTTAAGCATTAAACTGTTGATGTAAACGATGTTAATTTAAGAATGAGTTTAGCATGATGTTAGCAGTAACAATAGTTTATGAAGCATCTTTCTGTTAAGTTTGTTAATCTGCTTTAACGACATGTTAATTTTTTTTTTAAACTTGATGAAACTGGACCTAAGATTAGGCCCATATGATGATGATGATGATGATGATGATGATGTTGGTAATAGAGTAAATTATTTCATTCATGCCAACAAATCATATCCTAAAATAGTATATGTAAGTATATGCTAGTAATTGAATGACTTATTAACTAAAAACAATTAATAATAATAATAAATAATACTAATAATTAATTATTATTTATTGCTGTAATAATAGTTTTTTTGATGTGGCAAAGTTGACTAACCTAACTCCATTGTCATTACTAATTATGTGTAGGCTCTCTTTTCCAATAGTCGGTTTAAAGATATCCTCCCGTCCTACTTTAGTATTGAAATCCCCCAATAAAAAGTATGTTCCAATTCCTCATAGAAGCTATCCTTTATATGGTCGCCTTTCTCTTCTGTAGGGGCATGAGCATTTATAACTACGATATCGCACCATCTACCCTTAAGTACTAAATACGATAACCTATCACTGATAAATTCGACCTTTTTTACTGCTGATTTTATTCTTTTATGAATAAAGAATCCTGTTCCTAATTGGTGATTATCGTTTCCTTCCCCATAATACAACAAATAATCTCCTATTTGTGATATGCCATTCCATCTAACCTAACCTCCTGTACTCCCACAAAGTCTATTCTATATCTAGCTAGTTCTTTTGCTACTAATGTTACCCCTCCTGTTCTATATAGACTTGTAACATTCCAAGTACCAAATCTCAAAACCTTATTCCTTTGCTGTGGTCGTGCCAGAGAATTTAGAATTTATAAAACAGTTATATTACCGGTTGTTCTGTATGGTTGTGAAACTTGGACTCTCACTCTGAGAGAGGAACATAGGTTAAGGGTGTTTGAGAATAAGGTGCTTAGGAAAATATATGGGGCTAAGAGGGATCAAGTTACAGGAGAATGGAGAAAGTTACGCAACACAGAACTGCACGCATTGTATTCTTCACCTGACATAATTAGGAACATTAAATCCAGACGTTTGAGATGGGCAGGGCATGTAGCACGTATGGGCGAATCCAGAAATGCATATAGAGTGTTAGTTGGGAGACCGGAGGGAAAAAGACCTTTGGGAAGGCCGAGACGTAGATGGGAGGATAATATTAAAATGGATTTGAAGGAGGTGGGATATGATGATAGAGACTGGATTAATCTTGCTCAGGATAGGGACCAATGGCGGGCTTATGTGAGGGCGGCAATGAACCTCCGGGTTCCTTAAAAGCCAGTAAGTAAGTAATAATAGTTCTATATGTATATTCATAAAAGGCGATAGATTAAAAGTCAGACGATAGTGTGATGAAGACGAATGTTAGAAATAGAATGCTCACTTAACTTTATAATTTCTGTTACCAATGAAAATGTAATGATTTACATAAAGACAAAAAATTACAAAAACACCTTCAATTGTCTTTCAGAATCCAAACCAAGGTGTAGATTTTGGGTATCATCCGCTGACAGCTCGAAGGTAAGACTGAAACTACATAATTTTACTAGTAAGTCAGTGAATTCTGTGGTTTTTAAATTAGTGATGCTTGTTTTAAATTAAGAAACAAGAGCTCAGATACCCTGTCTCCAAAGTTCTTGTACAGCACATCCGCATATTCTTCAAAGTATGTGACAATAGCATCACTCGTGAATCCTCCAAATCTCTGCAGGTGCGACGGAAGATCCCAATGAAACATTGTTACCTGTAAGAATAAGGAATATGACATAGTTTTTGTTTGAAAATATAATTATATGATAGGTATTTTTGAGTAGACTTGTGAAATGAACACATCTCAGAATTTAGTAGTGTGACAAAAACAGGATCGTCTTAATAATTAGAAAGTTACCATATGCGAAACAAATCTCAAGTCATTTCCTTCCTGTTTAAAGTCATATCTGTATTTTGAATGTGAATAAGTTTACTATTTTTTCTATAGTAGGTCTAGTGTACGTATATCGTACCGGTATCTCAAAACTTGTCAATAGTAAGAAAAAAATGTATCGACTATGATACAAATACAACAATATTCTGTTGCTAGAAACTATATAGACATAGAAGTACAGGATGTGCCTATTTTATTTTCTTGCTGCTGTGCGACACATTACTATCCGCAGCTGTTACAAGCTTCTGTCAGGCTGCCCACAAGGTGGATTAATTTTATTTATGTGTAAATGTGTCTCAGTGAAACGTACAGCAGAGTTCGTATAGGTCAGTTTCTGTCAGATGCGTTTCCAATTCACTGTGGGCTAAAGCAAGGAGATGCACTATCACCTTTACTTTTTAACTTTCCTCTAGAGTATGCCATTAAGAAAGTCCAGGATAACAGAGAGGGTTTGGAATTGAACGGGTTACATCAGCTGCTTGTCTATGTGGATGCCGTGAATATGTTAGGAGAAAATCCACAAACGATTAGGGAAAACGCGGGAATTTTACTGGAAGCAAGTAAAGAGATAGGTTTGGAAGTAAATACCGAAAAGACAAAGTATATGATTATGTCTCGTGACGAGAATATTGTACGAAATGGAAATATAAAAATTGGAAATTTATCTTTTGAAGAGGAGGAGAAGTTCAAATATCTGGGAGCAACAGTAACAAATATAAATGATACTCGGGAGGAAATTAAACACAGAATAAATATGGGAAATGCCTGTTATTATTCGGTTGAGAAACTTTTATCATCCAGTCTGCTGTCGAAAAATCTGAAAGTTAGAATTTATAAAACAGTTATATTACCAGTTGTTCTTTATGGTTGTGAAACTTGGACTCTCACTTTGAGAGAAGAACAGAGATTAAGGGTGTTTGAGAATAAGATGCTTAGGAAAATATTTGGGGCTAAGAGGGATGAAGTTACAGGAGAATGGAGAAAGTTACACAACACAGAACTGCACGCATTGTATTTTTCACCTGACATAATTGGGAACATTAAATCCAGACTTTGAGATGGGCAGAGCATGCAGTACGTATGGGCGAATCCAGAAATGCATATAGAATGTTAGTTGGGAGGCCGGAGGGAAAAAGACCTTTGGGGAGGCCGAGACGTAGATGGGAGGATAATATTAAAATGGATTTGAGGGAGGTGGGATATGATGATAGAGAATGGATTAATCTTGCTCAGGATAGGGACCAACTGGGGGGTTATGTGAGGGCGGCAATGAACCTTCGGGTTCCTTAAAAGCCAGTAAGTAAGTAAGTAAGTAAGTAAGTAAGTAAGTAAGTAAGTAAGTAAGTAAGTAACTGAAGTGGGTCATTGGCAAATTGTTTCTGACTCCGTGAACATTACCTAACCCTATACAAAATCAGTGTTTAAAGATCAATTTCCACTGCGTAATCATCAATTTTCATGCATTAGACATCACTGTCTTAGGAATTTACTTATCTCGTTCATGCCAAAAACGTTTTCTGGGTAGACGAATATCTCTAAATATTGGTTTATAATTTTTTTAAATAAAATTACAATATGCCTGGTTTTTTTCTTTGAAGATGGGTTATCGACTTTATTCCCTTTCCTTTTCTTTAGTTTTCTCATTCAGATTATATATTTCGAATTCTTCCCTGATATTTTCTTTTTTGTGGTTAGTTTTCCTACAGCCTGCAACTCCAGTTAAACACTTCATGTCATTCACCTGAATACTATTTTCATCTCCTGGTACCATTATCTATGATTATCTTTGTAATAATTTTGGCACTGAAATTATTTCATAAAATTTGAATATTGTATGAGTATCATTCCTCATCTTATAGAGCAGGCCTGCACAAGGTTTGCGCTCTCCGAGCCGGCTCACAGATCATGAGCGGAATGCAGATATTAGCTGCGCTCTGTATAAGGGTGGACTGGAAGAAGGGTGATCTCGTACAAAATATACACAAAAGGAAGTACTATTACGAGTGTTTATGAAATGAATTCCCGTTCAGTGTTTCCAAAACTATCTTGGACTATTATTAATTAATAAAGAAATATTTATTTTTAGAAGTAATAGAAATTCTATAGCTACTTAAATGTACAATATCATTTTGTTATATTTTTATTCATCCGTACAACAAAACGAGGTTTTATGCTGTTGGCAGCTGAAAGGAAAATTTATTATAGAAAACAGTTGCTCACAAATATAAATTTTGAGCCAAACATAGCAATCATTTTCACAGCCAGCTTGTGTAGTAGCGGATATTATTGCTAATGTTTAGTCTTGTAAAACTCAAACAGGCTAGTAGTATTATTCAAACGATCTTTAGCTTCAGCTGCAAAAGGTCACATTGAAGATCAATAAGTTCAGAAGAGCTGTAAATCGTTAAATGTTAAATGTTATGTTCCGTCTTTTAGATTCGTAATTATATAATTTGTACTCCATAACGGACAGTTGATAACGTGATGAGAGGAAAGAATTCAGTAGGTAAAAAAGTCCGTAAATTGAAACAGTTACTGAGAATAGGCCTCAACCACACACTGCACTCTATCACACGTGTCTCTATTAAGCCTGATTAATGGTAAGACGGTTCTTCACGTTAACGTCGCTACTTTTGCAGCGTATCTTTTGACCATACAGGCAAAGCTGTCAACTCCACGCCTGGAACAGTTGCGTGGGTCGTGTCCACCTGTTACAGATTTTGTACACGTCCGCGCATCCTATCCATATAAGAATATTAAAGAAATACTAATCTAATGCTACGAGGAACGTCTCATCTTGTTCAACCAGGCTAGTAGTATTATTCAAACGATCTTTAGCAACCAATAAGTTCGAGTGTAAATGTTAAATGTTAAAGTTGCTTTTAGATTCCTCCATAACTGGAGGTTGTTACGAGTCTGTTCACACACAGCGGCAGCTGCAAAAGTTGCGTGTTGCAGCCGCAGTCATGCTGCAGGTTTCCATCTCCGTGTTGACTTCTCAATATACATTTTGTGGTTATGTTCGCATTATTAAGAAACTCATGCGAAAGCTTACTTACCTATTATTTGCTTTTCTGTCCTAACTACTATTCAGAAATTGGCATTATTTTTACTATAAAGCTTTTAAAAACGCCTATATACTTAAATGATAACCAACAATATATTCACGTAATCAATGTTGGCAACTCTCCTGTTTGGAACTACGCTACGGAAAATTTAAAAAATGAATTATATCGTCACCAATTATGCTCAGACTGTGTTGCGCATTTAATAACTGTTACAAATAATTAATTTTCATCACATCTAACATTAAAATATATCCAAACAATAAAAGTATCATTGGCACATTTGGGTGGCAACACTGGTTGCAACCGCAGCAAAAGTTTCAACAAAACCGATATCCAAAATGCTGCGGCTGCAACCCTGAGAACCCTGTTCACACGTCGCTACTTCTAAGCTGCGCGCAGCATGGAAAAGTAGCGAGTAGCAGGTTCGGCAGCCGCTACTTTTCGGGTTGCACCGTTCTTCACACGTCGCAGTACAAGAGTTGCGCAGTTTTTTGTACTGCATCGCTGCAAAAGTAGCGACGTGTGATCGTACCTTTACTGAGTGGTCGTTCCCCTCTCCTCTACCTATAGCAAGTCTAAGTCATTCTGACGTATCTTCCTCTCCGATTCGGCGAGCGGTGAACACCGCTCTTCCGCTCCGAAGGAGCGCTGTTTGTGCAGGCCTGTTATAGAGATACCCTTAGAACTCTACTTAAATACAATAATTAAATAATGTTTTCATCTTTTTTGTTCGGTCGGTACTACGTAATTTAATCTATAACCCGGTACTGCATACCAAGTTACCTTGCCTAGGCAGGTGGCCCATGCTCTCCGTGGAATTTTGTGACTAGCAGCAGCAATAAAGTTCTAAATTTGGTTGCAAATTTAAAGTATTCAGTACGATAACCCGTAGTCCTATTTACATTTATTCTGTCTTTATAAAATTATATTTCTTGAAGTAGGCTACTACAGGTAAATGCAATGACATTTTGATTTGTGTGTTCAGCATGTAGATAGGCGTCACCACTATTCATCATTTTATTACATCATGTCCCTTGGAAAAATGTTTACACAACTATATTTTTCTTGAAACTATGACCTGTCCAGTTTCACAACATGCTTGTCCATAAATGTCTAACGCAAGAAAGCCATACCATATTTCAAGAAAGTTTATAATCTTAAAAATTTATAAATTTTGGGCCTGTTTCCAAGATCAAGGGAGACAATTCCCGAAACTTTTGTAAATTGGAGAGGTAAATATTAAATTAGTAAAAATATCCAAGACATAAGTTTATATCATTAAGCACTCTGCAGCTATTCTCCGAAATCATGTACGCTACATGGTATTATTATACATAGTGTAGAACTACTTTATCAGTTAATTTTGTTTATTTTTTATTCATACGAAAAATTATGTATAAATTCATCTCTTTTTACTTTATATTTAGTCTTATTTGTTTTAATTAACATTCTTTTAATAATGTATTCCTTTTAAGAAATTAGAGAAGGTTATATCAGATGGAATACCTCGTTGTTGAATACACTGTATGTCGTGAAACTGTTAGTTCCTATCTAAATCTGAATATAGTAATATTACAACATATTTAAGCAACAGTACCAGAGGAAACAAGCCGTTGCTAAGAAGTTCGTTGATGAGGTTATTGTAGTAGTCGATTCCTTTCTGATTGATATAGTTGGGCAACCCTGTAGGCATGATACGGGCCCAGGATATAGAGAATCGGTAGAACTGCATCTGCAAGAAGATAATACTTAAATTTAGTGGACAATTTTTTAAGACAGTCTCACCAACTAGCAATGAAAGATTTAACTGCGAAATTCACACATAGTTCTTTAAAAAAAAGATCATGAAATTTTCTGTGCAACAGTTTTCTTGACATCATACCAGTGTAGTTTGACTTCGTCGACTTACGCAAATGTTTTTGTAAACTCGTATAGATATTAAAAATTGTAGTGCACAAAATTTTGCCGCCGTAAACTCGTACTTTAACACTTTGCAATTGTTATGTTTGCGTTATTCTGCTCCACAGAGATATCACTATTACTAACTAATTGTCTATTGAACTTTATTCGTAGAGTAGGAGGTAAAGAGCCAAAGTTGTCGTATGCGTTTTCCCGCCAGTTCAGCGTACATGTTGAGTCGCACCTGCACACTTTGTCGTCACAAATTCACATACTCACAAAATCAAACTCGGGCAGAAATTCTATCACTCAATCACACAACTACAAGCTCAATTTTACACTTAGGCTGTCTCACACACTCACTTACAAACTCACTCACACAGACTCAGTCTCACACCCAAACTCAAAAGTTAAATCACACACTCACACTCAGGACTCACATACTCATCTCAATGACATAATTACCTATTCAGACACACACTCACGAACTCAGTCTCACGTCCACACTCAATCACTTATTTACTCAGTTACTATCACACACTCAAAAACCTAATATCACACACTCCCACTCAATCACACACAAACTCAATTACTCATCCAATCAGTCACTCGTACACACTCACAAACTGAGAGTCGCCACACTCATAAAATTGAAGGGTACACGGGAAAAACGAACAAGGTCACAATGCTCCTAAGGGTGATGTCATTATCTAATTCACTGTATTACTACAAACTTTAGTGTTATTTTTATTAAAAGTGGTAAAGGAGAATTAAAACCACGGATACACTCATCATTTCCTTCAGTTCAAGTAGAAACATCAATAAATTTTGCAGTAATATACTGAAATAGATCACTATCTCACCTCTAATGGAAATGTGACATTGTTCATTTTTCCCGTATACCCTTCAATTATCGTTCACGCACATTCAATCACTCACAAACTTAATCACACACAGTCACTCACATACACACCAACTAAATCTCACATCCACGCTTATTCACTCACTCACTAACACACTCACACTTACATTTAATCACTCACTCACACTTTCATTCAATCACACACTCACACTTTCATTCAATCACACACTCAAACATTAACTCAATCACACACTCACACTTTAATTCAATCACACACTCACATTTTCATTATATCACACTCTCACCTTTAATTCGATCACACATTCACACTTTAATTCAATCACACACTCACACTTTCATTAAATCACACTCTCACCTTTAATTCGATCACACATTCACACTTTAATTCAATCACACACTCACACTTTAATTCAATCACACACACTCACACTTTCATTAAATCACACTCTCACCTTTAATTCGATCACACATTCACACTTTAATTCAATCACACTCATCTTTAATTCAATCACACACTCACACTTTAATTCAATCACACACACTTTCATTAAATCACTCACTCACACTCTTACACTTTAATTCAATCGCTCACTCACACACTCACACTTACATTCAATTACTCACTCACTCACACTTACACTCACTCACTCATTCACTCACTCACTCACAAGATTCCAGTCGCACTATGGCAGATGTAGCACGAGCTTTTTGATTTCCAAATGTATTTCTGATGAAAATGCTTCTAGAAAATATATCTCGTATCAGCATTTCTGTCTTCTACAGCAAGGTGTAGTAGCTTTTAATTATTACTGCAAAATTAACGATGTTTTTTAATGTATTAATAAATGAAATTAAGACGGAAGAGAAATGGGAGTACCCGTAGAGAAATTTTACTTCTAATGTTTATTTATTTATTTATTTTTTCAAAACAAATTCCATTTAAAGTAGTCCTAAATTGAACTCTGATCTGCGTGTGAAGTCTTTCCCTTCCTTAGGCTGAATTAAATAAATCTTGACTAGTGCAGTGCTTATTAAACGAACAGAAAGTCAGGAAGTTACATTTATATCAGTATAACGACTTCTACTTACTCCCATATCTTTGATTGCTTTTATATCTTCTTTATATTTGTAATATGACTTCGCTGAGTCATCTCCATTGCTGTTGTCAAAAATACGGTCAGGATACATGTGTGTGAACTCATCCCATATCTGCAATCCTTTTCCTGAAAGGGCACAAATGATTTTAACAACACATGTAATACACTTAGTCCAGGATAACAGAGAGGGTTTGGAATTGAACGGGTTACATCAGCTGCTTGTCTTTGCGGATGACGTGAATATGTTAGAAGAAAATCCACAAACGATTAGGGAAAACACGAGAATTTTACTGGAAGCAAGTAAGGAGATAGGTTTGGAAGTAAATCCCGAAAAGACAAAGTATATGATTATGTCTTTTGACGAGAATATTGTACGAAATGGAAATATAAAAATTGGAAATTTATCTTTTGAAGAGGTAGAGAAGTTCAAATATCTTGCAGCAACAGTAACAAATATAAATGACACTCGGGAGGAAATTAAACACAGAATGAATATGGTAAATGCCTGTTATTATTCGGTTGAGAAGCTTTTATCATCCAGTCTGCTGTCAACAAATCTGAAAGTTAGAATTTATAAAATAGCTATATTACCGGTTGTTCTTTATGGTTGTGAAACTTGGACTCTCACTTTGAGAGAGGAACAGAGATTAAGGGTATTTGAGAATAAGGTGCTTAAGAAAATATTTGGGGCTAAGAGGGATGAAGTTACAGGAGAATGGAGAAAGTTACACAACACAGAACTGCACGCATTGTATTCTTCACCTGACATAATTAGGAACATTAAATCCAGACGTTTGAGATGGGCAGGGCATGTAGCACTTATGGGCGAATCCAGAAATGCATATAGAGTGTTAGTTGGGAGGCCGGAGGAAAAAAGACCTTTGGGGAGGCCGAGACGTAGATGGGAAGATAATATTAAAATGGATTTGAGGAAGGTGGGCTATTATGATAGAGAATGGATTAATCTTGCTCAGGATAGGGACCAATGGCGGGCTTATGTGAGAGCGGCAATGAACTTCCGGGTTCCTTAAAAGCCAGTAAGTATGTAATACACTTATGTTGGACCATTTTTTGATTATGGAAGTTATGTCTTGTAGGCTACTGGTTTGTACTGTAGATAGGTATAATAGGAAGACTGGCACACTGGGTAAATAGGCAGGTAGGGAGGTAGTCATACAGATAGCTTGGGCTTATTGTACGTTTATATTATTCCATAAAATTTCTCAATAAATTGTGAAGGAATGTCAATCAAAAACGATTTCACTGTCACAAATTCCGTTTATGCTAAATTGCTATACAGCGTCGTGAAATAGATACGAACATTAAATCTGACGCCAAGATATGACACCGCAGCCTGCACTAATAGCGACAAGACTTGAATGCGTGTACAGTAGAGCTACTCACCGTCAACGTTCCAGGCTCCTTCAACTTGATAGGATGCACTTGCAGCTCCAAACATGAAATCGTCAGGGAACGTGTAGTTAAACGAAGAAGCGCATTGCACAGCCTTGCTGACGACGGATAGGCACAGAATTGCTGCCAACCAGGCCATGGTAGGCTACCAACTTCACAGAGATTCCAGTTCCACAAGAAAGTTCACAGCGCTTGTTTGCACTTTTATACTGTGGAACTACTTGTCGGTATTTTATTTCCACGATAAGGTGGCATATAAATTTAAGGCATGATGTGACAAAATAATTACATAACGTATAAGGACATGAGGCATTGTTGTCCGTCATTAATTACAAAATGTAGGACATAGTAGATTGTCATGCATATGTTGGACATTATTTCAGTGGTACGAGGATATATTTAAAAAAATGATTATGAATGTTATTATTTGCCGATTATGTATGTATGTATGTATGTATGTATGTATGTATGTATGTATGTATGTATGTATGTATGTATGTATGTATGTATGTATGTATGTATGTATTTATTTATTCACAGTGCAATAGGTATATACCCAGTGGCAGTGGTAACTAATTACACTCAATAATGACAATAATAAACTTGTTAATTAAAATACACTTAATAATAATAATTAATACTAACAATAATTTATAATAATTTATAATAATAATAATAATAATAATAATAATAATAATAACAGGGAATA
The DNA here is from genome assembly GCA_025594305.2 of Periplaneta americana. NCBI lineage: Eukaryota > Metazoa > Arthropoda > Insecta > Blattodea > Blattidae > Periplaneta > Periplaneta americana. Next base: position 184,171,214 of record JAJSOF020000005.1, on the reverse strand, counting down.
TCCTAAATTAAATGAAGCACGATCACTTAAAATAACATTTAAAATAAATCTAATTTGTATCTTAAACCTAAGTTCGAACTAAAACCCACGAGTATGATATGTTCATATCTGCACAAGTACCTTTCAACATTACACTCATTTCGCTGTCAACTCACTCACTGCACTGGAACTACGACACATTTCACTGATTCTATCCTGATTTCACTAACACTTCAAAAACATTTCACTGTTCAAATACTTTGCACTGCCACTATAAACTATAAAACTGACAGGAACACGTTACACAACACACTTCACTGACACAACACACTTCACTGATACAACACTTCAATAACAAAATATCAATTACACCCTTTAAATACTGTGTATAATTATCGTCTATTAGTTAAGTCCTTAAGCCTATTTTTAAATACATTTTTGGTTGTTGGTAAAGCCTTTAGTAAGTCTGCAGGTAAAGCATTCCAGTCCCTGAAAGTACGATTGAGAAAAGAAATCTTTCCAGTGTCCGTCCTCTGTCTTCTTTCCCTCAATTTATATGAGTGGTCGTTCCTTGAAGAGTAATTTGGCGGCTGCAACCTATTTTTTATTTCTGTCCAGGCAGGCTTACCAGGCTCACCAAGATATGACACCGGAGCCTACACTAATAGCCTGATATTAAATTACATACATAAATTGAACCTCTATCAAATTGTAGGGTACTTAAAAATATATATCAAACATATATTTACGATCTTACTAATAAATCCACCTCTGACTGAGGTTCTGGCTAATAAGTACATCTTATTATGCAGTACATCTCACTTGACGATATGTGTCAGAGGAAGAACAATTGTTTGTATGCATCTGAAGTCTGACTAGTGTAATATGTAGCTAGTCGGCGATGTATACAATGGAGGGGGAAAGGAACTGGCCATCCTACTCCATTACCTCCCGGCCTATTTTTCTCGTAAGTGGTGCCTTATTGGTATATAATTTTATAATAAGAGTTATGCGGAGTTGGGAAAGAAAACGTTACTAATAAACCATTCATAAGTGATGGATGCATAATCAGCGTGTAATTATACATGGGAATTGCTTTGCAGTAGTTATACACACGAAATCCCCTATTTAAGCGTTGTATACAGAGAAAAAATGGGGCCGTCTCTCTAACATCTGTTTGTATCGATTGTTATTTTATGATGGTGGTTGTCTTGTAACCATAGAACAACAAATCAGAGAGCATAGAATAATTAGAGTAATATTGCTGTAGATGTACTCTTTGATCAAAATACAGCGTGGTAATTGGTCAGGTCCCGTTGTACTATTGATTCTTAGCGCGGCAAACTAGCGCACAAAATCGGATGCAATGGCCTAAATTATGTCAGTTATTGTGTTACCTTTCGTAATAAAATAATGACGGAGCTATGACGTAGTCCTATAACAGTTGTATTGTTATGACGAGGTTTATAGTCATTAATCAGGAATTTACACACGACTTATAAACGAGCTATTCACTGTGAGAGTGTAAGGCAGTTAAATGTCTGTATAAGAGTTTTTATTAGTAAGACCGTTGGAATATTAATAATAAATTATTTATTATTTATAAGTATGACCTTTTATAGATTGAAAAATACAATTACAATTGCATACAAAGTAGAAACAAATGTTTTACCACCAGAAAATGAACATAAAGGTTAGGTATGAGATTAAATAAATATACTTCTGTAATGAATAATAATCATATTTCCTTCTACAGTTAATAGTGTTATTGGAAAATTAATATTTTATTCGAAGCCGTACACAGAAACATGTATTACATTTCACTATAACAATACTATCGTTTAATCATCACTAGAATAGATGATACTATCTTGAATACAGGACGTTACAACACAAATGAAAATACTGTGGACTGTTAGGTGTATAACGGGGATTAAGTAAACAACACATTCCTGCGGGAAGTATTTTGAAGGGTTAAAAATAATGACTGTATCTAGTCTTTACATTTTGACAGTTTGTTGTTTATTAGAGAGAATTAGAATACAATCAATTTGAGAGGTGATTTATTTTTATAGAGTTCTTCCAATTAAGTTTTTTAATTTACTTTCCCCGAGTGCAGCATCCTGTAGTATTAATAAATTTAAGAGAATTGAAAAACTGGCTTATGACCAAAGCACTTTATAATATTAATGAATTTGAAATGGCTGGTAAATTAGATCTTCTATTCTAATGATGACTAAATCTATTACAATATTTTGTTTAATGGCTACTCTCTCTCTATTAAATATCTCTTAACTAAATATCTCTTTGACATATGGTACATATAGTCAGTACGAATTTAAAATTCCTCAGAAAATATTCCTTAATGGTTAACTATTCCTCATCTAGCCCTAATCCATTATGTTAAATGCAAAGCATTCGGCAGGAAATAGATTTCTCTCAGCTAAATGGGAACGGTAAAGTGCGTAATCCTTAAAGTGTAATAATAATAATTATAATAATAATAAAAATAATAATAATATAATATTTATTTATTTAAATTATGTTATTTATTTATTTAATTATTTAAGTAATTTATTTATTTTATTTAATTAATTAATTTAATTTATTTCTTTAATTAATTAATTAATTAATTAATTTATTTAATTACTTTATTTAATTTATCTATCTAATTTATTTAATTTAATTAATTAATTTAATTTATTTTATTTAATTAATTAATTAATTTACTTATTTATTTACTTATTTATTTATATATTTACTTACTTATGTGCTGGACAATAGCAGTAGGCCAGTTATGGTCAAACACATTAGTACAATACAAAATAAATAAATAATCATGATCATGATATTATCTTATTCAACATTATTATTATCTTATTCAGTTTTGTGTGTAAAATTGTAATGCACTTTGTAAATTTGTAGTGTTTTTTGTAACACAGTTTTACTCCTGGTTGAGTGTTAGAAAAGACCATATGGCCTTAACTCTCCCAGGTTAAATAAACCATTATTATTATTATTATTATTATTATTATTATCATTATCATTATCATCATAATCATCATCATCATCATCATCATCATCATTAGCTTCAGGAATTAGGCCTTTCGACCTATTCCATCCTCTCAAAGAAATTGGTCCATCCATCTCTTCATAGATCTTCCTCTGTCTTTTCTGCCTGTAGGCTTATATTGTGAGATCTTTTGGGAATACGGGGATCTGGCATCCGTGACACATGATTATAATAATTTTCTTGATATAATAAATACCGGTATATTATAATAATAATAATAATAATAATAATAATAATAATAATAATAATAATAATAATAATAATAATAATAATAATAATAATGATAATGATTTACAGATTATATAATACAAATCAATTAGTCACTACTATACATTAAATGGATATTGACTTTTTTATGCATCTAGAGACCGGAGGAAGAAATTTAGAATTTCTGGTATAGAAAATTTTGTGAACTCTAATTTATGTTGTAGGAATACGAAAGCTAATATTTGTTATGATAGATTCATAGACAATGTTGCCCATGATGACCTTACAATAGATTATGTAATCAAGATCATATCGTCTTGCATACAGGCTACGACATTTACAGTATTCACTAGTTACCTCATAGTTAAAATCAGAGGAAGGTATATGCACATAATGATATAAATTTTCTTTGAATATTTTCCAATTTTGCCGAATAAGTTGTTGTAACAGAATTCCAAACTACGGATGCATATTCAAGTTTCGTTCTAATTAATGTATAATATAATGTTAACAGAAAATATGGTGTAGAAAAAGAATAAGTTATTGACCTTGTTGTTCCTAGCATTCTTGAGGAATGATTGTAAATGTAATCAACATAGTTATGAAAATATAATTTATAGTCAAGTAAAACGTCAAGGTCCATAATGAAATCTTTTCTGTTTATAATTATATTGTTTATAAAGTAGTTAAATTTTAAAGAAGAAGTTTTACGAGTAAATTAAATGACAAAGTTTTGGTTTCATTAATTTTCATCCCATTGTCAACACATCATTTTAAAATTTAAGTTTATATTCAAGAAATATACAATCAGACGGACTTTGATTTTACGAAAGATTTTAAAGTCATCAGTGAATAATAGGCAGTCAGAAATTATTCCTTTACAAGTATCATTAATAAACAATAGAAATAGGAGAGGCCCCAATGTAGATCCCTGTGGAACTCCACATAAAATGTTAAATGGATCAGATAATAATAGTAATAATATTGATAATAATAATGAAATAATAATAATAATAATAATAATAATAATATATTCAAATCTATAGAAAGTTTAGCAGAGTAATGAAACAGTATAAGTATTTCACGCATAATGATAGCATAGAAATAATACATAATAAGATTAAAATCAAATAGGCCTATGTAAGAAAAAAACCAGATGTTAGATACGAAACGTAATTTAACCAAACACAGAATCCATACCATGCTACGAACATTAATTTGTAGGGGAAACTCGGCTAATTCCGCAGTGCGGGTAATTCCGCAGTAGTGCATATATGATTTTACTGTGGCTTTACAATAGTGTGAACGTAAGTTTTGAGAGTCTGCCAACAGGAGGCATGTCCTCTGCAGTGCTATAAAAAAAATCAAGGGTATTGGTCGACACCTCTGTCGGCAATACAGTGAAACATCGAAAGTTGGCTGTTTTTCGTGTTTTTCTATACGAAGGAAGTGAGCATTGTTGCATATAAATTGTTCCTTTCATGTTACTTTCATAATGTATTTCATAATTATTTACGACTGCGGAATTAGCCAAGTCCTATTGCGGATTTATCCACACTGTTGCGGAATTACCCGAGTTCCTTTTCAACTGTAATTTATGTACAACTAAATATAAGTCTCTTTATCTCATTTGGTAATGAAAGGTTTCGTCCATGTCTGCATACCTTGATAATATTTTTCAATAAACATTTTGATAAAAGTATGATAGATTTACTTTTTAATATTGCGGAATTAGCCGAATCTCCCCTATAAGTAAATTTCTCAGGATATAGACATAACATACTATCCCCGTAGCTTGTTGTAGCCCCAATAAAGCAGTGATGTAACCATCAATAATCCACTCTCCTCACCTCCACGCTGGGTCCCCCTGGAATCTTTTAAAATGCGAAAGAGAGAGTGGAGTGCGGAAACTAACAGGAAAACTAATGCAAACAACATTAAGAAACATGGATCACATGTGGAAACTAAGACGAAGACACAAAATAGGAAATATTATAGACTGCTGGGTTTGCAGTGAAATACCTGCTCTTGCGAAGAACACTATGAATGAATGAATCCAGACAAAATCTTATTTGATTTATCTTCTTCAGGTGAACAAAAGTCTGATAGAATATTAAAAATTTATGACTGTACTTTGAACACAATTACGTTTCTATACTACAATCCTTAATGTAAATATGATTTGTTAAATGAGAGTAGGTATAATGATCATTAAGCTGCGGATTTATGCATATGTGCCTATTTTAATCCTTAACTTGAAGGCGCAAGATTTTAGGTTGCATATCCATTTTAAGGCATTGTGAGTATAATATGCGAATTTTATAGTGCCTATAATTGCCTATTTCACTAGTAAATGCCTATTTTCTTATAAATACCTCAAATTTTCCTAATTATCCGTATTATACATTATACTTGAATTTATTGATCATTCTATCCATATTTTTTTATCTGTAATTTGTTTCTTTTTTATCCGGCATAGGGCAGTGAAATATAACTATCGATAATTCTGTGTTACGTTTTACTGCCACCAGAGCGCGGAGAAATCTAATAATTTAAAATCAACCAATAACAAAAAATATATATTTCAAAAGCCGCATGAATCATTGGTGGTAGTTGACTAGGGTAGTTATTTTAAACTGTGTATCCGTTTTGTGAGTTTGTGAGTTGAGTATGGAATTGAGTTTTCTGCTGTAGTACGTGGAGTATACCGTGGAGATATGCCAAAGCAAAAGTTATCAGAAGCACTGATTGGAAAATATATTGACATTACTGCGTTCCCACTGGTTTGGTCCCCAGCTGAGATTGGGTCCCTGAAGTATTGCCCCATCACTTCATGTGAAGTGGAAGGGAGTTTCTCCCAATTTAAGAACATACTTACAGACAATAGACATCAGTTCTCATTACAACATTTGGACGAATATTTAGTTATTCATTACCATAATGACATTCTTATAAAAACTAGTGTATAATGCTAAGCTACACTTAGCTCGTTCCTGGAATTCCTTGTCACAGGAAATCAGGAGCAGTCGGAGTCTAAAATCTTTTAAGTACACTCTACTTAGAAATGTTTTTAATGAACAGAACTAGACTCTTGCGGAAGTTTCTGAATAGTCTTAAATGACCAAGTTGTTATTTTTTTTCTCCTCTTTCTTATTCTTTTTTTTTTCTCTTTTCTTTTTTTTTTTATTATCTTGATATATTACTTAATCATTTGTATTTGTATGCCATTTAGTACGACTTTGCTAATCAACATTTTATGTCTTGTAACCATATGTATTCTCTTATTAGTATGTTAACTGTATAATATATCTCGAGTGAATTAATCGTCGAATTTATCTCGAGCATTTTAGGTCTCATAAATTATGTGTGTGTGTGTGTGTGTGTGTGTGTGTGAGTGTGTATATTCCCCTTATGTTATGTAACTGATTTTGTTTATGTGTAATTTTCTACTTTATTTTATATATTATGTAACCGATCTTGATTATTTGTAATTTTATATTATGTAACTGATCTTGACTATTGTAATTTTCTACTATATTTTATGTAATTTCTAAGGTATTTTCTTTTGTGTTGTTTTTTAATCTAATTTTGTATTTCATGTATAGTATTGAAACTGGTTGAGTGGAAGAGAAGGCCTCCTGGCCTTAACTCTGCCAGGCAAAATAAACCTACTACTACTACTACTACTACTACTACTACTACTACTACTACTACTACTACTACTACTACTACTACTACTACTACTACTACTACTACTACTACGGTCGTGTTATCCATTAAGAATTGGAAATAGTTAGTGCCTTTTTAAATGCCTATTTTGCAATTTTGAATGCCTATTTTGCCTGTCTATTTCAACTGTTTTTAGTGCCTAAAAATCCGCAGCTTGATAATCGTAAAAATTAACTTCATAGGAAGATTTTAGTATGATGATAAAGTATAAAGAGAGAGTATTTATTGGACCCCTAAATGTCTCTCAAATACAGATGGTGAGAGATATATTTTTCCATATATGTACCACTACTTTCTACAGTAAAACTACGCAAATATTGACTAAGACATATCCCAGGAAGTCTAGCGTAAATACATTATTTCCTTATAATCTGTGTGAAATTTTAACATAGCCTTTCATCACAGACTTGGAAGTAGAACTAGATTTATCTGTAACGTGACTTAATTATTATATGTAGGCACTTTCCGCAGGTCTTTCATACTCGTAGCCTTTCTCCTGTACGCAGGCGATGTTTCCATCTCAGCGAGAGACTTCTCCAGTTTTGCATACTCCTGAGGGATCCGTTTGGTCTTGGTCACATTCGCCATGAAGTATGAAGATTGTTTCGGTGTTCGTTTTCTGTCTTCATCATTGAAGTCCACATGATATAAACCAAACTTTGACCTGGAAACCAAGAATCGGAATTCAGTTTCCTCTCAAAATATCTCCATTTCTATCTATTTATATACAGGTTTGTTGGTAACCTCTGTACCAAAATTTAAAAGGTGATTCTACATGTTAAATAGGCCTATAACAAAACTCAATCACTTTGGTTGCAATAACTGTTTAGGCATATCCTTTTTCACCAGAGGAAACCCACACATTCTCGATTGGATTCAATACGAGAATTTCCGGGCAAAGACAAAGGAGTGATGTTTTCCTGACAGAAAGGTTTTCACTCTTTCAACAGTGTGACAAGGTTCCCCATCATGCATAAATGTCAACTTGTAATCTGGGAATGAAAATTACTCAAAATTTCTTTTAGAAATGCTGTAGAAATAATATAGTAATGTTGTGTATATGTATGTATATATATATATATATATATATAATATATATAAATTTGTAATTAAAATAAAATATTTAAAAAATTGTAGGTGATTCTATTAATGTGCCCAGACAAGTTTGTATCCTAATGATCAAGAATTCTTTGTACATGTTTTGTTCCCTGTGGTGCTTACTTACGTGTATCCATCCGCCCATTCGTAGTTATCGATGAGACTCCACACGGTGTAACCTATTACTGGACAGTCGTCTATGTACATAGCCTTTAACACTTCGACCATATATGTCTGAAAAGTACAGACAGGTACACGATTTATTATTTGTGTATTTTCAGCATGTAAGGCCACAATATTTTTAGGTAGCCGTCCCTGAGAGTAAAATGTTTACTGGTAGGGAATACTGTTGAAAGCTATTATACAGTAGCCTACGAAACGTATTTATAAACAGTGAGTTTCAATTGTTTACACCGAAAGTCAACTATTCAAGGAGGTTGAAATAATGGCAGGCGTGATTAAAGAAGAAGAAACACACAAAATTAAATAAACTACTGTAGTTTATTGATAATTATATTAAACTATTGAAAATTATATGTAATTAAATTTAAAATAGTCGGGTTCGAACCGAGGACCTCTAGATCTGCAGTCGAGCTCTCTATCATTAAGCTATTTCACTGTTTTTAACGTGAAAAAGTTTAACACTTAGAATGTGGCGGATTACAACAGTGGAGAATTTGTTTCTATACCGGCACGGACGAACGTTTGCCTAAAAATTGTGAACGACACACATGTTCAGAATGATGTTATTTTGCTCGTAGGTATGCTCCACTCCTGATGCGACCTCGTTTCGCAAACAAAAATGAAATCTAGTTTTTAACGCTTGTATCGTAGCCTAAATAATTATAACTCTACTGCACGAGTGGCCTTTGTGGTTAATGCATGGTTTTGAGTCAATTTTCAATTATTTACTTTATTCAAGTATTTCAACAACTGAATTATTTTACATGTTTAGACTTAAATTTGTGAGATATTGCAACACTTATGAGTAGAGACGAGAATTCCATGCAAATGCATGCTTTTACAGGAACATAGAACATAGCTCAAACTTAGTACTTATACATTTCATTACTCTCATTACACGTGCTAGGTTTCTGCCCTCAGGGCGAATTACTGCGAATTGACAGACATAACACAGTCCGCTCAATAACTGCTAACAGATTAAGGGAACATGGTGAATACGAAGTATATGAGGAAGTTCAATGTATTTCTACGGGAGGATCTACACGGCGTGCTGACATCATATTAATTGACCGAGATAAAAAAACTGGTCTCATTCTTGACCCCACTGTAAGGTTCGAAATTAATGAAGATCAACCAAAGCAGGTACATGAAGAGAAACGCGCTATTTACCTTCCATGCTTTGATGATCTCAGTCATAAATATAATATTCAAGATTGGAATGTCATTGGACTTACAGTAGCGTGCAAATTAATCCGAACAACGTAATTACTTATGCAAAAACACTCAAACGGGATAAAAAAAAGGATCTAAGACATACCTCAGTAATCTATGTGGCCTCCCTTGTTCCTAATAACAACTCTGAGACGATTTGGCATGGATTCCACTAATTTCCAAGATGCTGACAAAGGCTCACAAATATTCTTCATTTCTTCATCGCGAAACCATACACCAATGAGGGCAGAAATCATCTTCTCCTTTGTAGAACAATCCATTTTTTGCATTCTTCTTTTGCAAATTGACCACAAGTTCTCAATGGGGTTGATTTCGGGTGAGTTGCCTGGCCAGGGGAGTACCTGAATGTTCTTCTTGTTGAAGAATTCTGTAGTTTTTCGAGACATATGGCATGGTGCCAGGTCTTGTTGGAACACACTTCTGCCATCCGGAAATGATGATTTTGCAGCTGGGGTACGATTCTGGTTTCCAATAAGTGAATATATTTGTCAGAATTCATCATTCCCTTGATAGGTATTAATGCTCCAGGCCCTTCATGTGTAAAACAACTCCAAAACATTACTTTAGGGGGGTATTTGGGTGCTTGTTGGAGATGAGCTGCTGTTAATTTTTCGGATTCTTTCCGTACGTAAGAAACACGGTGGCCGTGGACCTCGAAATGAGACTCATCGGAAAAAAAGTACATTCTTCCAGTCATTCATGATGTAATTTTGCCCACATTAAGCGTTTTTTGCACATAACAGGGGTTAGCAGTTGCTTCTTAATAGGCTTACGAGCCCTTCGTCCAGCTTCCAAAAGCCTACGCCGCACTGTTGTGACGTGAATATTCGCCCCAGTGGTAGCCATTAACTCGCGGGTTAAGTCGACAGCAGTTCGTCTAGGATTTAATTTACTTTTCCTGACAATTAAACGATCATATGCAGGTGAAGTCTTCCTTTTCCAGCCACAGTTTCCTTTTTTCTGGGGTGTGATGGATCCAGTCTCCCTGTATCGTTTTATGATCAAATTAACAGTAGCCAAACCGATGTGACATTGTGCAGCAATTTGCCTCTGTGTCATAGAAGAATGCTCTGCTAATGTTATAATTTTAGACCGTTTTCGTGGAGTTGTATCCATTTGTGAAGACGACAGAATGTATACTGGATTGCAGTATTAAGTCTTCAACACAACTGAAATGCTTATAAGTACAAAACGACAGGCAAAATGTCACATATTATAAAAAAATAATGACGACAGACCTTCAACAATGGAATTACACGTACTACAGATGTCAATTAAAGCGGTATGAGCAGCTATGAGGCCAACAATGACAGAAAATGTAAAAATATGTCGTGTTCGGATTAATTTGCACGCTACTGTATGTTTGGTGCGCGAGGAACAATTCCCAAATTTACATTGGAGATCCTCAGAAAATTAAAGGTTCCTGATAAGACTCTTCAGACAATTGCATCAACCATTTTAAAATCTTCATTGAACATCATCAATCACCATCTCTATTCATCATTATAATATTCAATGTATATTATTTATTTTCAATAAATTTTTATCGTTTTGACAGCTACCAAATCTTGTCGCAGAATATTCTTTTTTTTAAATTTCATTATGTATTTTTTCAACATTAATTTACATTTTATTTTTTGTTCATTTGAATTGATTAGGATGCCGATATTTTAAATCCAAGATTTGGACGGCTATCATATCGATGATATTGTTGTTCCGTGCATATTTGCATGTTTTGGCCTTTTTGGGGATAAAAACATGTACAATGCATATCTAAGCAATGTTTAACTTAATACTGCATATAATATGCATTATATTAAGTTTAAATGCATGTTTTAATGGTTTTGAGTGGACACCTCAGTTTTTCGATTTTTATGTCGCTTATTTTAGCTTCTTGAATCAGGATTGAAGAAGGAAAAAAAACTAAATAACATAAAAAATGAAATGAAATGTTAAAATTTTTGCAATAAGATATCAGAGGACCCTTCCCTGGATGGAAGTTCACTTTTACAACACTTTACCGACGACCCTCTACAGATTGCATGTCATAATAGTACATTATGCAACGAGCCTATAATGATAGTAATTAAGACGCAAGTATGATTGTTTATGAAACGAGCGCAAGCGAGTTTCATAATTTTCATACGAGCGTCTTAATTACCATTATAGGCAAGTTTCATACGACTTTTTATGCTCGACCATATTTCTAACTTGAAAGTATTCAAAATTATGGTTAGTGCGAACTGACCTGAATTGTGAGATGTGCGCAGACGCGAAAGTATTGTTTTTTTCCGAGGCTGAATGTCATTGACCTTGGCAGAGAATAAGATGAAGATTACTCTGATATAACCTGGAAATTGATTTAGAATTCAAAAAACGAGATGACAAATTGAATCTATTTGAATATTATTTACAATTAACGCTAATTATTATAGTAACAAAACATAACCTTCTGCGACAGTATTGGATTTCCAGCCTCCGTGACTTTTCGCTAATTGTCTTTCGATTGCAAGAACTTCAAATAGAACCCATTATGCAGTTCATCAGCAAATATCAACTTCAGTGGAAGGGTCATCTCGAACGAATGAATCGATGCAGAATTCCAAAAGCACTGTTTCATTACCATCCATATGGCAAAAGATCTCTAGGCCGCCCAAAGAAGAGCTGGACTGAAAATTCTAGTTTGAGACCGTAACAGGCCACTTGGCCTAATACTTGTTAGGAAGATGATGATGATGATGATGATGATGATGATGATGATGATGATGATGAATATGATGATGATGTCTTTCGATTGCATATCCGAGAATAATCGATATAACGGTACAAAGCTGACTTGTCATTGGCTGAACACCTGTACTTTAATGAGTAGGTTTACTTTAATGACATGCATTAAAGGACTGCTACCAGGTGTATAATTACTACATTTCGGCATGGTCGAGCATAAATGAATTTATTACACTGGATATTTTGAGAATAGTTGAGAGGAAATATGGAGGGTTCAAGGAAACTGCCGACAAATAATTTAGTCAAAATCACTCTCTTTCAGGAAGGTTGTAAATTCTCTCTCTTTTCCAGTACTATTAGCAATTTAGATTCTTCTAAATTTGGAATGATTCACTAAACTGTCTTTGCAGTGTGTCGTAAGTGGTTAATGTTCTTCTTTATTTTATTTGCGTGTATTAATGTGGTTTAAATATGCTTCCAATTAAAGAATCCAAAAGTGTACTCTTTGCACAGTGGATTAAAGGAAAGGATTTTATTAGATCAGATGGGGATGCCGTATTCTGCGGTTGTTGCAGCAAAGAGGTAAACACTGCTATTCTGTTTCCGAATATTTTCTGTGGCGGTTGTTCTTAGTAAAAAATTACAAACTTCTTTTAAATAATTAATTAAATTACGATGTCCTTTTTTAAATCATATCTAGGTAACAGGAATGGTACATATGCAACGAGGCTATAATGGTAGTAAGTAAGACGCGAGAATGTTTATGAAACGAGCGCAAGCGAGTTTCATAAGCGTTTTCATTACGAGCGTCTTAATTACCTTGAAATTATTATAGGCAAGTTTCTTATCTTACCCTATAATAATTGTTGATAGTATTATAATTTTATGAATATCTTCGACCAAACTTTTTTGATTTCAAATAACTAAATATATTAGAAATTTTATTAATAAGTACTTTCATGTTATTCTTATCTGACTGGGGAGCGGAACTGACCTCCTAGTCATGGAAAGCATGGGGCTCACCTCCATAGTGCCTTCATGGCATGTTACGGGGATAACCTTTTTTGTACTGAGATGTGAGATGTGCGCAGACGCGAAAGTATTGATTTTTTCCGAGAAACAAATGTCATTGACCATGGTATAATCTAGAGAGTAAAATAAACATTAATCTTGATATAACCTTGAAATTGATTTAGACATTGAAAAACGTGATGACAAATTAAATTTATTTGCATATTATTTACAATTAACGCTAATTATTACAGTAACAGAAGATAACCTTCTGAGACAGTATTGAATTTCCAGCCTCCGTGACGTTTCGCTAGTTGTCTTTCGATTGCATATCCTAGAATAATCGATACTTGTGCTTTCATATCGCTACAATGGTGTTTTCTGATTGGTGAAACACCTGAACTTTAATGAATAGGTGTACTTTAATGAGGTGCATTAAAGGGCTGCTACCAGGTGTATAATTACTACATTTCGGCATGGTCGAGCATTAAGTATATTATAATTTCAGATAAACTGTAGTCAAAAATTTCAAGTCGACCAGCATGACGCATCTACTTCATATTTTGCAAGAATGCAAAAAAAGGAAAGGATCCTCAAAGAATTCCATAGACCCCTCAGTTATGTCCGTAGCAAAGTGGATGTAGCGGTGAAAAACAAACTGAACATGATAACAAATGTGAACCCGGAATACGGATTCTTTTGTTCAGTGAAGAAGGTTATTTCTGGCGGAAACTTGAATGAAGAATTTGATCTGATTCTGTCATAAATATGTTCATTCAAATTTGCACTTATAACTTCTCTGTCTACAAAAACATACTGACTGACAAATGCAGGAACCTCACATAACCAATTTAGAAATGTTGTTAGGTTGTTAGCAAAAAAAAAGTGACGTGAAGTGAAGTGAAATAAGGCATTTGAACATAAATGAAAGTGCAATTTTTTATGTATTTTTCCTTGATCTTGCATGTTTCATAGTTCCATATAGCATGAATGCATGCATATTATGGGATTTTGTAGTGCATGAAATTCTCGTTTCTACTTATCAGATTTTCACAAGTTGTGAAATTTATTGTCACGTGGTCACATGGTGCAAGAGCCTTTATCTACTGTCTTCGTAAACATGTTACTAATCGCTAATAGGCATATTACGTACTGCGAGATAGTCGATTCTGCATTTATCTTGTAGTTTTCCTTTATCAGAGTAGCCATTTTCGGTTATGAATATATCCCACTTTTTTCCGTAACGATGAGTTATCCAGTTAATTATTTGTCTTATGGATTTGGGTGCAATCTGAAAATAGAAGCAAATTAATTAAACCCCACTTCAGCTTCGTATTGTTACTTCTAAATTTTCGATAAAGATAAGGGTTACTGAGGGAATACCTCGTTATATTTGGACAGAATTGCATGTCGTGTCTTAATAACAAACTGTTAATGGAAACCACGAAAGAGAAAAATATGTGTCTCTGTACCAGAAAGACATGGATGACTCTAGGCAATTTTCCCTTCGTTCACTTCGAATTCTGATGCAAGGTGGTGCAACAGCAGATACTGGTAAACAAACTATGGATGCCATTCGGAAGAACTTCAATGATGTCTGGGCTAATTGGCCGGGAAGCTCTCCAGACTTAAATGTCATTGAGCATTTGTGGGCTAGAATTCTGTCACTGTGTTTAGACAGCATAGACCACGCACCAGACAAAAGTTCATTGAAAGAGGAAGAATAGGCATTTATCGACCAAAAAGAATTATGACTTTAATTTAGAGTTTCCAAAAACACATTTTGGAGTGCCATAGCAACAGTGGACATCACACAAATTACTGAAAATCATGGTACATCATCAAATGTTATATCTTTTTAACACTTGAGAAATAAATCTGATAATTCTAAATTTAGACTAGTTGCTTCAAAATATTGGAAGGTGAAACACTTTAGGACCACCCTGTATTTTTTTTAAACTTGCATTTTTTTAAGTAGCTAATCTTTATACTTCACTGCATTATAAATACTTCATTATACAGACTGATTTATAAAGAACTAACATATTTCTTGTCCACACCTGTGGAGTAACGGTCAGCGCGTCTGGCTGCGAAACCAGGTGGCCCGGGTTCGAATCCCGGTCGGGGCAAGTTACCTGGTTGAGGTTTTTTCCGGGGTTTTCCCTCAACCCAATACGAGCAAATGCTGGGTAACTTTCGGTGTTGGACCCCGGACTCATTTCACCGGCATTATCACCTTCATTTCATGCAGACGCTAAATAACCTAGATGTTGATACAGCGTCGTAAAATAACCCAATAAAAAAACATATTTCTTTCTTTCTTCTTTCTTTCTTTCTTCTTTCTTTCTTTCTTTCTTTCTTTCTTTCTTTCTTTCTTTCTTTCTTTCTTTCAAAACGAATGATGCTAGCCACAATTTGTTATACCTCAAATGTAGAGTATCTTTGGGAGATTACTAACCTCTATTGCAAATGTTGAAAATTATTTATTTATTCGGCTGGAAATTCATTTAATGACCAGTTTTTAAAGTCAAACTAAGCAGGAGTTTTGATTCCCTGTCATGTGATGCGCAGATGTTTATTCTTTATTCTTTATTGTTGGCAGCTGTTTTCGACATTTTTTTAGTCACTGAAAATACAGAACACATTAAATCAACGGCTCTTTCTTGTGAAGCAATACTGGATTACGAATTCAATTATAGCTACTAAAAGGGTATACCAGAGAGAATTTCGTGTTCGTAATTCCTTCCAGAGGAACACAATACTGGGACTGGTAAACAAATTAGAAATACTGGATCTCTGGTGAGTGAAACAGACAAACATCGTTCATCTAGGCTGCCCCAACTAGTGGCCAGTAACATGGAACGACGTGTTGTGTTATACCTTATGCAAGATGGAGGACATTTTCAATATTTGCTATAGACCAGGGTTGGGCAGAATTATGCACTCTGTGCTTGCACGGTGTACTACGAGAGGAGTGTGCTTATAGAGTGCACGAAAACCGGTTTATTTAAGTTGCGGTACGTACTGTATGTTTCAAAAGAAAATGTTATTCTACCAAACTAAATAAGAACACGAAGTAATGAAACACTTCCTTAAACACGAAACCAAAATATGTCCGTTGCACATTAATTCATATTACTCAATTTATCAAGATTTGGAGAAACTGTATTAGCACAAGCTATGTGAAGAACTGCCGTTAAAAGCCCACCATTTCTTGTTTGAGATTTGTTTATTTTCGTAATAGAAAATAACTGTTCACATCTATAAGTGGAACCAAATAAACACAAAACTTTCTCACACAGCTTATGCAGATTTGAAAAGCGTCCTATTGGGAATCCGTCATAAAACTGCATAAGACTCGACTTTGAATCATATTTCGCTCGCATCTCTAGATCACATCGCAGGTCAATCCATTCACACTTTAATGAATTGGGGACGTTATCAATAATCAGTTGGAATCAGAACATGTAGTAAAAATATGCAAATCCATTTCCAGGCAATATAAATCGTGGAACCTTGATGTAAATTCCTCTAATAGACCGGATAGAATACATGCGTACATTTCGAAATTTTCATTGTTCAAAATTATATGCGAGTCCGTATAGGTCAGTTTCTATCTGATGCTTTTCCAATTCACTGCGGGCTAAAGCTGGGAGATGCACTATCACCTTTACTTTTTAACTTCGCTCTAGAATATGCCATTAGGAAAGTTCAGGATAACAGGCAGGGTTTGGAATTGAACGGGTTACATCAGCTTCTTGTCTATGCAGATGACGTGAATATGTTAGGAGAAAATACACAAACGATTAGGGAAAACACGGAAATTCTACTTGAAGCAAGTAAGAGATGGGGTTGGAAGTAAATCCCGAAAAGACAAAGTATATGATTATGTCTCGTGACCAGAATATTGTACGAAATGGAAATATAAACATTGGAGATTTATCCTTCGAAGAGGTGGAAAAATTCAAATATCTTGGAGCAACAGTAACAAATATAAATGACACTCGTGAGGAAATTAAACGCAGAATAAATATGGGAAATGCCTGTTATTATTCGGTTGAGAAGCTCTTATCATCCAGTCTGCTGTCCAAAAAACTGAAAGTTAGAATTTATAAAACAGTTATATTACCGGTTCTTCTGTATGGTTGTGAAACTTGGACTCTCACTCTGAGAGAGGAACATAGGTTAAGGGTGTTTGAGAATAAGGAGCTTAGGAAAATATTTGGGGCTAGGAGGGATGAAGTTACAGGAGAATGGCGAAAGTTACACAACATAGAACTGCACGCATTGTATTCTTCACCTGACATAATTAGGAACATTAAATCCAGACGTTTGAGATGGGCAGGGCATGTAGCACGTATGGGCGAATCCAGAAATGCATATGGAGTGTTAGTTGGGAGACCGAAGGGAAAAGACCTTTAGGGAGACCGAGACGTAGATGGGAGGATAATATTAAAATGGATTTGAGGGAGGTGGGGTATGATGATAGAGACTGGATTAATCTTGCACAGGATAGGGACCAATGGCGGGCTTATGTGAGGGTGGCAATGAACCTTCGGGTTCCTTAAAAACCATTTGTAAGTAAGTAAGTAAAAATTCTATGCGCTTAGATAAGGATGGGAAATGATATATTTCGCCCTTTTGCATTTGACGTATCCATAACAACAATTTCTCCTTAAACTCTGCAATTCCGTCTGCAAATTGTGTATTAAGAATTTCTTTTCCCTGAAGTCCTAAATTTAGCTCATTTAAAAGCTGTGTAAGATGTGTTATAGCTGCTGGCACACTACAGGCCGCTGCAGCGCTCGCACTTGGAATTCCCCGTGCGCACGGAGGGCAAATGCACTCAAACGCCCATCGCTGGTAGAGGTTAGTAATCTCTCAAAGATACTCTACATTTGAGGTATATACGAGGGGGATCCAGGAAATAACGACCGTTTTGTTGTAATAATTAAAAAAATATATTTATTTGAAAAAACATTGTCTGTTACATAACCGAAGCTTCCTTTACTTCTCTACATAATCACCACCTACATTTAAACATTTGTCGTATCTGTTCACTAGCTTTAGAATTCCCGTGTTATACTCCTCTGCCGCCAGTTCATTAAGCCAGGTGTTCACTGTCTTCTTCAACTCTTCATCACTTCCAAAATGCGTACCACCCAGAAAGTCTTTCAGCTTAGTGAAAAGGTGAAAATCGCTAGGAGCAAGGTCTGACTATAGGGCGGATGATCAAAGATTTCCCAACCGAATTGAAGCAGCAGTGTACGGGCGGGCGTTGTCGTGAAGAAGCACTCTCCTTCGAAAGCATTCTCGCCTCTTGTTTTGGATGGCTCGCCGTAGTTTTCTAAAGTCTCACAATAACGATTTGCATTGATCGTAGTGCCTTTGGAATGAAATCCAGCAAAAGAACATCTTTTCGATCCCAAAAGACAGTAGCCATGACTTTTGTGTTGAGAGAGTCTGTTTGAATTTTCTCGGTTTCTTGGGTGATGAGGGATGATGCCACTGACGTGATTGGCGCTTGGTCTCTGGGGTGTTGTGAGACACCCAGGTCTCATCACCAGTCACAATTTGATCAAGAAAGGCGTCTCCATCTGTGTGATATCGCATCAAGAATGTCAATGCTGAGGCCATTCTCTGAGTTTTGTGTTGGTCACTCAGTTGCCGTGGAACCCATCGTGCACACAGATTTTGTGGTAGCCAAGATGTTGCGACACAATTTCACCAAGCAAAGAACGAGAAATGTCAGGAAAGGCAATATGCAATTCGTCGAGTGATGTGCGCCTGTCTTGCAAGATTCTGTCGTTCACTTTAGTCTTCAGGTCTTCTGTGATGAGTGATGGGCGTCCGGGTCGAGTTTCATCGTGGACATTTGTTCGCCCATTGTTGAACATTTCGCACCATTTTCTCACATTTCTTTCATTCATTACAGTATCACCATACACTTCTTTCAATTGCCGGTAAATTTCTGCAGGTTTCAAATGTCGGGCATTCAAAATCGAATCACACTTCACCTCACAGTCGGCGGGATTATCAATCACGTCGTTCATTTTGAAGTAACACAAAATGCACAATGGCGACTTGTTGCAACCAGTACTCACAACATTATGAGAACACATGTTAAGGAAGCCAGTTGACCTTCAAAGAAGGAAGGGGAATCAGCTGCGCGGCGGGTATGCGCGAACGGTCGTTATTTCCTGGATCCCCCTCGTACAATTGTGGCTAGCATCATTCGTTTTGAAATAAAGAAAGAAAGAATTTTTTTGGTTATTTTACGACGCTGTATCAACATAGAAAGAAAGAAATCACTAAATAATTTTAAGCAAAGGGAATAGAAACCCTTGATAGTAAGTTTCGTTTGTCAGAGCTTGACAGATGTGTAGACAAAATTTCGGACAAAAATTTTGAAATTTGTGGGAAGAGTAGCGATTTTTCGAAATGACATTTAAATTGACGAAATGTTTTAACAATTCATACAGCTCTCAACAAAAATAATAATAATAATAATAATAATAATAATAATAATAATAATAATAATAATAATAATAGTAGTAGTCAACAAATTTTAACTTTTTGTCTGTCACAGAAATGAAATCAGCTGATTTTTACTAAATCGACCCTGCTGATTACGAAAATGGCAGTGAAAAATCTGTAACACGTAACATTTTTGTGTGACAGAAGGGGAAGTATTTTGATTAAAAAAAAACGTTTTCGCGCATTTTAAAATACGTAATTACAACAGTGAAAATAAATAAATTCCTAAGATACAAAATTTATACACAAAATACACTGACGTTTCACAGAAAAATAATAACGCTGCATAAATAATAATATACAATAAGAAAAAATAGCATTATGTTCCTTTTTTCCTTCAAAATAGGCTTTTACTTTATTAATTTAAAACTTGATCAAATTAACTATAATTTTTTAAGGTTTATAAATTAAATTGATTAAAATCTGAAATCAAATAACTTAGAAGCCCTACATTAAAGTAAAGAACCATATACAGACTTCAAGCTAGATTTAAAAAAAATGTATTTAGTTACTTACAGTTATTTTTTCTTCTTCTAGTTTGAGTCACCTTTTCTGAACAAAAACCAACAGTAGTCCCCCATAATTCTAGAATCCTACCTTCCTTGATATCGTTGTTTCATCCTGTGTATATATTGATGAAATCTTTCCCCTTGTTCATCGCTTACAGCTCCTAAGTTCTCTGGGAAGAAGTCCAGATGGGAATGTAGGAAATGTATTTTCAATGACATTCCACAAGCAAGCTTCTGGTAACTATGCTGGAGTTCTTGTACAAGCTGTTGGTAATTGTCAGCTTTATTATTACCTAAAAACTCACTAACAACACTTCCAAAGGCATTCCAAGCTTCTAGTTCCTCAACACTTAATTTTTTTTTCGAAGCTCTCATCTTTCAAAAGTTTCCTCATTTGAGGCCAACAAAAATTCCCTCTTTCACTTTTTCTTCACTGAGTTTCGGAAACATATTCCTTACATATGCAAAACCTTCTCCATTTTTATCCATAGCTTTAACGAAATTCTTCATTAAACCAAGCTTTATATGTAAAGGAGGAAGCAGTACTTTTTCCGGTTTCACTAAAGGGACATACTTGATATTATGTTCTCCTGGGACATAGCTTTCTCTGGGAGGCCAGTCTTTCACTATATAGTGTTTTTCAGTCGCTCTACTATCCCACAAACAGAGAAAACAACAGTATATTGTGAATCCACCCAGAAGTCCTAGCAATAAGGCGACAATTTTCAAATCTCAGCAGAGTTGCCAGCAGTATGTTTTATATTGGACTGCATCTAGTAACACTGACAAATTTGTATAAGTTTTCTTCATATCCACTGAATACGCCACTGGAATTGATGGTTTAGTGTTTCCATTGTGCAATAACATTGCTTTCAAACTTATTTTGGAAGAATCTATGAATAACCTCCATTCCTCTGGGATGTTCTGTAATCCTAGTTCTTCCATTAAGCCGTCTATATTTACACACACGCACATAGAATTCTTCATTATAAATTCGAAACTTCGAAAACCGTTCATGTCTCTTCCTGTACAATGAAATTCTAGTATCTGATGCTAGCAGGTTCCATTGATGCAGTCTAGACCCTAAAATCTCAGCTTGTTGTTTAGTGAGATTAAGATCTCTTATTAAGTCGTTTAGTTCACATTGTTGAATTAAATGGGGTTCTTTATGATGTTCAGGATTATAGGACGGATCAGAGGATGTTGATGGTTGAGCCAAGTCATCTGTTTGTTCTATTGGAAGAACCAGTTCCTCCAATTGCGAAGGAGGATTAGGAATAGGGAGTTTTGGTCCATGAGGTACAGGTCTTATTGCAGATGGAACATTAGGATATTCAATTTTAGATCTTGTTTTCTTTTAAAATCTCGTAATCTTTGTTAATCAGAAATAACAGTCTTCTGCATGGCTTGTCGGTTCACGCCAGATCATTGGAACTGCAAACGGCATACTTCGAGTCTTCTCTCCATTCATCCATTTTATCAGTTTTGAGTAACATGTTGTGCAGCACAAATGGGGAGCCCATGATTTGTCCTCATCACGCATATTACATTCAAAATAGTAATAATATGCTTGTTTTAACTTATCTGATAAAGGCCGACGCAGCGATTTTGCCGTAAATTCTCCACATACGTAACAAAAGCTGTCCGGCGAATTTACACACGCACGACGAGATCTTTTCATTCTGAGAAAGCGTAAATGAACGCGAAGATGAACAGTTAAAACCAGCGATACAACTTGTCACAAGCTCAAACAATATTCAACTAATCCTAAAATGCAATCTATGTCACTCTAAAAGCCCGCCCTCTCAGTGCTTTCTGTCGGTCTGACGTCATAAAGCCATAAAGTAATAATAGTTATTTATGGTACTTGTGAGGTAAGTGCATCATTATTGCACGAGTGGAAAGATCACGCTCACAAGTACCATACGTAATTTTATCCATGACCATAACGAAAAATTATGTTTTATAAAAGAAAATATGTTGAAAATAAGTCCTCATGTAATCACATACCATGGCATGGATTTTAGAATCAATACGTTACTAGGTAGGTCATGATGTAGGAGGCCATGATTAGTAAAGAATGGTATCTAAGGCGTTGGATAAATAACAAATTATAATTAATTATATAATTTTAATATAGCCTACATTTTTTTCACTTTAAACGTGTATTTTCGTCTTTTTGACGTTTTAGGGATTATTTAGAAGTGTTCACGGAACTAATGTGATTAAAATAATTTCATATTTTACTTCTGTAAACTTAAGAGGAATATTAAAACTTAATTAATCATCGTGTCTGTTTAGCTCAGTTGGCTAACGCGTGTTGTTTTAAAATCCTATAAACCCAACTTCGTAGGTTCAAGTCTCCTGGCATCCCAAAAGGTAAATTATTACAAAATTTTAAAAAGATGCATATTAGATATGGATGTAATGTACAAATTACAACGCAGCAGATAAAGAAGAGAGAAGGAGATTGAGTGTATGTATATTTAAGAAATGGTAATAAAGAAGTAGAGGTAGTGACATCTAGTAACTAATATATTAACTTCTTGAATGGAAAAGTATACGTGTGTACCCGGGTACTAGGAAAATACTAATGAACTGTGAGATAAAGTTCAAACTGTGAGGTAAAGTCTTTATCTCACTAGTGAAATAAAGTAATGTTGAATAAAAGCCTGCTTTACAAACGCAAAAGTATTTAGTAAAGGCATGTTTTTCGTTATGGTCATGGATAAAGATATGTATCACCCACTACACGCCTTATTAATGCAGACTCATGAACTTCAAAGAATCTATTCTTTAAAATACACTTCTAGTATATTCTGAGCAACAATAAGTTATAAAACGTATGAATATACTGTGTAACAGTATAAATAAAGTCCATAGTTCGATACCCAAGTTCTTTGATAAATTCCTTCCTTTTTTTTTCACAATTTCCAATTTTTCTCTGAAACGGTGCGTGATGGAAAATTTTCAAGTTTAGATCCACTATCAGCACATAAACATTGATCTAAAATGATCATTTTCACCCTTGTGACAAAAACCTTGTTGACTAGTGATAATTTTTTATTTTCGCTGGCAGTGTTAACGCCATAAGGCCTTCTCTTCCACTCAACCAGCCTTAATCAATACAATACATATTTAAATTACGAATATTTACACTACACTTAAAAGGTTCTCCAGGAATATTCTTCAGTTAAGTTTTAACGACTAGTAGACTACATATTTATATAAATTTAGATAAACCTATAAGGTAAAGTAGTAACTTAATTTATGAGCTAAATTAATTCCATCAATTATAATTAATTTGAGATTTGAGATAGCTAGTAAAATGATGAAAATTAATTTAATACAAGCTTACTAGAACTATGTTACAGGGAGAAAGAAATATTTATATATAAATCTAAAATATATTTCTATAATGAGAATATTAATGTAATGCCATTAGAGGTTTTGTAAATCTATTTAGAGAAATTAATGATAATAATAAGAATGGACAGATATTATATGTAATAAATATTAATCAGCAATTAATTTGTTAAGTAATAATTTATGTAATTTTGACCTAAATGAAGTTATTTTCCAACAACCCCTTACATCTCTCGGTAGCGAGTTACAATTTCTAGCAACTGAAACTGGATAAGATGAAGAATATAAAGATATGAAATTTTGTACAGAGAATCTTTATGTGCAGTGTGATAACCAGGCTTCGAGACTTTGGACCCGATACAATAAGTTTACTGTGCATGCACTAAGGGTTGTTGACTCGCTGCAGGTAGATAGAGATGTGTTGAGGTAACAACGTTGCTATTTAGAGTAGAATACGGTAGTATGGGGAAACACCCATATGTACATTCTGAAAGTAAATATACATTACACAATGATAATGTCAAAAGAATGTGAAAAGCATTTATTCTCCTGTCTTTTATAAGCATTCGTGTTTAATTATACACAGTGTTAATGGTGGAAATAAGCATGTAGCAACTTTAATTTCTTCATTTATCCTATTGGTCGTCTTTACGAAGTGTAGTTACAGTACCGAATTGCACTGTACTACAAGATACATTCTCAGTGTCTCAAACGTAAATCTTTTTCGGTTATCTGCCAAAGTCTGTACTGTAGAAAGCTGCGCTCTACATCACATGACGTGATAGGAGCAAAACGAAAAAACCGAACACCATTGCAGTCTTTAAGAGACAGTCCTTTATTCTCGGGTGACTCTATGTCCACTAATTTGCAATTTATGTTACACAATGTTCCATATCCGTTATTTTTACATAAAATTGATTTCCACTTCTGTTTTACACGTTCAGTACCCGGTGTACTTGGTGTCTCATTAATTCTCTGCATCATGTTCTAAATTAATTTGAGGGCTTCCGGCATCTCTTGCTCTGACTTTTCTAACCGTGTAATAGTTTCAGACACAGTTTGAAAATGGGTTTGTATGACAACCAAATTATTCGTCTGAACCTTCAAATCCAGAGCGTTTTCCTTTGTGTATTTGTTGGCATTCATTCTACAGTACCCCCACCCACTGTACGCTTTACCACTATACTCAGTACGCCGTTATGCTGATTTCCCACTGAACTGCTCTATCGGGTCCGAAGTCTCGAAGCCTGGTGATAACTGTAAAAATTTTCAGCTTTTTGTTTGAATAGTTCAGAAAATTGAAATTAAGAGCATTTACGACGAAGGTGACCCACTTCATAACACCAATGCCTCACCAGGACTCGAACCCGGTCAGCCTGCGTGACAAAATGATGGTCTAGACCACACAGGCATAGCAGAGACATGGCTATTGAGTCGCTTTATCTCCCTGAAACTGGCTTCTCAGTCTTCAACTTTCCAAGTTTTGCTTCCTTACCGTCTCCCACGTGGACCCCTTGGACTGCGGCCACTGCGTGGGGATGTAAACCTCTATCCCTGCATCAGTTAGCATGGAAGGAGTATCTTCGCCTCCATCAGCCTTCTTTATCAGCATTGTTGAGTACTCATTAAGGGCGTAGTAGTCTGCTGAACCTTAATACAAAATGAAACTGTTACTGTACCTAGATCAGGGTTGGGCGAGTAAATTACCTGTACTTATTTTACATGTAATTTACGTGTAAAATACGTAAAGAACTGTTTTATACAAGGAGTAATAAAATGTATGTATTTATTCACACTGCAATGGGCATATACCCGGTAGCAGTGCTAACTAATTACACTCAATAATGACAATAATAAACTTATTAATTAAAAATATTAATAATAATTAATTAATAATAATAATAATAATAATAATAATAATAATGACAGGGAATATCCTAAATTAAATGAAGCACGATCACTTAAAATAATATCTATAATATTAATAAATCTATAGCCGAAATTTTTCTGATAATTATCGATTTTCCAAAAATAATTGGTCCTAACATATAATTAACCACCCTGAAACCGAAAATCGCTTTTTTGAAATTTTTGTTCGAATTATTTCAAAGGGGGGGTTATAAGGGGGCCTGAATTAATTAAATCGAAATATCTCGCTTATTATTGATTTTTGTGAAAAATGTTACATCATTAACGTTTCTTTAAAAATAATTTTCGATAAGTTTTATTCCTTGACAAATTTTGATAGGACTGATATTTAATGAGATAAATGAGTTTTAAAATTAAAATAACTGCCATCTAAGGCCGTGTAATGAATTAAAAAATAAATGACTTCGTCTATAAGGGGCCTTGGACAGCAACAATCGAAAGCTATAAAAAATAGCCTACAGAGAATGTTTCTGTGTTTGTATGAAGTAATATCGGAAGATAAATTAACCGATTTGTATAATTAATTATTATTTCACCATTGGAAACTGTAGTTTCTCTAGCTGGACATAATGTTATTACAGTAACTTCTGATATAATATAATATAATAAAATATAATATAATATATATATATAATATAATATAATATAATATAATATAATATAATATAATATAATTTATAATGTAATGTAATATTATATAATATAATTTAAGTTTTGTTTTCTACGTATTCAGTAAATTGCGCTTGGCCCACTATGGTTCTGAAACCTTCAAGTAACTTAAATTATATTATATTATATTATATTATATTATATTATATTATATTATATTATATTATATTATATTATATTATATTATATTATATTATATTATATAACAATTTGAGATGGGCTGGGCATGTAGCACGTATGGGCGAATCCAGAAATGCATATAGAATGTTAGTTGGGAGGCCGGAGGGAAAAAGACCTTTAGGGAGGCCGAGACGTACATGAGAAGATAATATTAAAATGGATTTGAGGGAGGTGGGATATGATGATAGAGAATGGATTAATCTTGCTCAGGATAGGGACCAATGGCGGGCTTATGTGAGGGCGGCAATGAACCTTTGGGTTCCTTAAAAGCCAGTAAGTAAGTATATTATATTATATTATATTATATTATATTATATTATATTATATTATATTATATTATATTATATATAAAAAGTGTGTTGATAATGGATGTACCCCGATAAGTAAGCTTTTAATTTGTTATGGGGGCTCTTGAATCTCAGGAGGAACAAATTTTATTTTACAACAGCGCAACATAATCTGCTTGGCTCATTACCCAAATTTTTTGCATTGCATTTAATGCATATGTATTTCATGTATTTTAACTCGATTCAATTGAGCATAGTTAAAATTTGGATTATAAAATAATGGAATGCTAAGCTAACGTATATTACTGCATACTAAATCAATACACTCTCGTTGGTCGTTAATTCTCTGAGATAAACATTATTTTAAGAAATACAGGAAATGAATACACAGAATAGCCTATCACGTTTTCTATGCATAAGAAGCTATTTTAATCTTACCTGTCCTCAATTCACTCAGAAGTTACTGTAATAACATTATAGCATTATGTCCATACAGAGAAACTACACTTTCCAATGGTGAAATAATAATTAATTACACAAATCGGTTAATTTAGCTTCCGATGTTACTTCATACAAACACAGAAACATTCTCTGTAGGCTATGATTCATAGCTTTCGATTGTTGTTGACCAAGGCCCCTTATAAACGAAGTCATTTGTTTTTTATTTCATTATACCGCCGTAGATGGCAGTTATTTTAATTTTAAAACTCATTTATCTCATTAAATATCAGTCCTATCAAACTTTTTCAAAGGATAAAACTTATCGGAAATGATTTGTAAAGAAATTGTTGTTATGTGACATTTTTCACAAAAATCAATAATAAGCGAGATATTTCGATTTATTTAATTCAGGCCCCCTTATGACCCGCCTTTTAAATAACGTTTTTTGAATGTCATATAGCCTAAAATCTAAGTTACAACGAACTTATTTTATATTCCAATTTTCATTGAAGTCCGTTCAGCCATTATCGCGTCAAAAGGTAACAAACATACAGACAGACAGAGAGACAGACAGACAGACAGACAGACATACAAACACAAATTTCGAAAAAGCTATTTTCGGGAAGGGTGGTTAATTATATATGTTAGGTCCAATTATTTTTGGAAAATCGAAAATTACCAGAAAAATTTCGGCTACAGATTTATTATTACTTTATTAGTATAGATACATTTTTGGTTGTTGGTAAAGCCTTTAGTAAGTCTGCAGGTAAAGCATTCCAGTTCCTGATAGTACGATTTAGAAAAGAAAACTTTCCAGTGTCCGTCCTCTGTCTTCTCTCCCTCAAATTATATGAGTGGTCGTTCGTTGAAGAGTGACTAACATTTATTGATTTTGACGATCTAAACATCGAATTACTTCATTGCTTTTAAGTCCTGATAAGAAACATGTCTGTTACAGCAGATTTATTTTTTGTGATTTTATACTGTAGATTTTACATAGATTGTAACATCTGTTCATACTTAATTTCATTCATTCTAATACTTAGAAAAATAGCAATGTTTTGATTACTTTCAGTTTGTTTGTTGGAATAATCCCGTAACATCCTAACTTACTTACGGCTTTTAAGTCCTGATAAGAAACATGTCTGTTACAGCAGATTTATTTTTTGTGATTTTATACTGTAGATTTTACATAGATTGTAACATCTGTTCATACTTAATTTCATTCATTCTAATACTTAGAAAAATAGCAATGTTTTGATTACTTTCAGTTTGTTTGTTGGAATAATCCCGTAACATCCTAACTTACTTACGGCTTTTAAGGAACCCACAGGTTCATTGCCGCCCTCACATAAGCCCACCATCAGTTCTTATCCTGTGCAAGATTAATCCAGTCTCTAACATCATATCCCACCTCCCTCAAATCCATATTTTTTGGGGATTTTATATATATTATAAAACACAACTAATAGTGAATAAACCTGACATTTAGCAACTAATATCACTTGTTAAATACATTTTGACAATTAGAATAAAATAAATTAAACTAAACAGTTTGATTTCCAAATCGTGAGATGTGACGTAATGACTTTCGCTTTATATATAGTCTGCATCGGCTTACTTCATACCATAAGGGTGAAACGTAACCACTTTTCTCCTATTACTACATATGCCAGTGGATTATGATGATTTTCTAGTTTGCAGGTTGAATTTTCTTTTGCCAACTTCTTTTCGAATTTCGATACTGACAAGTATTACAAACTGGTAGTGATGTACTAATTGTTATGAATTTCAAGGGAAAAATTGTTCAGGGGCCGGATATCGATCCCAGGACCTCTGGTTGAACGCACCAGCGCTTGAGCAACCCAGGAACTCCACCCGATACCTTCTCAATTTTTCCTTTTAACTCCACATAACTCGAGTGGGCTGACGAGACGCCAGCGACCCACATCGAGTGCACACAAACCCTTTGTTTTCTGCTAACCTGCTTCCAGTAACGTATATATTACTCAAGTCTAGTTTTTCAGGTAAAGCTCCCTGTAAAGCAGACTTGAATAATTTCAAGGGGAAAACCAGAGGTTCCGGGATCGATACCCGGCCTCGAAACAATTTTTCCCTTGAAATTATTCCAGTCTGCTTTGCAGGGAGATTTACCTGAAAAACTAGATTTGCATACTAATTGTTATGTTGGCGGGAGTGACAGCAGTTGTCGGTAGTGCAAATTCTGAAAATTCAAATTGTTATAGATTTCTTAGCCGATTACTGGAAGCTAATGAAATTTGAGCATAATAATAATTAATATCAATATTAATGTAATCCATAATAGTCATTTTATATGTTAATAAAATAAGTATATATAAATTTCAATCATAAGACACATCTGTTTTGCAAATGTTTATTTTCTATATGAATATGGAATATATTACAGTTTTCGCCTTATTGGGCATCATCAGATATAATAAAATATGTAATCTGAACCTTGATCAAATTGAGCAAATAACAAATGAGTAATGTATTATACATGGTGTTGGATCTTCATGAGCTTTATGAATAAAAGTATAAATAAAATGAAGGATAATTAATTTCAATGTGATGCAAACTTTTAAAATTGAAATTGAAATTGATTGTGTATACATAAAACTCATGTTACAGTCAATTTCAATTTTAAAAGTTTGCATCACATTGAAATTAATTATCCTTCATTTTATTTATACTTTTATACATAAAGCTCATGAAGATCCAACACCATGTATAATACATTGCTCATTTGTTAATTGCTCAATTTGATCAAGGTTCAGATTACATATTTTATTATATTTGATGATGCCCAATAAGGCGAAAACGTTAATATATTCCATATTCATATAGCAAATAAACATTTGCAAAACAGATGTGTCTTATGATTGAAATTTATATATACTTATTTTATTATATTAGTAGGCATATCTGAAAATATAAAATGAATTGTAAATTTTATGTGTTGTTTTGTGTTGTGGTTACAGTTTAAGACTATAGTCAGGCAAGTATAAATAAATATAGCATACCTGATATGATATGATCGATAGAAATACCATTTCATGTTTTATTGAATTTCTTTGGTGTTTAGTTTTGTATTACAATAATGTCAAAGAGAGGAAGTAGCATTGCATTGATCCTCCAGGAAAGAAAGCGCAACTAGAAGAACTACCCCTTTATAGAGAGTGGTTCTGGACAAGATCGTGGTCTATTTCACAAAAGTATGTATTTAATATTTTCTTCTAAAGAATGGCAAAGCATTTTTATATTCCATAAAATATTACACAAGTCATTTCAGTTTTATGTCATTATGAAATACGTAATTTGTCATTTGTTAGTAAATATAAATTGCGTCATAATTGCTTGTTTACTCTCCATACATTTTAAAGTAAGTACCCTTCAACTTGTCTGCTATGACTAAGTAACAAGTGAAAGTGACGTAGTTATTTATTGGTGTCTAGCTGATAGTGTTTTGTCGTGTATTTATGGTGTGCTCAGGCTGAATCCTACATCATGCAAGTTCATTTGTGCTCGACTTCAGCTGAACCGTTCATTGTATTCGAACATTGTCAAAACGGAAGTTTTTCTTAGTATGAATACACGGAAATCATCATTATATGGCGAAAAAAAAAAGTTTCCTTTTTCACTCCGTCATATTTTTATAAATGCCCAACATTTCGGAACAATATATTGGTTCTATCATTAAAAAGGCGGAAAAGAATCTATCGTTATAGTTCGTTCTCCTGGAGAATCTCCTTGGTAACAGTTGTGACAAATATATCTTGCCCTTTTCTGTTTGTTTTATGACCGAACCGATAAGTAGTTTGAAATTTTGAATGTTTGTGCGTTCATAGGACGGTGCAAAGCTCCACAATTTATTACTACACTAGCCGTACCCGTGCGCTCCGCTGCACCCGTTAGAAATAAATATAAAGTAATTACATAATTAAAATAGGACATTTGATCCAGGGAACATTCGTGTTTGATAGAAGGATAAATCGCTTATTATGTTACTTAATTTGTATTTAAAAAATTAAAATCCGATCATTTTGATCCAGAGACCACTCATTTGGTCATAAAAATTATTTTAGGAAATACAGGAAATGAATACCTATAAAGTTTTCTGTGCATAAGAAGCTATTTTAATCTTACCTGTCCTCGATTCACTCAGAAGTTACTGTAATAACATTATAGCATTATGTCCATCTAGAGAAACTACACTTTCCAATGGTGAATTAATAATTAATTATACAAATCGGTTAATTTAGCTTCCGACATTACTTCATACAAACACAGAAACTTCTCTGTAGGCTATTTTTCATAGCCTTCGATTGTTGTTGTCCAAGGCCCCTTATAGACGAAGTCATTTGTTTTTTATTTCATTACACCACCTTAGATGGCGTTGTTATTGTAATTTTGAAACTTATTTATCTCATTAAATATCAGTCCTATCAAAATTTTGCATGGAATAAACTTCATCGGAAAATATTTTTAAAGAAACTTTTGTTATGTAATATTTGTCATGAAAATAAATAATAAGGGAGATATTTCGATTTATTTAATTCAAGCCCCCTTATAACCCCCATTTTAAATAAAATATTTTGAATGCCATATAGCCTAAATTCTAAGTTACAACGAACTTAATTTATATTCAAATTTTCATATAAATCGGTTCAGTCATTATCACGTGAAAAGGTAACAAACATCCAGACAGGCAGACAGACATACAAACAAAAATTTCAAAAAAGCTATTTTCGGTTTCAGGGCGGTTAATTATATATGTTCGGACCAATTATTTTTGGATAATCGAAAATTACCAGAAAAATTTCGGCTATAGATTTATTATTAGTATAGATTGAAAATCATGAGGTGCTAAAGCATATAGGCCTAATTGTCGTTAGCTTCATCACTGCTACTGGATCACAGAAACCTAATCGAAGGATGTGATCCCAAGACTCTCTCAGTTCATTTAGCCATTTTTATGATTTCTACATACAGTAGGCCTATAGCCTATACTTACTTACTTACTGGCTTTTAAGGAACCCGCAGGTTCATTGCCGCCCTCACATAAGCCCGCCATTGGTCCCTATCCTGAGCAAGATTAATCCAGTCTCTACCATCATATCCCACCTCCCTCAGATCCATTTTAATATTATCTTCCCACCTACGTCTCGGCCTCCCCAAAGGTCTTTTTCCCTCCGGCCTCCCAACTAACACTCTATATGCATTTCTGGATTCGCCCATACGTGCTACATGTCCTGCCCATCTCAAACGTCTGGATTTAATGTTCCTAATTATGTCAGGTGAAGAATACAATGAGTGCAGTTCTGTGTTGTGTAACTTTCTCCATTCTCCTGTAACTTCATCCCTCTTAGCCCCAAATATTTTCCTAAGAACCTTATTCTCAAACACCCTTAATCTCTGTTCCTCACTCAAAGTGAGCGTCCAAGTTTCACAACCATAAAGAACAACCGGTAATATAACTGTTTTATAAATTCTAACTTTCAGATTTTTTGACAGAAGACTGGATGACAAAAGCTTCTCAAGCGAATAATAACACGCTACAGTGCCTATAGCCTATATGATTTTTTTAGACCCTTGTCATATTTTAAGTTTCTTTTCTTCCAAAACGACGTCAATCCTTGTGTTATTGTGCATGACACGTGAAAACTCGCTCAGTCCGTAGACCAGTGAATAAAAACAACTAGGCCAGTCCTTTCATAAAAATTGACTTAAAACGTTTTGGGATTACACTCTTCGATTGTGTAAAACTATTCTTAAATCGAGCAACAGTTGCATGACTTTTCTTTAACTAATAAGACGTTTATGCAGGAAACATTAATTTCTATTAATCATATATAAGTATAGATAAGTTTTAGACTGAAAACTAAACGTGAATTGTAAAATTAATTTTTATACAAATATCACTTGGAATTTATGTTAGGCATGGAATAATAATTTTTAACTATTGTACAAGAGTGTGTGGATATATATTTTCAGATGTATATTATTTATAGACAGATTTTCATGTAAATTATTAGGCCTATTATTTCATAGACGACATTAAGATAAATATAGATAATATGCGGAGACTAAGAGGAAGACAGAAAATAGAAAAGATTGGAGAATGCTGAGTTTGCAGTGTAAGACCTTCCCTAAGGCAGATCACTATGTATGTAATGTAATGTATAGTAGAACCTCTATTATCCGTCGTAATGAAGGGGCTGGGCTGAACGGTTAATCGAAAAAATCGGATAATCCGTACCATGAAATATTTTCGTAAATTCCTCCATGGTCTTGTATTTAACACGCTAACCTAGATGTTGATACAGCGTCGTAAAATAACCCAATAAAAAAAATTAACACGCTAGGTAGTGGATCAGAAGTCTACTAATTTAGGTAAGTCTGGTTGTCAACGACGGATTTTTAAGGGAAAGTGTCTGTCTGTGGAAAGATAGGAATAATGGAGGTCTCGTGTTGTAGATTTACATACTTTATACACTCCAATCTCGTATTATGATGGGAGATGAGTCACAGTTTCTCTTTCCCCAAACCACTCAATTTTTTTAAGACTACACTTCTTTTTTCGATACTTAGCACAACAAGATTTATTTTGACACCAGTAGAAGAATTTTTATACAGAAGTCATACGACAACTCGAACAATAGACCATACTGTGTGATGAAGTCTTGTACTAACATTCTAGAAAAATAACGTGCTAATACAATGTATAGTAGTACAGGGACATCATTTTATTTTTACTAACATTTTTAATATTAACCTGTCTATACCTTTAGAGAACCGGAAACACCCCTCCAAGACTGGAGTTCGATGATACTGGCGTAAAACACAAATCACTCTACTAGGTATAGGATGGAAGAAAAGTAGTTCATCCATTTACGTAAACTAGGAAATATCGCGATTTTGAGTTTGATAATTTTCATTAGGTTTTTCTTTAGTCAAAGTACAGTACTG
Organism: Periplaneta americana; assembly: GCA_025594305.2. NCBI lineage: Eukaryota > Metazoa > Arthropoda > Insecta > Blattodea > Blattidae > Periplaneta > Periplaneta americana. The sequence goes on along the minus strand of JAJSOF020000005.1, from coordinate 184,137,066 downwards.
TATTAAGAATAAGTGTTTTTACTCACGAAGTGAGTTATCCATGCGAACGTATTCATTATGCAGTGTATATTATACTGTCTACAGCACATTAGCGTACAATATAGAGAATGAAGTTAAATTGAAAAATAATCATAATATGAATATTTAAACACAATTTTGAAAATGGTGGCCGTTCATTTCGATACAGGCTTCAGTTCTTTTGTGCATATTATCGCACTATAGACTATTGCATCTAATTCCAATTGCCAGTTTCATCCTTCGTACTAGTAACTCATGTTGAAATAATTCTGTACCTACTCTACGTACTGTAAATTCAATCTTCACTTCTGCCCGACCCGAAAATATAAAATTACTCAGACATGCTATCTACTGTCCGTCCAAGTGGTTATGCCGCAGGATTGTAGAAAGGAGGAAATCACGTGACAGTTAATTACTTAACGAGGCCCTTTTATTTAAGTTAAATTAAACAGCTGTATAATATTACGTAAACGTCCAATTCCTAAGAGAAATTAATGTTTTCAGAAAAGAGCTAAGACAGCCCAGCTATTACAGAGGGGCGAGCAGAAGCAGGTGGGGGAAATCGGGATGCGATGTAGGCAAACGGACAGTACCTGTGCGAAAATATGATTCAATATTGAAAGCTCTTTCGTCACTGGAAAACGCGAACATATTTCTGGAACGTATTATACTCAGTAACTCAGTACTGCTTACTATCTGCGGTCTTGGTTCTGTGTGGAGTTGGAACTTCCTTAGTAGAAGGGGTGGGAGTGAAGTACATTCAATAACTCAGGTACAATAAAAATTGAAGTAAAAATAAAATGATGTCCCTGTACTTCTGCAGCAAAAAAAAAAAAAAGCGAGAGAAAGACAGACGGATAATCCAACAATCGGTTAATAGGGTGACGGATAATCGGGGTTCTACTGTATATACGTATGTCATAGTATTGTGAGATAGACGTTTGGTGAAAAGAAAAAAAATCATAATAATAATATAATAATAATAATAATAATAATAATAATAATAATAATAATAATAATAATAATAATAATTTTTTTTCAAGGATTTCCACATTTGTTTAACTACTTTTTGTTTTCACTTACCCTTAACATATTCAACTTCTTCTTTTGTGAATGACGGTAGCCGAGACTTGGGGAACCCTTGCTTCATGCTGAAGTTACCAACCCGATCTTTGACTTTTTGTGGGTAGTCGCCTGTCTGGCTATAAACAGGGTCGTCGAATAGCGCCACCTGCAACGAACGCTTCAATCATTACTCTTATAGCAAGAGCGAATAGAAAGTATAGGCCTAGTGATACTGCAGAAAACAATTTCAATGTTTTCAAGCATGGACACGTTTTCAGAATGCATGATATTGGAAAAGTATTTTTGGCATACCCACTTACTAAGCACAATGATTGTGTCTAAAGTTTAGGTAGACATTTCTTCATATTCGATATCGACGAGTTACATGAAATATAAAAATTGTGCGAAAAATTGTCATTTTATTTTAAATAAAAAATGAAAAAATGCGCGATCGCTATCCAGTCAAAATCCAGACATTTTCTGTGATAGTTTTTGTTACTTAGAATAATCTTGCAAATAAAACTGTTATGGTTCGAACAAATATTATTAATTATCAAATACGAAACTATTAGTAATTTTTCTTTGGGATTCTATATTTAAAATTTTTAAACTGTTGGATGACTACTCAATCAGCGATGATTGTTGTTTAGTCAGCTCTCCGAAGACAGGTTTGAACCTCATATTTATTTATTTATTTATTTATTTATTTATTTGCTTACTTACTTCCTTACTTAATCTATCTATCTATCTATCTATCTATCTATCTATCTATCTATCTATCTATCTATCTATCTATCTATCTATCTATCTATCTATCTATCTATCTATCTATCTATCTATCTATCTATCTGTCTGTCTGTCTGTCTGTCTGTCTGTCTGTCTGTCTGTCTGTCTGTCTGTCTGTCTGTCTGTCTGTCTGTCTGTCTGTCTGTCTGTCTGTCTGTCTGTCTGTATGTATGTATGTATGTATGTATGTATGTATGTCTGTCTGTCTATCTATCCATGTCTATAACATATCAAAGCCCCGATTATAATAGACTGTGCAAATAAGTGACACCAGTAAGGTAACACAATACGTGTAACACGTGATACTTGCTTTTTTATTTATTTTACTTGCTAATTAAACAAAAAATCATGTCTTGCATTTATATCTATTTAATTCTGTGTTTACTAGAAAGTTATTCCATAATTTATGCGTTTAACAAAATGGTAAAATAATGGAACATTAAATCTTACATTGAACTCCATGAATAATTCTGCAGCGTCGACGTCATCACTCGAATTTTGGTTTAGTGGTGTTGCCCACTGAACTGGAGTACTAAAGGAAATTTTTCCTGAAACGATCATTAACAGTGTTGGTAAAAAACAATATTACTAATAAAACATTATTATTACTATTATTATTAATGTCACTGTTACATTCATAAACATGTCATTGAAAATAAAAGAGAGGAAAAAGGTTGTATTTTACGCAGACTAAACACAATTGATGTCTAGAGTTTACGAGTTGTTTTTCTTAATATTCCTGCGTTCTTACTTTTTTAACAAACAAAAGGTTGAGTTTTGAATCCTTCGACGAAGCGAAAACTGTCGTTTAATTCTCAATAACTCGGAAAACAAAAAATGTTTTGAGTAACAATAACTTTTAAAAGTAATTTCCATTCTTTTGCAACATTTCCCTCGCTGTGACCCCCATCTAACGTGAAAAACAAAAAAGTTTGTCGCTTACCAACTTTTGAAGGTGTAAATGTCTATTTTGAAGAGATCACTTCGAAGTTACTATTTTTTTCTCTCTGTTTCTAAAAAAGATTTTGATTTCGAATTTTTTCTATGCTTTCCTCAGACATTCACCTATTAATCATAAAAATTACAGCAGGATTGATTGACCGTCTTAGGAGCTACAACGTGATAAATATTTAACGCGGCGGGAAACTGATTTCTCCCTCCTTCTGGCTCCGGTATCGCCGTCTCTCTCTGACACGAAAGGTCACTTTTTCGCACAAGCCATCTATATTACAGGGACATCATTTTATTTTTACTTCAATTTTTATTGTACCTGAGTTTTTTAATGTACTTCACTCCCACCCCTTCTACTAGTAAACTTCGAACACAACCAAGGCCACGTACATGCAGTCAAGCAGTAGTGAGTATAGTACGTTCCAGAAATATGTTCGCGTTTTCTAGTGACGAAACAGCTTTCAATATTGAATCATATTTTCGCACAGGTGGTGTCGTCCGTTTGTCTACGTCGCATCTCGATTTTCCCCACCTGCTTCTGCTCACGCCGCTGAAAAGGTTAGTGGCTGGGCTGTCTTAGTCTTTTCTGAAAACATTAATTTCTGTTAGGAATTGGACGTCTACGTAATATTATGTAACTGTTGAAAATAACTTAAATAAAAGGGCCTCGTTAAATAATTAATTGTCAAGTGATTTTCCCCCTTCTACTATCCTACGACATAACTACTTGGACGGATAGTAGATAGCATGTCTGAGTAATTTTATTTTTTCGGATCGGACAGAAGTGAAGATTGAATTTACAGTACGTAAGGTACGTTTTTACAGAGTAGGTACAGAATTATTTCAACATGAGTTATTAATACGAAGGACGAAACTGGTAATTGGAATTAGGTACAATAGTCTATAGTGCGATAATATGTACAAAAGGACTGAACCTTGTATCGAAATGAACGGTCACCATTTTCAAAAATGTGTTTAAATATCCATATTATGATTATTTTACAATTTAACTTCATTCTCTATATTGTACGCTAATGTACTGTAGACAGTATAATATACACTGCAGAATGAATACGTTCGCATGGATAACTCAGTTCGTGAGTAAAAACACTTATTGTTAATAAGTACTGTACTGTATTTTGATTACACAAAAACTTAATGAAAATTATCAAACTCGAAATTGCGATATTTCCTAGTTTACGTAAATGGATTAACTACTTTTCTTCCCTCCTATACCTAGTAAAGTGATTTGTTTTTATTTTACGCAGTATCGTCGAACTCCAGTCGTGGGAAGGGGTAACAAAAGGTATAGCCAGGTTAATATTAAAAATGTTAGTAAAAATAAAATGATGTCCCTGTACAACGCCCAGCGGTTGGTTCTCATATGCAGGAGAATAGATAATTATGTTTCATACCGTTCTGTTTGTCACGGTACTTTCGTTGATACAAGCGGAAGGCCCGCGCATGCGCTTTGAGCATGTTGTGGGCTGCTAAATAATATCCAATGCCCGAAGCGTTGATACCAGGAGCTAACATATCCGTCTCGTATCCCATAACAGCCGAGCCTGGTTCATTCAGTGTCAGCCACCACTTCACCTGTAACAGCCACCACACAAAACACTGCATCAAAGAATTATACGATTGACTTCACTTTCTGTGAGAATTAAGAAAATGCTGAAATCAAATTATTACCACAGTCTACTATATACAATCGCGAAGCTCAATATGTAGTAAAAATGCAAACACGGGTAGTTGCCCACCACTAGGATCGCTTCTATATCGCCTCATCATCACAGATCTCTCTCCTACCAGACGAGAAAATACGTTACACTTTCGTTGTCGTGTTCTTTTGGAAAAATTAACATCTTACTTCCATTATTGAAATATTAAATGCATAAAGTTAATTTATTATTTTAATGAAGTATATTGTGAATTTTATTAGTAACAACAATGTAATTTATTCGCCACAACAATAATTCCTTTCTACAATTCGCCTTAAACGCTCTCGTCAACAATTGGATTTTCACTTAACACAGTATTCGTTATAGCACTCCACCGACGACAATGCCAATTTACTTGGACTAGTACGAACAACAATGAACTGTTAATCTTAACTAATATTTACAAAGCACTATTTACAAATCAGAACTATCAGTTCTCAGTTCACAGTTCTTCTATCTCAGTCACTCGAATTCACAGTATCTCGAACCACAGACCTTCAGAGACAGTTCACTGTACTCGAACTCAGGTCCCTCCAACTGCGGTCCACTGTACTCGAACTCAGGTCCCTCCAACTGCGGTCCACTGCACTCGAACTCAGGTCCCTCCAACTGCGGTCCACTGCACTCGAACTCAGGCCTTCGGATGCTGATACAGTTGCGGACGCACACTCGAGTCGAACTCCGGTACACAAGACTGGCTTGCTTGCTCTTGCTTTCTCACTGACTGGCTGACTAATCAACTGAAAACTGCTGTCGTTCCTTCGCGTCCTTAATTTATAACCACAGCGACGTAGCCTCGAAAGTTCCACGCGTCTCTAGAGATGGCACTCCAGAAAAATCCAGAGCCCTCTCCTCTCTACCAGCACCAGATGCGCGCGCACTCTCTCTCCACTCTCTCGCCGCGTTGGCCCTTTCCCCTCTCCGCCGCGCGCCATCCCAAAGTACTCCGCGCGATCTTCTCTCTTGCGGGACGCTGGTCGTGAGTTCGAATCTCACGTCGCTGTCACAATATTAAATTCCACCATAAACTCGAAGATACCTGCAAGAAATAGGTTAATATTATTTTTGTTTGTGCAAAACGAACTGAAATTTACTCATTCAAGATTATAGCGATAATTAACTATTAAACCAATAAATATTAATTCGCATTTCTCTTTACAACAATAATAATGTAAATATGAATTAATGGAGTAACTTACGTGTACCGGTACTTGTAGTGTAGGCTTACGTAACTAACAAAGTGGGATGATGTTAAGCAATAATAATCACACCAAAATTGGAAATAAAACGTGATCAATAAATTTTATTGTAACAGACTTTTTCTACGTCTCTAGTAAAGTAACAAATAAAAATAACAACAAAATTAACAGCTATAATTAAAACATATCCTTTGAAAAAAAAGTAGGCCTAAGCAATAATAATCCCACCAGAATTGAAAGAAAACGTGATCAATTTCATTAAAACAAACTTAATTTTTCTACGTCTCTAGTAAAATATTATTATTCCAATTATTGTATTTTAGCCATTAACATTTTCATTACAACCAATAACGAACATTTCACAAGCATCAATGTGAAATACGCAACGAGCTAGCACTCGATGGAAATACGACACAGTCCAAAGTCGACCGTGGACAGTCTATTGTTTCTAGTTGCTAATCGCTTGGAGCGCTTTATCACGAGATTTGCAAAAAATCACCTCAAGCTTCGCGACTGTATACTGTATAGTAGACTGTGTTATTATCAAGAAGCTAAAAATGATAAACTCCCCGGATAATGTAGAGCTAAAGATCGAATACAAAAAAAGATCAGCATTGGTTAAAAGAAGTGTAAGACAAATTAAAAGAGATGGCTGGGAAAAAAAATACATCAGTGGAATAGAAAATGACAATCATGGTAGACAAAACTGTGCATATAAGATAATGAAACATTTAAACAAAGAAGAAAAAGACACACTGAATATTAATCAAATTGAAGAACAGAAATGGCTAAACTATTTTAAAGAACTATGGACTAGTAGAGAAAGTAAAGAATTTATTTTAGCAGAACCACAACAAAATATTGACCCCATAACCCAGGAAGAATTGCAAAACGCACTTAAAAATAGCAAAAATAAGAAAGCCCCAGGAACAGATAAAATAAATTTAGAACTCCTCAAATATGCTTCAAATAAAATGCAAATTAAAGTACTTAATTTTATTAATGTCTGTTGGCATAGTCCTTGAAGAATGGAATACGTACAGCTCAAATAAGTCCAATTTTTAAAAAGGGAGATATATCAGATCCTAGAAATTATAGAGGTATTTGCATTTTAAACTCCTGCTATAAACTATATGTATGTGTGTATTTATTTACACTGCAAGTGGGCAAGCACCCGGTGGCAGTGGTATATACAATATTAACAATACACAATAAAATGATAAGCAATACACAATAAAATTTACAATACATAATACAATTTACAACACATATACAATTTTATACACAATACAATAAGAATACACAATACAATTTAACACAATAATAATAAAACATAAAATAAAACACCTAATTTTATAACACAACCTACATAATTATGTATAGGTCCTACATAAGTTTCAATAGTCTTTCACTTTACTCTCATCTCATTCCCTGTAGTGGCACTATGACGCATTTCACTGACACTTTAGCACACATTTCACCAACACACTGTAACATATTTCACTGACACTATAGAACACATTTCATTGACGCTATAAATTATCACTGATCGGAACTATTCACTGCACTGTAAAACCATAACTTCACTGACTCACCTCGCTTCACTGATACAACAGTTCAAATAAGTCAAATAATTACACCCTTATGCATACTTATAAACAGAACTACATTTAAACTAAACATTTCTAGTCTAAGGCCCTCTTACACGCTATTTTTAAATAATTTACAATTTAGACCAAGGAAGTAAACTCGTCAGGCTAGATAAATACATGTCACCTTAAAAAATTAAATGTTGAATGTCACCTTAATTTTAATTTTCACTTTATACACAACTTTTTAAATTTTTCTTGAATCTCCTTAAGGAAGGACAGCCCTCAAAGACCGCTGCAGGTAGGTCATTCCAATCATTTATAGTTCTATTTAAAAATGAGAATTTACCTACATCCGTTTTCTGTTTCCTACTTTTGATTTTAAAATCATGATCGTTCCTACCATAGTACGTTGGCTTTTCTAACCGAGCCGTTATGTCTACCCATGCTTTCTGACCTAGATGTGCTCTATACAATGATGTTATTCTAGTTTTCCTACGTCTGTTTTCCAAAGTTTCCCATTTAAGTTCTTTTATCGTATCGTTCCCATAATTATCGTAAAAATAATTAATAATAGACTGAAACCAATAATGGAAGCGCTAATAGAAGAGTTTCAGTATGGATTTAGGAAGGGTAGATCTTGTACAGACTGTATATTCACCATATCCAAATTGATTGAAAAAAGAAAAGAGTTAATTTACCTACATTTTTTGCATTTATGGACTATGAAAAAGCATTCGATAGAGTTGACAGAAGCATTTTATGGAAAATATTAGAAAATACAGGAATTCCATCCAACTTAATAAGAGTGATACAGTGTTTATATCTAAATAACACAATACAATTGAGAACATCCCGTAATAATAAAATGGCAGAAATAAAATCAAGGATGTCCTTTGTCTCCGACACTTTTTAATTTATACATGGACGAAGTCATACGAATATGGCTGAATGAAATATCATTAGATTTTAAATTAAATGACATAAATTGTACTACATTTTTATTTGCTGATGATCAAGTGGTCATTCGCGGGAGTGAAAATGTTTTACAACAGGCAGTCTTCAAATTAGATCGAATTGCATCGAGTTTTAATATGAAAATATCGACCAATAAAACAAAAGCGATGGCAGTTATTGGATCTCAACCAATAAGAGTGAAATTGGTTATAGAAAACAAAATAGTAGAACAAATCAACACTTTTACATACTTAGGTTGTTCAATAACATATGGCAAAAAATGTGAAATCGAGGAAAAATTAAATAAATTCAACTATTTCTGTGGAACAATACGTAGGACACTGGCAAAGAATGTGAGAAAGGAAACATTAATCAAATATTACAAAGTAATGGCAATTCCGTCCCTTGTATACGGCTGCGAATCTTGGGTTCTAAAGAAAAACGAAGAAAGAAGAATTGAAGCAGGTGAAATGAAATTTCTTAGATATGTTGCGGGTTATGCACTACTGGACAAAAAAAGAAATGAAGATATTAGAAAAGAACTAAAAATAGATAGTATAATTCAACTTATTAAAGAATATCAACATAATTGGAAAGAACATGTAAATAGAATGCCAACAACAAGTATAACGAGATCAGCCATGAATTATAATCCATCAGGAATGAGATCATTAGGAAGACTAGTAAAACGTTGGAGAGTTCAATTTTAATGGAGGTGGAACAGGCCGAAAGGCCTAAACCTTGAAGAAGAAGAAGAAGAAGAAGAAGAAGAAGAAGAAGAAGAAGAAGAAGAAGATGATGATGATGATGATGATGATGATGATCAAGAAGCTAATTATGTGGCAGTTGCAAAAATGCGATTGTTTGTTGACATTCTGTGTTTAGCGGTGGTGAGCTATATAAAATACACTATCTACCAAAAAGTAATCGGGCACTGTTTTTGCCCCTTTAGAACCTCGTAGTACCACTCATGTTGCTATAACAGCAGCCACCCTGTCAGCCATGTTCTCCACTAGTTTGTGTAGGATATCCACTTGAATGTGTCGCCATTCCTCTTGCAACATGGCACTCAGTTGGACAATGGAAGTTGGCCCCATGTTTCGGCGGCTACTATGCAGTGGTATGCAGACAATAAAGTTCACCGGTTGGACTGGCCTGCACGGAGTCCCGATCTCAATCCCATTGAGCACCTTTGGGACGAACTGGGCCGGCTCGGGAGATGCATTGACCAACTGAGTGCCATATTGCAAGAGAAATGGCGACGCATTCCAGTGGATATCCTACACAAACTAGTGGAGAGCATGCCTGACAGGGTGGCTGCTGTTATAGCAACAAGCGGTGGTACCACGAGGTTCTAAAGGGGCAAAAACAGTGCCCAATTACTTTTTGGTAGATAGTGTACTTGCTAGTATTAAACAGTGTTGCTAGCAGTAAAATAATATATTCGACCATTAGAGATTATGGCAGGCCATAGTAAACTATTTAAAAGCTTGGATTTTGTCTTGTGGTAGGGGAGATCTAATTATGAAGCTAGCACATGGTTGCCATGTTTTGGCGCTTTACATGACGAAGATAATTTTGAATGACTTTTTCATGCTCTCTGCAAAAATGAAATCCGTTTTCTTCAAACACCCACAGTGTTTATGCAATTCCTTAAGTACGCTATATTTAAATTTCGCTCGTAATCTTATACTGCAATCGATATAATCTATCGTAAAGTGATTGAACATGATCGATTCTGAAACAATCGATACTTCTCGAGTTGTCTAGAAGTACACAGAAGCATTACAGTCATACGATAATAATTTTGATGTGAAATTTATGTGTGTAAACATTATCAGGTTAGTTCAAATCGATCTAATGATGATGACTTCATCAGTTTATGAAATCATTGCATAGAGTTGGTGATCGTTTTAAATACACAAGTTTTAAATTTTCCTTTCTCTCTGAGGCTGAACTTAAAATTAAGTTCGCTTGCGACTGTTTACAGAAATAGAACACAATTTCATAGGAAAAATTTATTGGAACAGATACAGCAATTGTTGAGTTATTTTCCAACATATCCCCCACTGGAATTGAGACATTTGTCATACCGTGGAATCGACAGAGAGGTGCAAACGACTGTCACACACTGGTTCCAATCCCAGGCGGAAGATTTCTACGATACAGGGATACAAAATTTGATCCAACGGTATGATAAATGTCTGTTCCGATGGGGAATATTTTGGAAAATAACTCAACAGCTTATCTGTTCCAATAATCTTTCCATGAAATTGTGTTTCTGTAAATGGCTCCAGGGAATTTTACTTTCTGAACGGCCCTCGTAATTGCGCTCGAGTGGTCAAAATTTGTATAAGTTCTTGTTTTGACATTATTATTTTTATTTATTATTTATATATTTATTTAATTTATAGGATTGAGGCCATGAGGCCTTCTCTTCCATCCTACCAGACAGCACATATAAATACAAAAAAGAAATACAAACACTGATGAAAATAATATATATTAAATTAAAGCCCTATAGAGGGTCAAAAGAGTCAAAAGAACACTATAGAGCTCTCATCGAGCTAATACAAGAAAAAAAGAAAGAAAACAGAGATAACAATGATGATAGTGATAACTGATGATAATAATAATAATAATAATAATAATAATAATAATAATAATAATAAATACATTACATACAAATTGTCAATTTTACAACAGCATAGTTACAATATTTACTATATGTCATGGGTTAAGCCGAAGTTGCGCAACCTGACAGGTGTTCAACAAGCAATTCCATGAACTAGAATGTGATTTTTTAATTTAAATTTGAATTTTGATGTTGTCCGACAGTCTCTGACATGGTCAGGGAGAGAGTTCCAGAGGCGTGGAATCGATATGCTGAAAGATGATGAGTAGAAGGATATTCTGTGCAGAGGAATAGAGAGAAGGTACATGTTCCGGGTTCGAGGTAGTGAAAGGTAAACAAAACGAGATGCTAGGTAAGAGGGTGTGGAGGTGTGGATGATTTTAAATAGTAATAAGAGAGAGTTGAAGAATCTTCTTTCTTTAAGTGGACTCCAAGACAACAATTCTAGTGACGGTGTTACATGATCGAATTTTCTAATGTTACAAACGAAACGAACGCAGATATTGTGAACACGCTGTAGTTTATGGGCATTATTAACATGGTAGAAGAAAAAAATATATATTTTTTATCTGCCCCCATGAGAATGTTGCTTGTAAGAAGACGCCTATACACTCTTGGTATTTTCTAAACTCCAACCTCTCTATGCACAATTAATCTTACTTACTCTGTCACCATAACATTCGTAGAGCACCTTTGCATAAGCTTCGAAATATACAACAATTTCTTCATTGAGCCACCCTCCAAGATCTTGTAAATACTGCGGAAGATCCCAATGAAACATTGTTACCTGAATAAGAAATGAAGAGAGATTTAAGAGACTTTCATGTCATTTGGTTAAGGTATATGTACACCCACAAAACGCAAAAAATGATGAAAAATTAGAATTTTCGAAATACAACTATTTTAATAGAGAATTTTCTCCCCTTTAATTTGATATAAGAATTTTCGATTTATGCCTTATGGTTTTTCAGATAAGTCCCATTTTCCAAGTCGACCTGGTTGGCGAGTTGGTATAGCGCTGGCCTTCTATGCCCAAGGTTGCGGGTTCGATCCCGGGCCAGGTCGATGGCATTTAAGTGTGCTTAAATGCGACAGGCTCATGTCAGTAGATTTACTGGCATGTAAAAGAACTCCTGCGGGACAAAATTCCGGCACATCCGGCGACGCTGATATAACCTCTGCAGTTGCGAGCGTCGTTAAATAAAAACATAACATTAACAACCCATTTTCCAAAAATTCTGCGTCATCAGCCACGGTCACTTCTACGACGATCACTCCAAAAGTAATTCACAACATTTTTTTATTTGTTTCTTATTCTAAACCTTATCAATTTATGGAGGTCATAGATACATCCTTCCCTCTTGTATTCAAATTTAATTTAAGTCGTTCCGTGAGTGGCGCCAGAGACTAGCTCAGACAGACCTGTTGGTTCAGACTTTTATCGTGCAGGTATACACAGGCCCTCATTCCAAGGTGGCGTAAGACAGTTGAAAGATACGGGGATTATGTGGAAAAGTGACGTATTGTTCCTGAAGGACGTATCTACATTCTATGAAAATAGCAAAGCTGTAGGCTAAAAATATAATTCTTAAATAAAAATTGTGGATTATTTTTGGAGTGATCCTCGTAGCAGTCAATCCCCTCGTCCAGCATTGCTTGTAAAATAAACTTCTTTCTAGTCCCAAAATAGATGCATAGATATCAAGGCATGATCATTAGATTGAAAACACGTTTTTACATAATGAAGTAATTTATAATCTTTTACTGTTAGTCATAAAACTGTAAATTTGTGTGTCAGTGATGTTGTACGTCATTTTAATAAGAGTCCAAAAGGATAAATTAAAATTTTGAGGAGGATGAGGATAAACCCTGGGACAAGCACCATCGCAGGATTTGTTGCATCAATGGAAAATAAGGACAAAAATGCCAAAAAAACATTCAACACCTGAAGTTAAAACAAGGCGGAGGTATTTGAGAGGCAGAAAGAAGCTGAAACTGGACCGACATGAAGCTGCTTAACGGATGACATATGATGATGCAGTCTTCTAGGCTCTGAATGTTTGTGGTTCATTTCCTGTAAATAGTAATTTTAGAATATTTAATTCTTTTAAACATGATATCTCAGTTAAATATGGTGATACCAAAACGATATTGGCATCATTTTGAAGCTTTAAATGTCCCCTAATGCCTGACAATGAGTAAAATAACATTAATGTAGTTAATAATTATCTATGGAATTTTACATGATATATGCAACATAAAATATTAGTATAAATTACATATATGGTAATATTTAATTAATGTAAATTAAAATTAATAAATAGCTCAATGTGAGGCACTAAAGAATAGTTTTAGCTATAAAACAGTGAAAAAACTGTGGCCCTATCTTAAAAACTGCATGAGCTATCATGTTTCAAGTTGTATGTCCAAATTATAAACAAAATAATTTTTATATACAATTTAGACATAATTTCAAGGGATCTGTTCACTTCATCCTATTTCTGGTACCATTCTCAATTGTATAAAAATTTTACAGAGCAAAATTATAGAAAACAAAATTTTTTGTATGTAAAGGTGTACATATACCTTAAGAAAAAATAAGTACGTGAGTAATATTGTTAAATCCCAAAATTAGAGGAATTCATTCACATTTTGAAATACTTAATAAATATATTTTGCTTTCGGTTCAAGGATATATCCTTAGAGATTTGTTGCAAAATATGCGGTTAAGTGAAAAATATCACCCAAGAAATTCGGTATTTTACTGTTAATTAATTTATACTTGGATTTCGCCTGATGCTGTCTTTTGTCCTTATAACCAGGACATATAGTCTTCTGCCTCTGTCCGTAAACAATACAAGTGATGTATCCATTTAACAGAGTCCTGAGCTTTGTTGGTAATTATAACAAATTCTGTTAATGTTTTCAAAATTATTGTTCTTATTGCTGTAATATTTAGTTACCAGAGGGAATAAGTCGTTCTTGAGCACTTCATTTATGACGTCGTTGTAGTAGTCTATTCCCTTTTTGTTTATATTGTTGGGTAATCCATCTGGCATTATTCTAGGCCAAGAGATAGAGAATCTGTAGAAATCCATCTGAAAAATTACAAAAAAAAAAATAAATAGAATAAAGTTTCCATTCCTGTTACTATTTAACCAATTTTGTTTAAAATACATTGTTAAATATTATTATTTGAAATTCATAGCTTTTGTGAAAATGTATACTCATACGTCTTGAATGTTGAAGAGACAAATTTAATTTAATTTATGCTCCAGAATATTTAATGAATAGGAATTGTAAAATGGTCAAAAGTACTAATTTGATTTTTCCGAGGTTTTCCGCAACCATAAGACAAATGTCAGGTAATCTATGGCGAATCCTCGGCCTCACCTCACTTCATCTCGCCAAAAATTGTAATCATGTTTAAGTTTTACTTGTTCCACATCTTAAACCTTCAATGCCCATGTAAGATCTATGAAATACATTAAAGTCCACACCTGTGGAGTAACGGCCAGCGCGTCTGGCTGCGAAACCAGGTGGCCCGGGTTCGAATTACGGTCGGGGCAAGTTACCTGGTTCAGGTTTTTTCCAGGTTTTTCCCTCAACCCAATACGAGCAAATGCTGGGTAACTTTCGGTGCTGGACCCCGGACTCATTTCACCGGCATTATCACCTTCATTTCATTCAGACGCTAAATAACCTAGATGTTGATACAGCGTCGTAAAACAACCCAATAAAAATAAATACATTAAAGGTAATTAAAAATGAAATTGCACAGGAGGGGGTGGAAATAGGCAATAATGTTCATGAGCCTTTTAAATAAATCACCAATCACATCTTACCAGCAACTTGAGCTGAGAAGACATAGAGAAAGAGTGAAATAGATAGAGAATCTTTGATCTTACCCCCATGTCTTTCACAGACTTGATGTCTTCCTTGTACTTGTAGTACGATTTAGCGGCGTCATCCCCATTGGATCTATCCGATATTCTCTCAGGATTGTCATGTGTGAATTTATCCCAAATACTAACTCCTTTTCCTGTAACAAATGTAATAATTTTCCGTATTCTACTGCCATATTCAGAAAGCATGTTTAACGAGCTTAAGGGGAGAGGATGGTATTTTTTGGTGAAAAATGAGTAAATTAAAAAAAAATTCTTTAAAATACTCTGTGATATGTCTGGAATGCATAGCATAACATTTTGTGGGTATTTGTGCCATTAATCGGATGTTGAGTAGCCATTTTTAAACTTCCTGCGTTATGGATTTTTTAAATCACTTGCCCACTTTTATTGTTGTTTCCGGTAAATTAAATTTTCAAAAAAAAAATTCTTTATAATACCCTTTGATATGTGAAAAATGGTAAATTAAAAAAAAAAATCTTTAAAATGCATTTCATAACATTTTGTGGGTATTTGTGCCCTTATCGGATGTTGAGTCGCCATTTTTAAACTTCCTGCGTTATGGATATTTAAATCACTCGCCCACTTTTATTGTTGTTTCCAGTAAATTAAATTTTCTTTGATAGGTGTGGAATAGAATAAAAAAAAAAAAATCTTTATAATACCCTCTGTAAATTAAATTTTCAAAAAAAAAAAAAAATCTTTATAATATGTGTTATGCATTGCATAAGAGTTTGTGGGTATTTGTGCCCTTATCGGATGTTGAGACGTCATTTTTAAACTTCCTGCGCTATGGATTTTTAAATCACACGCCCGCTTTTATCGGTTTACAGTAATTTTTTTTTTTTTTTTTGCTACATTGCCAGACAAAAATGGATATAATTTCTGAACTATTAAAGATACATGCATGAAATTTAGAACACACTTTCTTTAGACTATTAGGAAACTTTTTTCTGTAACAGACTATTGTTAATGTATTTCTTTTTAAAAATACGTCCATTTGTTTGCAAGAAAGTAAATCAGAAAATTGTTATTAAATTTTAATTGTTTATTTTACAAACGTAGGGACTAATATCAGAATTCTGTAATAGATAGTTTGTAGAAAATGCTTTTGCAAATACATTGCAAATAACTGTTTGAATCTATTTTTAAAAACGGTTTAGATATCGGTTTTAGTACAATCCTGCATTGGGTATATTTTTTTTCAAATTTGGGCCCCCAAATTTTTTTTTTTTGAAAATATTTTTATTTGGTTGAGTTGCCACAGCTATGAGCTCTCTACATACAAAAATTAATATTTTACACCAAATAGGAAAAAAGTTAAAAAAAATACCATCCTCTCCCTTAAAGACGAAGCACTTAAAAGAACGTGGACACTTACACTACACGTATTTATTTCCAACACGTTTATTTCCAGTAAACAGTTGCAATTGAAGAACTTAAATATGTTTTGAAGTTAATGGTTTACTCTTATTTGAAAACAAAACAGAATCATTATTAATATTTAGTTTACAACCTTGCACAACGTGTCGTTCATTTAACGTGCTTGGAATTGTGGATAACACAAAGCTAACTTGAAAACAACATGTATTATTGTCCAGCTTTATCTTAATTGTCTTTAATTAAAATTCCAGGATTTTGTTTAATAGATGTTATTGTAGGTTGACTAAAGGTAAACATGGGGCTCTGCAATATTTGTTAGAGAATATATTTCAACTAAGAACACAACCCATTTTACTCAATTGGCTGCTGATAATGTATTTGAAGTATGTGGTAGTTTGATTGTTAATCTTAGTGCGTTTTGCTTATGTATCTATAGAACACCTGATAATAGCAATTGTGCCTTTGAGATATTCTTATCTGTCTAAATTATATGAACTTTCAGCAGTATATTTAAATCCTCTTTTAATACTAATGTAACTCTCTCAGCTGATTTTAATGTAGATTTTTGTGGTACTACTGGGTGTTCAGTTCAAAGTGTGTCATGGCTCGTTGTATGCCGTAATGTGGCTAGTCGATGAGCCTAGAGAATTCAATCTTCCTACACTTCCACAGAGGTGTATTACCTATCTGCCAGAGAAGTTGCCTAGCAAGTACGGCGTTCATTCTGAAGAGTACTTACCGATACGTATGGTAACACCTGTAGTGGCAGGAATGTGAACTGTTTCGAAACACGTACTGAGGTGAGTCTTTTTTCTCACTGTCGAGATATTGGGAGAGGGTTAATTTTACTGCTTTAGGCTTTTAACCGTTTAACATAGTAATAATTATAAATTGGACGATTACTTACGTATTTGTTGACATTAATTTCGACGGTCAACATGGACACGAAGCATTTGATTTGTGTTGTGGAATGTTGCCGTACGCAAACGATGATAACAAATACCCTTGTCCTCGCAAAACAGTTCGAAAGAGGTTATGGTAGCACACAGACCGTACAGACCGCCATCAGTTGCTACGACGTTCAAGTTATACCGTACACGTTCTCAAGTTCAGATTGAACGCCTTGATTAATAGGCAACTTCTATGACATAAAAGCTGAAACTCACTTCAAATCGCTGACTCATCAACAGTGACGTCATGACACACTTTGAAATGAACACCCAGTAGTAATCATACGAAAGATCTTACAGAATTGTTTACGAGTTTCGGACTCCGTACTGTTATTGATCAGCAACTCGTCCAGGTAGAGGATATACGAGTGCTACTAGTATCGATATTTCTTCAGTTTTTGAGTTTCAACGCGAAAACGCAAGTAACAATGTCAGGACGATCAGTGGGTTTTTCATGCGGGAGTAAAGCAATAGCTATTTCAGGTCATTGTGGATTGTAGGTAAAAGTTAAAATAAAAGTAAGGTTTGCTATGCTTTAGAACAATAGACATAGCATCTTAGTATAGCTGCTGCATGTAGAGCTTGAAATGTAGAGGGTAAAATCATTTTATCCTGCTAAGAGATGTTGCTGAAATGATCGGGAGACTACATAATTTTGTAGGTCTCTTATTTTATCAGTAAGTAATACCTTTTCTTAGGAACTGTAATTTTTGCGCTCTCTTGAGCCAATACTGAAGAGAATGACGCATATAAATATCTACATCACACCGCCATTAAATATATGAAAAGACCCAAACCACTTGATTAAAGACTATAAAAATATATTTTGATTTTTAATAACAATATTATTATCTTACATAAGTTTTGTAGTTATATATAGTAAATTATAGAAATGAATATCTAATTTAAGATATTCTCTAAATCTACTTACATAACCCCAAAACGTTTCACTTTCATATAATCAATATAGCATTAATATGTATAATTAACGAAAAATAGTCACATCATGACATTAACTATAATAATATGTCATTTCTAATTGTAATAATGTCATCAAACCACTTCAAGTTTTGTAGATTTTAATATCCAATACACAGCTGTACTCAGAAAATACACACCGCAGAATCAGACCTGTAAATTATTTTAGTAAGTCTTGAAGTTTTTAATAACCAATTGAATTAAATATGTCAGCAATCCTGCAGGTCATAGCCTTCGTGTAACAGCCTATTGTTTATTGTCGTGTGTTTTTGTTTTATTGTGAAATCACGGCCGACTTAAATGTTCGCTTCGCTTCTCCTTTATACTATTACTAAGATTTATTTCAAATCATCCGTCCTCAAGTGAGGTTGACCACTGGGATCCGGAATTAACAAACATAAAAGATAAAGGGAAATGAAACGAGCAAAATAATGATTCGATTTGTACATTAAAACAAAAATTTACGTGTTAACATATAGATGATAGTGTAGAATTTGAAGAGAGGCTTTAAGAATTTCCATTACAATCTTCTGAACCTTATAAAATGAAATTTGCAAGGATTTAAGGATATTACATGTAAATTTTGGTAAACAACCCCTCGCTCCAAATAGTAAGCCTGTAACATCCCAGTTGTAAAGCGAAATGCCATATTTTTCACTGAGGTATGGAAGACAAGGTACATATTTAGCTCGCTTGTCATCATTTATCTGCAGTGCTTGATTTGTGAAGGGAGCATCAAGTCGGCCGTGCTGAAATGCAATTATTTCTCAAAACTGACGAAAGGTGGATTTTGGAAAATAGAAAAATTATGTAGGAAAACTAACACTTCACTGAAAGTTACTATTTTTCTGAAAACTTTGGGTTCCAAACTTCAAAATGAGGGGTCATTTATTAAATTCGTTCAGCCGTTTTCCCGTAATTTCCCGTAATTATATATACAGGGTGTAACAACTTTAATGTTTAGAATTTCTGGAACATGTTCCCTGACACGTTCTACGTCGATTAAACCTAACATGCCTATATCCAAAGTTCTATAGGTTTGGAGTATTTGTACCCCAAAGTTAAATTTTTGAGTTTAATTTTATCGCTGAATACTGAAAGAAGTAACACTAATTTCCGAAAGTGACATGTCTATGTCATTATTTTTATTAGTACCATATTACATTTTAATATCAACTACTTGTGAGTATGAAAGAAGCAGTGCAGAGTTGAAAAAAAATGTCCTTAAGATTCCAAACACTGTACTTCTTGCGGAAAATGTAATTCTGTCTCTGCGCGAATTGAGATGAGTGAAAATACCTGTGTACTAGGAATCCAACGATTTGGAAACCGTGCTTGATATGCCAAAACAGCTGCTGTTGCATTGCCATTACAGTCCATACACATAAACTATGTCGGCGTATTGCTGATGTGTGTACACAAAAGGCATGTTTTAATGGTCAAAACTCAACAAAAAGACTAGTCACAATACGTTTTATTTTTCCCACAACTGTTATTTTAAACTGTTGTCTGTTTCGTTTCCTTAGCAACCTAAACAATTTCCTTTTAATTTAATTTTTCTCTTTAAAAAGTAAAATTTCTTGGAACTTCATTCACTGCTTTTCAAGTTTAATGTAACTTATGTATAAACATTAAAGTTGTTCTAGTTAGTAATGCCATAAAATAGGCCTTGACTACCATACAATAAATATACATAAACGGTATAATGATTGGAACTGCAAGAAGTCCTATTTTTCCAGCTCTGTTATCTCTGTAACCTCTCATACATTTCGGATATAGGTATGTTAGGAATTTAATCAACGTAGAACGAAATCAGGGAACATGTTCCATATTAAGAAATTCTAAAAAACATTAAAGTTGTTACATCCTGTATATAGGTTTGATAAACTTACGATTGATCATTCTACGTTATTCCTCTACTCACCATCTACGTTCCAAGCCCCTTCAATTTGGTAAGATGCTGTAGCTGCTCCTATCTTGAAGTCTTTAGGAAAAGTAAAATTCGGTTTTTGTTCAGAGAGAACTGTTTTGACTGTCAGTAGCGTAATTATCAGAACGCAGGTTGCCATCACGACGATACGTCTGAAACCTTTGTTCTGTCATTTCGTTAGAGCTGCCTTTTAAGTATGAATTTTCTCATTACTTTCTTGAAATATGAAGCCTCACAGTCGTAACTTTATAAATGCTTTATTTTTCCTGTAGGTGTAGTATTTTACTTAAATTTAAGTGCTTTCTTTAACCGTAACTCTTAAAGAGTAGCAGTTACAGACAACTCATTTTTACAATGGTTTATGGGTAATGTAATTATGGTTTAAAACTGACTCATTCGCAAACACAGCACACCTCACCTGGGACAATAGATCAGTAGTAAGTGCCACGAGTGAAGTTGCTGGCTATAAAATATCTAATACAGTGAAACCTGTTCAAATCGGAACCTGAATAATCCGGAATCCTATCTATTTCGGAACAATTTATTGGTCCCGGCGGAATTTGTATGTATTATGTGTATTTTTTCCTGAATAAAACGGAAACTGTCCAACGCGGAAACGGAAACTATCTGCTACTGTTCAAAACGGAAACAATATTTTGGACATACTATATTTTGTAATAATATTTGGAAACAGCGTGTAATTTCAAGGAATATATACCTTATTTTATTTCAAGTAGTGCAGTTCGGTGGGTCCTTTGAACACCCACTTACAGATTTATGACTTCCTACACAAACAACTCTGACAATTCCATCCAGTCCCCTCGTCCCAACATTGCACAGTTGCCACAATCCTGGTGACCTTCGAAATTATGCAGTGAAACTGACGGGATTCTTGAAATTGGGAAAAGATGCGGCAACTCTTTCTCCACGTGGATTTGACGGGCACCTGTCAATTCTTCTGAACGAGGGTTGTGATTGGTTACTAACAAGAGAAGACAATATTTCCGTCACAGTAAGGAAGACATTTATTTATGACAATCAATTAGTAGGGGGCAGTAGAAGGTCTGTCGGCAAAGTTCTTTCTTTGAAACTGCACTCCATGAAAAAAAATAAAGTATACGAAATATGTAGGTCACTAAGATAAAAACAAGTTTTCTTTGCAAAATTCTAGAGGGTACGAGGGTGTGTTGGCCTGTCGGTCATAAATTTTATTACCCTGTTGACTAGGCAGACGAGTCCCTTCAAAGATTTTCAATGCTTCACACCCGTATACTGTCGTAGCTAAACAGAGCGCAAGTGTAGTGATTTTCAGGTAAAAAAAAGTTGCATAAAATGTGGCATTAACATTAAGTGATGAAGTAAAAGTTATCGAGATAAAGGAAAATTAGAAACAAAGTCTATGTGAAATAATATTGAAGTACAGTTGTGGAAAACTCAGGTGTGACACTTTAAAAAATAAAGATCATAATGAGTGAGTGGCGTGTGGCCAATATTGGTGACACAAAAGGAACCAGAAAGCAACTGTTTATGTGGAAATAAATGAACTGTTGTCAGAGTGGGTTCTTCATGACCTTTCAAAGAACAAGCCAATTTCTGGATCTGTTCTGCAAAGCAAGCTATTGAACTGGGAAAGAAATGAAATAAACCAGAATTCAAGGCTTCTAATAGATGGCTCCTAGTCTAATTAATTAATAATGTGCAGTGATATGCAGTACAGTATTAGAGTATAGTGTTAGATATTAAATAGAATGAGATTAGTAAACTTTAGTAATGTTTAATGACTAATGAGTGAGTTACGATAATATTTATACAGAAAATGAGATTTTAATCAAGATGATTCACCAACGTAATAAGCGACAGAAAGCTGATTTAATGTGATGAGTGTTAAATGGAATATTTTGTACTTCTTGCAGTTTGGGACATGCCATTTTGTTTTTCATGTATATGAATGACAAAATATTCCATTTTAATGTCACATCTGAATAATACGGAAACCTGTCCACAACGGAAAAAAAAATTAGGACCATGTCACTTCCATCTTGAACAGGTTTCATTGTACAATAGCTTTTCACCTAAAAGGATCTGGATTCGATTCTAAGGGGCCTTTGGTAGAAACTATTGCAAAATAGGTTAATATTTTAGTCTGGTTTCGCCACTGCCCCATTATCGTCCAATCTATTCTGAATACTTATACAGTACTGTAAGGGTATTGGATAATTACTGTTCCGTTTTTTCGTCGTAAGATATTGTAGAGGAATGTAGTCGATATGGCGTAACCAGAGTGAACGTAAATAAGATCATTAATATCAAAGAATTGGTCTTTAAGATATTTCAAACAGAAACAGAAAGTTACTCATCATTTGCTCATATTTTGACAGTGGAAAAAAAAAAAAAAAAAAATTAACCGACTGGGAATCGAACCCGAGCTGGGTAACTTACGGTGTTGGACCCCGGATTCATTTCACCGGCATTATCACCTTCATATCATTCAGACGCTAAATAACCTAATACGTTGATAAAGTGTCGTAAAATAACCTACTAAAATAAGTAAAAATCGAACCCGAGCCACCTGGTTTCGTGACCAGACGCGCTAACAGGTGTGGACACTTATATGTAGTCAACAATTATTTGTATATGATAGATAAGATCACAGGAAAATCCATGGAAACACTAAAAATATATTCAAATATATGTATTTATTTTTATTCAAGGGAGGTTCATACCCAACGACTACCCTCCTTCCGTACGCCCCTGAAGTTCACCCAATATAAAAACTTTATAGTAATACTCGGCGTCATCTCACTGGTCATTAATTTCTCGTTGTCGTCGTGGACGTTCCGTGTCCACGAAAACAACAGTGTGTACCTGTTCGTCAAAACGTTCATTAGCCCTCACAAAAAAAAATATACAAGGTGATTCACGAGGAAAGGTAAAAAAATTCAGGATGTGAATTCCGAAGTCATTCTGAATCAAAAAGTTCATATGAATATAGGTCCGTTTTCGAACAGTTACGGAGATATGGCTCTTTGATTTCACAAAAACTTCTGGGATTCCATTGTACTAACTCGCATTTACAGACAGAAAACTGACAAATTTAAAGTTTATATTCACGTATGCATACATACCTAATATACTAGACGTCGGGGCCGATGTTTTCGTACATTTTCAAAGGTACCTCCTTTTGCTTCAATGCACTGTTGCGCTCGGGCGTGAATCGCGCTCATCGCTCGGGAGAGTTGCACGTGGCTGTCTTTATGCCGCATCCAAAATACGGTCGATTAGCGCCTCTCTAGTTTCCCCCTTCCTTTGCTATGCCAAGTCTTTCGTCCAACCCCATAGACAGTAAATACTCTTCGATATGGTACCCTTCTGTTCGGAAAGCGTCGTTCATATTCAGCGACGGCACGCAAGGAACTTCCATCCCACAAACCATAAACATACACAATATCGACGTATTCTGAAGTCGAAAATTTGTAAGGCATCTTGAAAAACACAACTTAATATTTCCGATAACTGTACCTGTATAACTACTGTACTGTAGGTAGCTGACTGAACTGCTGTGAATTGATAAGCGATAGTGTAGGCTATTTGTGTTATCTGCGGATTCTGTGTCATTACATCAGACAAGGGCAGGCGATTGGACTTTCGTAATGCCCCACCACCCGGTTTCTTCCTCTTATCTACATCGTTCACAATGCAGATTCCAATGTTACGTCATGGAGAACGGTGACCAGAGCGTCTGGCCAGAATACCAGAACGTCTGATTCACATTCGAACGTTTTGGCAAAAGGCATCTAGCTCCGACATGAAAAAAACGGAACTTTTTCACTCAAAATGGCCTAAGATATCGTATCCTAGGGTGCTATTCATAGATATTTCAGTAGCCCGCGCTACGAGAGTGCTAAACTAGCCCCGGTTATTGACTGATTACTTGTACAGGATTCATATTATATCATATCGCTAACACTGGTTTATGAAAACGAAAAGCGTTAGTTCGCTGATCATCCACCGGAAGCCCGCGCTAAGAATGTATATGAATACGGCCTCTAAATGTTTGACCTTTCCTCATGAATCACCCTGTATAGATGGTAAATGTTGACAGTCGCCCTCATTATAAAATCACTTTCAAATTCATTGATTGATTGGAAGAAAACTCTAAAAGATTGTTTATTCCGTTTCTTGATTGCCGTCTCCACTGTCATTCGTATTTTGGACCCTTTCGTACGTTCCCACCACATCATGTATATAAACATTGCCATTAACGGATTGTTAGGCCGAAGTCCGGAAAAGCTGCGAAGTCTGTGTGTTCCCTCCAATACAGGTCACAAGGCATCGCAGATAATGTTGTATGCAGTTGTTTGGATTCTGCTATCGATATTGGCATTGTTTGGCTTCCGCTGAACGTCGTGTTACATGTAACCTCTGCTACGTTCAGTGATCCGTACAGGCAGATACAGCGACCAACAGATAGCATTGCAGAGAGCAAGTCTTCATGACTTGAAGAATGCGATCTGCACATCAAAGCGCTTTGTTTGCAAACTGGGTTGGTTAGATTACAATACAATGTTGCAAACATTACGCTTGAAATAAACAAAAATTGATAAATAAAGAAATATATTATTTGTGTTTGTAAACGTATGATATGATATACAGTATTGTGTAGTTGTCGCCACGTTACAAAAAAAAGTTAAAAGTTTTGTGTTTCTTATCAAGTCGTGCTTCCGGATAGCACAAACAAAATATTCCGCACTATAGCTAAACAAGATGCTATCATCAAAACTGTTTTCAACTCTTCATTGCTACATTAAGCTATACAGGGTGTATACGATATAAACTGTCAAAATTATAGACTGTAACATCTCGGTCTACACTGCAGACCGTTATTTGTAAATAAAAAAATATGACTATAACATCATTGTATATTTATCAAGCCCTAAATTTCGTCAAAGAAAATTCACAAATGTTGAAACATAGGAATGATGTTCGTATATACAACACCAGAAACCGTGACCTTTTTGACATACCTAAGTGTAGACTAACCAAAAAAATGAATAATTATTGTATTCAGTGGCGGCTCGTGGGTATTAAATTAAGGGGGGCTGCATACAAAAATAAACCAAGCAACTTACTTTATTTAAGGGAAGAGTCCACTGAAAATTTTTCCAAATTTTTTTTAGCTATTTCGCTTATTCAGAATTTATATTTTCATACCCCAAATGGATTCAGCTCAATTCTGATTACAAATACTCGTATGTTTACACTTTTAAGCAAAGACTGCAAAGGGGGTGGAATTCCAGAGCTGTCAAAACTTTTCATCGAAATTTTTTTTTTTAATTTCTGATTACAAGTCTGAGTAACATTTTGTTGGCTCCTGCAGTTACTAGATGAATGTAGCGGATGAGAATATTAATTTGCTTAAATATTCATTTTATTTTCAAATCTATTTTTCTGGGTTCATTTTTGTTGATTCAACACCAACTTTTTTATGCCAAATATTAATCAATCTGGATGAAATTTTTACTGCAAGTATTTATGAGGTAGCTGCATGTTTCTATGCATTTATTTTGTGAGAAATGCTGCTAGTTTATTTTATTAATATTTTCTTAATGCTGCTAGTTTATTTTATTAATATTTTTCTTAAGAAAAATATTTATAAAATAAACTAGCAGCATTTCTCACAAAATAAATGCATAGAAACATGCAGCTACCGCATAAATACTTGCAGTAAAAATTTCATCCAGATTGATTAATATTTGGCATAAGAAAGTTGGTATTGAATAAAAAAAATGAACCCAGAAAAATAGATTTGAAAATAAAATAAATATTTATGCAAATTAATATTTCTTGATACATTCATCTAGTAATATCAGGAGCCAACAAAAAGTTACTAGATTTTAGGCTAATGAGAAATTTTAAAAAGAATCCTTCGATGAAAAACAATTTTGACAGCTCTTTAAATTCCACGACCCCTTCCAGCCTTAATTCAAAAAAGTGTAAACATACGAGTATTTGTAATCAGAATTGAGCTGAATCCATTTGGGGTATGAAAATATAAATTCTGAATAAGTGAAATAGCTAAAAAATATTTGGAAAAATTTTTAATGATTTTCAGTGGAGTCTTCCCTTAAAGATTAGTTCCATGCGCCTTATCTTGTAAGTTCTGTTTAAATGAGACAGGCTCATGTTAGTAGATTTACTGGCATTTAAAAGAATCCTGCGGACAAAATTCCGGCACACCGGGACGCTGATATAACCCCTGCAGTTGCGAGTGTCGTTAAATAAACCATAATTTAATTTTTTACATGCAGATTTGGACCTTAGAAATACCTAACTGGCGATGTTGTAGTTGGTTGTAAAATATATATATATATATATATATATATATATATATATATATACAGACGTGGACAAATTATTAGGAAAATTGAAGATTTTTATTATATATTTTTACAAAATATGATTCTTCAATTCTGACTACAGTTGACATTTTTGCGTATTTCCAAATTATTAGCAAAATTGAAGATTTGTATTGTATATTTTTAGAAAATTTGACTCTTCAATTTAGACTACATTTGATATTTTTGCATATTTACAAATTATTAGCAAAACTGAAGATTTTTATTATATATTTTTACCAAATTCAACTCTTCAATTTGGACTACAGTTCAAATTTGGATATTTACAAATTATTAGCAAAACTGAAGATTTTTATTTTATATTTTGACAAAATTTGACTCTTCAATTTTGACTGCAGTTGACATTTTTGCATATTTATAAATTTTTAGCAAAATTAAAGATTTTTATTATGTATTTTTACAAAATGTGGCTCTTCAATTTAAACTACAGTTACATTTTTGCATATTTCTGTCTACTATAATGATGGAAATATGAAAATTGTCAACTGTAGTCTAAATTGAAAAGTCAAATTTTGTAAACAGAATTATCATAAAAATCGTCAATTTTGATAATAATTTGTCCACGTCTGTATATATACATGATACATCAATAAATGAAAAAAATAACTGAGCCAGAAATTGAATTCAGGACCTTCAAGAGTACGCACCAGGGCTCTTGCCTCATTTATTGTGATGTTAGATATTTCAGATTCCATTATGGTTTGAAAACATTCTAGCAATGGCTCCTTCTTCTCATGAACAACATTTACTGTTCTTATTTTAAATCCATCTTGTTGCCCCAGCAGTTGCGAGCCTTTGTATTTTGTTTAGCGGCTCTTTCCATTATGAGATTCAACTGATGGGCACTTAATTTCACATTTCCCCTGAATTGTTAAGGTACTGAACTGAATAGACTCTAAATATTGTACAGAATTTAACATTGTTGCACTTGTTATACTCACAACATTAAAGAAAATGTATTTAAAACTGCGCGCTACTGACAAATTGCTGCAAATATTGCAGCGCCTGGAAACTCTGGATTCACGGCAAGGGGCAGCAGGGAGAAGGGGTAAAACTAACGCGCAAAGCATCCGAGACGAGACTGGCAGCTCCAGGGGAGGAAGTGGCTTCACCATATAGTCCTTGTCTCTGGTTTCGCTCTGGCAGCACCAGGGGAGGAAGTGACTTCACTAACGATTGCGTGCATGTCATTGAAAGCGAAATTAAAAAAAAATCGACCCGCTAAATAGAGACTGTAGGCTATAATAAATGTATTTCACAACATAAAACGAGACAAGAGCCACAAATGTCTGGGGATGCTGCAGCTCCGCAGCTCCCCTTCGAAAGCCGCCCCTGATTGTATTATATCTTTAAAATGGTGCAGAACTACAATACGTATCTGTAATATATATTTAAAATGGTGCAGAACTACAATCAACGTATCTGTTATTATATCAGTTAAAATGGTCAGAACTACAAACGTATCTGGTTTATATTTTAAAGTGGATCAGAACTACAATACGTATCTGTTATTATATCTTTAAATGGTGAGAACTACAATAATCTATAACTGGCCATTTTCGAGCGGTTAAATGGAGATAACCAGTGATTAGTAGAGTATTATATCTTTAAAATGGTGCCAGAAGTACAATGTTTCTGTGTAATATCGATTAAATGGTACAGAACTTGAATTACGTATCCGAATAGAGCGTGGACGTGAAGTTCCTTTAGTGGAAGAGAGAAGACGAGGAATTAGGTGACAGAAGGATTTCTCAGGAGGGATTTTGTTTATCAAAATCTACAAATGGCTCACTTGCAATAAAAAAACAGTCATATTGAGACTCTTGATCAACTCCTGTACTGTTAAGATTCTAGTAACTGTTATTTTCTGTATTTTAAGAGGGAATACTTGAAAATCTCAGTCTGTCAACTGGCTGAACAAAGAAAGGTTCTGAGAAGGATCTTAGGCTTATAATGAGGGACAGAGTTCCAACCTGAAGTGCTAAAAAGATGGCAGCAATTTCCAGCTAATCTTCAAGCCATCCAACACCAAATGGATATTGGGGAGGCCATGTTTATTATATAATATATTTAAGATGGACTATTAAGTAAGTCTAGCGAATACTTAATAAAGAATGGATATAATCATTTTTGCATTCAATTTTGTTTTTGTCCGATAGCGGCTAACAGCAATCAAAAACAAAGAAATGCAACTCGCAAGCATAACAGCGCCCAAAGGTTAATAAATGCAAGAAAAATGTAGGACATGTTCACAGATGTAGAACAAACAGTCGTTTTTAGATGTTGACTATTATCTTTGTAATGTTGTGGCTTCAAATAAATTGAAGCTTTTCCTTATTTTCAGTGACAAACAAGTTATAATAATATTTTATATTTCAGATATCATAAATTATATTTAAAATAATATAATGAATTATAAAATTAGATTTTAACCACGGTTACTGTTTAATATTTGTAATAATATAATTAGGTTTTTAATGATGTTTTACTTCGCGTAAGAGTTTGTTTTTCATCAGAAGACAGAGAAGGAAATAAAACGAATATTTTTAATTGTTGTTGGAAGGTCATTCTGGAGTCTCAACTTCATTATAAAGGAACACTCAGCAAGAAATTCAGTTAATGAAGGATTTATTATTTTGAGATCGTAACTTATTTTATTTGTTATATGGCTACCAGACATGGTCTTAATTGCCAAACTGTGTAACAGTCTCCAAATATGTCAAAGAAAGATGCTGAGAAGTGATGTCAGCGCCATCACTGAGGGACAGAGTTCCAAACGAAGTGCTACAAAAGATGTCAGCAATTAAAATCCAGCCGCAAGCCACCATCACCAAATGGAAGTGGGGAGGCCAAGTGTCCATTTAGAGACGGAAATGGACCCAGACAGTCACACTATGGATCCCCGCATTGACAAGAGATCACCCGGAAGACCAAGAAGAAGATGGGCCGACCTCTTCAGTGAACGAGTAGGAAGCCATTGGTCAAGCAGAGCAAGACATAGGGAAGACTGGAAAAACATAAGAAGACAAATGAACAGCGACTAAAACCAGTGCGACAGAAACAAGCGAACAATACCAAACTGTGTAGAATGTGAACCAAGTGAACAATTCCACTCTTACGAGGAGTAGCTCACCGCGTGAGACAAATAGAGCTCTCCCTCTATAGGAGGACGCCTTTGCCCTTAACGGGACATTTTTAGGCTAATCATCATCATCATCATCATCATCATCATCATCATCATCATCATCTTTAAAAATAGCAAATAAATTTTCGAGATACAGTATCTTTTTAATCTGGAAAACAAGTCTTTTAACAGACTTATCTCTATATTATTTTAATGTACCGAAGTACATATGGTATTTCCATGCAGATATTCTGCGTCATCCTACGATGAAAGAGTAATGGAACGGCTAACACTCACAAATCAATTTCATGTAAAAGTATGTAATTCTTAATTCTTAAATTGATTAACCATTCGGCAATCCCTGACATCACGATTTAATGAACCAGTAAATACGAGGCGTGTTCTTAAAGTAAGTTCCGTTTTCAATTATGGCCGTCACATCGCTGCAGTCGTTATTTTGCGCATGCATATTTTCTTCTTCAATCTTCAGACAAGCTGTGCATGCAGTTTCAGAGCTTCAGTCCGTGTGTGTGGTTAGTTGTGATCAGTTGAAATGTTTAAAGTGATCGAGCACCCCGCCGACTGTGAGATGCGCTCTGTTATCCATTTCTTGAATGCTAGAAACATCAAACCAGCTGACATTCACCGTCAACTTTGTGAGGTGTATGGTGATGATGCCATTAGTGATGGAATGGTCAGGAGATGGGTTAGGAAGTTCAAAGAGGGCCGCGTCTCTGTGCATGACGAGCAGCATACCGGTCGGCCATCTTTGGTCAATGACAATTTGGTGCGTGCTGTCGATGAAAAAAATCATGAGGACAGGAACAAATTGACCATCCCTCCTACAGCCCGGATTTGGTTCCGCGTGACTTTCATCTCTTCCAGCACCTCAAGAAGTTCCTCGGTGGTCAACGTTTTGATGGTGACGGCAGCCAAAATCTCATCTCGAAATTTGGCTCGGAACAAATTGACCATCCCCCTACAGCCCGGATTTGGCTCCGAGTGACTTTCATCTCTTCCTGCACCTCAAGAAGTTCCTCGGTGGTCAACGTTTTAATGGTGACGACACCCAAAATCTCATCTCGAAATTTGGCTGGGAACAAATTGACCATCCCCTACAGCCCGGATTTGACTCCGAGTGACTTTCATCTCTTCCTGCACCTCAAGAAGTTCCTCGGTGGTCAACGTTTTGATGGCGACGACACCCAAAATCTCATCTCGAAATTTGGCTCGGAACAAATTGACCATCCCTCCTACAGCCCGGATTTGGTTCCGAGTGACTTTAATCTCTTACCAGCACCTCAAGAAGTTCCTCGGTGGTCAACGTTTTGATGGTGACGACACCCAAAATCTCATCTCGAAACGGAACAAATTGACCATCCCCCTACAAAGTGACTTTCATCTCTTCCTGCACCTCAAAAGTTCCTCGGTGGTCAACGTTTTGATGGTGACGAACAAAATCTCATCTGAAATTTGGCTGGGAACAAATTGACCATCCCCCTACAGCCCGGATTTGACTCCGAGTGACTTTCATCTCTTCCTGCACCTCAAGAAGTTCCTCGGTGGTCAACGTTTTGATGGTGACGACACCCAAAATCTCATCTCGAAATTTGGCTGGAAACAAATTGACCATCCCCCTACAGCCCGGATTTGACTCCGAGTGACTTTCATCTCTTCCTGCACCTCAAGAAGTTCCTCGGTGGTCAACGTTTTGATGGCGACGAAGTGAAAACAGCAGTGCGGGAGTGGTTCGCATTGCAGGCGGGCGAATTCTACAATGAGGGGATAGAAAGACTTGTGCCACGACTCGATAAATGCCTCAATAATGGTGGAGATTATGTTGACAAGTAATTGAAGTGTGGGGAATACACTGCAACAAAAATAGTTTGTAAATATCTTCCCGTTTACTTACTACAACCTTTTGGAACTTACTTTAAGAACACGCCTCGTAAATTAATCAATGTTTAAAAAAAATAGTGAAGATGGTAAAACCGCCTGCAACAGTTCTTATTTTACTGAGAGATTGGTATTTCATAATTTGACATATGTGAAATCGGTAATTTATCAGACAAGTGTAACCAGCCACTATCAACATTATGTACTCGTCGTAAGTACGCCTCGCAACCTTGTTTATTGTATGTAAAATATTTTCAAATTGTTTATTAGCTGTCTTACTTCGGTGATTTTCCGACGTTTTTCAAGGAAACGCTGTTCATAATGTTAACTTTACATTTATGTCATGTTTCGTTGTACGTAGAAATAACCGCTTTAGCAAATCGCTATCTTTCCACTACCCACTTATGTTAACATAACGGACTATTGCACGTTAGACTAGAGCAGCGTTTCTCAAACTTTTCTGAAGTGGGGACCACTTTTTTAAGTCAGAACAGTTCCGCGGACCACCTTACTCTTGTTCCCTTCGAAAGCAAATTTATCATATTTATGTAGCATATTTTAATACCAGTATACTTACATTTTAATGTAGAAATAATTAATTAAAATTAATGTAATTCAATTAATTTTATATTAGTATTAGCTAATTAAGTTAATGTTAATGGAATAAAATTTCTTATATAAAAACATTTGAGATTTATATAAGGGTATAAAGAAATTTAAGAACGGTTAAAATGTGTCTCAGTGAAACATACAGCAGAGTCCGTATAGGTCAGTTTCTATCTGATGCTTTTCCAATTCACTGTGGGCTAAAGCAGGGAGATGCACTAACACCTTTACTTTTTAACTTCGCTTTAGAATATGCCATTAGGAAAGTTCAGGATAACAGGAAGGGTTTGGAATTGAACGGGTTACATCAGCTTCTTGTCTATGCGGATGACGTGAATATGTTAGGAGAAAATACACAAACGATTAGGGAAAACACGGAAATTTTACTTGAAGCAAGTAAAGCGATCGATTTGGAGGTAAATCCCGAAAAGACCAAGTATATGATTATGTCTCGTGACCAGAATATTATACGAAATGGAAATATAAAAATTGGAGATTTATCCTTCGAAGGGGTGGAAAAATTCAAATATCTTGGAGCAACAGTAACAAATATAAATGACACTCGGGAGGGAATTAAACGTAGAATAAATATGGAAAATGCGTGTTATTATTCGGTTGAGAAGCTTTTGTCATCTAGTCTGCTGTCAAAAAATCTGAAAGTTAGAATTTATAAAACAGTTATATTACCGGTTGTTCTGCATAGTTGTGAAACTTGGACTCTCACTTTGAGAGAGGAACATAGGTTAAGGGTGTTTGAGAATAAGGTGCTTAGGAAAATATTTGGGGCTAAGAGGGATGAAGTTACAGGAGAATGGAGAAAGTTACACAACGCAGAACTGCGCGCATTGTATTCTTCACCTGACATAATTAGGAACATTAAATGCAGACGTTTGAGATGGGCAGGGCATGTAGCACGTATGGGCGAATCAAGAAATGCATATAGAGTGTTAGTTGGGAGACCGGAGGGAAAAAGACTTTTGGGGAGGCCGAGACGTAGATGGGAAGATAATATTAAAATGGATTTGAGGGAGATGATGATAGAGACTGGATTAATCTTGCACAGGATAGGGACCGATGGCGGGCTTATGTGAGGGCGGCAATGATCCTTCGGGTTCCTTAAAAGCCAGTAAGTAAGTAAGTCATTTGCAAAAACAGAAACAAAAAAATTAATGCAGAAACATTCCTGATTTTCAACAAGTAAAGATGCATGTTCTATTATTGTTGTGCGACGTACAGAACGTGACCATTTGAAGGTACAGACTGGGTGTCAGCAAAACTACTTAGAAAGTCATAAATACTTGTAAAGGTTCGGTACTTTGGTCCTGTTATGAATTCGGGTGGTCCCTAGCTGGGTAACAGGCACAGCGCCAGATGTGCAGGGAAAAGATGGCGAGAAACACCACGTTCATAGTGCTTTAAATCCCTCTTTTGTTGCTGAGAGTAGAGTGGGAAGACGATACCGGGTAGGGTAAATAAATTCCATAAAATGTCAGTACTAGGAGAAAAAGTGAAAGTCGATTGCCATGTGTCATTTACAAACTCTGAGATTTTCAGCTATAGTGTGATACGCAATTCGATTGAATTTTATTTTTTCTTCTGTTTTTTTTAAGGACCACAAGGGCAGACCTCGAGGACCACAGGTGGTCCGCGGACCATATTTTGAGAAACACTGGACTAGAGTATCGGATTTCATTATGTTGAAGTATTTGTTTGGAGCAACTCCAATTATCGCTAGACTTGTTTAAATTTTCAATTCAGGTTATAGCCTAATACAGTGACATTTGCTCGGTAAGGGCCTCAAATATTTCGCAATAAAACCATTATTATGTTCATAGTGTGGAATAAAAATTTACGTACCTTCAACTGTTAAAACAGATCTTTCTCATGCATTACCCATTTGGAATCTTTTTATAATGAGTCGAAAATCCTACCATTTTGGGCATAACTTGATTTAGGAATGAAGCATTTTATTCTTTGAGTTTGTATCAGAACTCTCAAAACTCGCTGAAACCAAGAAATCACGAAAGCAATGAAAATAAATAAATAAATAAGTAAATAGGTAAATAAATAATGCTTTCATTAGAGATGTGACACATTTCACCAAATTAATGGAAATACCCGTGATTTCATGATCTGTTAGAAAATTTATAATTTCACTAAATCATTTGGAGTTAAACCTCTGTGATAAATTTATTTCAAGATAAATTTTTAGATCGATAATTCGACTACGATAAATATACCATTTTATACTTGTGCAAAGACTCTGCATACACGTAATGAAGATTTTCATATGCCAAATCTTCATTGAACATAATCAATCACCATCTCTATTCATCTTTACAATATTCAATGTATATTATTTATTTTCAATAAACTTTTATCGTTTTGATAGCTACCACATCTTGTCGCAGAATATTCTTTTTTTTTTAATTTCATTATGTATTTTTTTAACATTAATTTACATTTACTTTTTTGTTCATTTGAATTGATTAGGATGCCGATATTTTAAATTCAAGATTTGGACGGCTATGATTTCGATTGTCTCTCTATCTCTTACCCTAAATTAATTAAGAATTTGCACTAGTGATACAGAATGACGACTGGTTCCAGTCTTCATGGGGAATATTTCGTCATTTTTTTTTTTTTTTGGAAGAGTGCCCACTCAACATCATGAGGAATGTGGGAAGGTTTTGTGAGTGGCAAATTCCGGTCTCTTATGCCAGTTACAACTGCAGGAATGTATTATCTGCTGACCACACGTTACTCTCGTAATTGTTGGACGATCGTTCACCTCTGCTAAGTCACGTAGGCCCCAGCCCTTCATAAGTTGTCGTGCTATGGGACTTTAATTTATTAAATTACATAAGCGTGTGCAAGCGATCATTTTATTGATCATTCTATTAGTGTCATTACAGAATAATTTATTATTGTAATACATTACATTTGTATAGTTGCAGGTGCCCTTAATGTAATACTATTTGTTCAACCCATATCCCTTAACCACAAGTTCTACCAGAATATACTAGGATCAATGCAACGTGTTGCTGGAGTCTTCACTGGCGGACAGTCCTTGACCTTATCCTGTATCGTTGAATTCCAACTGATTCAGTTCGTTCAGGTAGTACAGGAACTTCTCTGGCACTGTCCTTGTGCGCGTGAGATCCGTCACGAACTGAGTCGAGATCTTGGGAGTTCGAGGTCGTGCTGGATTATTGAAATCCACGTGGTAAAGTCCAGACCTGGATCTGAGGACAAATTCAAAATAATGTCGTGATACTTTCCGAATGCAGCAAATATCTAACTTCAAAACAGTTTTTATAAATACATTCGGTATGAAGTCTTCTATTTTCTATTATGGAGGACACTGGTATTAAAAGGTACTTCGTGAAACTACCTAAGGTTTTTGTCATTATTGGTTTTTCAATGTTTCGCCCAGTCACAGTGTCATTGCATCTAAAATTGCCGCATAAATTTACTTTTTTGCACGGTACTGTGTTTTCTCGACCTTGCAGCAAATGGCCGACACTATTCAAAGTTGATTTAAATGAATGAATCTTATCCATAAAACTTAAAAAATTGAATATTGCCTCTCGACCTTAAATTTTTATGTAATTCGGTTATTGGAAATGAAACTAATGATTAGGGAAAACACGGGAATTTTACTTGAAGCAAGAAAGGAGATAGGTTTGGAGGTAAATACCGAAAAGACAAAGTATATGATTATGTCTCGTGACCAGAACATAGTACGAAATGGAAATATAACAATTGGAAAATTATCATTTCAAAAGGTGGAAAAATTTAAAATCCTTGGAACAACAGTAACAAAAATATAAATGACACTCGAGAGGAAATTAAACGCAGAATAAATATGGAAATGCCTGTTGTTATTCGGTTGAGAAGCTTTTATCATCCAGCCTGCTGTCAAAAAATCTGAAAGTTAGAATTTATAAAACAGTTATATTACCGGTTGTTCTTTATGGTTGTGAAACTTGGACTCTGCTGACTTTGAGAGAGGAACAGAGATTAAGAGTGTTTGAGAATAAGGTACTTAAGAAAGTATTTGGGACTAAGAGCGATGAAGTTACAGGAGAATGGAGAAAGTTACACAACGCAGAACTGCACGCCACCTGACATAATTAAAAACATTAAATTCAGAACTTTGGATGGACAGGACATGTAGCACGTATGGGCGAGCCCAGAAATGCGTATAGAGTGTTAGTTGGGAGGCCGGAGGGAAAAAGACCTTCGGGGAAGCCGAGACGTAGATGGGAGGATAATATTAAAATGCATTTGAGGGAGGTGGTATATGATTGTAGGGACTGGATTAATCTTGCTCTGGATAGGGACCGATGACAAGCTTATGTGAGGGCGGCAATGAACCTCCAGCCATTTATAAGGAAGTAAACTGATACATAGGTCTATTTATAAGCAATGCTTAGTCACAGTATTTAGATTTACGTCGCTTATTTTATATACTTCAGAAAATACGTAAATAACTTATTTTAGTTGATCAACCGTGAAAGGAATGTACTTACTATTGCGTAAACTATTGGAGCGAAGTAGATAGATAATATTACCGTTATAAGGTCAGTTTAAAAACCATGCGCTCTCCTGCATATGTTATTTCCTATATGTAGGGATTAAAAACCAGGAGATTAACAGTGATCTAATTTTGTAACTAGGGTAGTGTAAATATGTGTGTACCGATGTTATTGTTTGTGCTGTGAGAGCGAGCCAATAGAGATACGAGTACCCACGTGTGTGACCTTATGACATATTATGACATCAACATTCATTCACAGCATTACCCCGCTCCGTTTCATTCCGCGAAGACTTTCTCGTGGTTGGAGGACAGTAGTAGGTGTTAAATAAGGAAAAATCTGACTAATAGTTTTAAAGTAATCGCTGTATACATAGATGCCCACAGAAAACTACTTATTCGGCATCAGGGATTTTCTTTTTGCAGAATCGCAGTACTTTTCTTTATTGTTAGTATAATGAGGAAACAATAAAAAAGTAACATTTCTGAACTGATAAATCCCATTAGATGCAGCTTTACAGAAACGCCTCAATTAATCCCATTTTACTCGAAACATACATCTATACTAATAATAAATCTGTAGCCGAAAATTTTCTGGTAATTTTCGATTTTCCAAAAATAATTGGTCCTAACATATATAATTAACCACCCTGAAAAAGAAAATCGCTTTTTTGAAATTTTTGTTTGTATGTCTGTCTGTCTGTCTGTCTGTATGTTTGTTACCTTTTCACGCGATAATGGCTGAACGGATTTCGATGAAAATTGTAATATAAATTAAGTTCGTTGTAACTTAGATTTTAGACTATATGACATTCAAAATACTTTATTTAAAAGGGGGGTTATAAGGGGAACTGAATTAAATAAATCGAAATATCTCGCTTATTATTGATTTTTGTGAAAAATGTTACATAACAAAAGCTTCTTTAAAAATAATTTTCGGTAAGTTTCATTCCTTGAAAAATTTTGATAGGACTGATATTTAATGAGATAAATGAGTTTTCAAATTAAAATAACTGCCATCTAAGGCCGTGT
This sequence comes from Periplaneta americana, assembly GCA_025594305.2. NCBI lineage: Eukaryota > Metazoa > Arthropoda > Insecta > Blattodea > Blattidae > Periplaneta > Periplaneta americana. The sequence continues at coordinate 184,099,385 of JAJSOF020000005.1, read as the reverse complement.
AAAGAATTAAAAAACAAATGACTTCGTCTATAAGGGGCCTTGGACAGCAACAATCGAAAGCTATGAAAGATAGCCTGCAGACAATGTTTCTGTGTTTGTATGAAGTAATATCGGAAGCTAAATTAACCGATTTGTATAATTAATTATTAATTCACCATTGGAAAGTGTAGTTTCTCTATATGGACATAATGCTATAATGTTATTACAGTAACTTCTGATATAATATAATATAATATAATATAATATAATATAATATAATATAATATTTAATATAATTAAAGTTATTTGAAGGGTTCAGAACCATAGTGGGCCAAGCGCCATTTACCTAATACGTAGAAAACAAGGGTTAAAATTAAGTTATTACCATAATTAAATGGAAATATATAACAAGTGAAATAAAATATACACATTAAATCTAAATGATGTCAATCTTCATTAAACTATGGTTGCATGTAATAAAAATTAAGAAACAGGTTAAAGGAATTGTCATTGCACCAAATGAGTGTCTCTGGACCAAAATGATCGCATTTTAATTATTTGGATGCAATTTAAATTAAGTAACATATTAAACGATTTATCCTTCTATCAAACACGAATGTTCCCTGGATCAAATGTCCTATTTTAATTATGTAATTCCTTATAATTATTCCTAACAGGTGCAGCGGAGCGCACGGGTACGGCTAGTTTGAAATATAAATCTGAATCCTACTTCTAACTTCTCCATCATTGTAAAATCATACCTATAGCCACTTGTCCACTCCAGGTTGTCGAGGAGGCTCCAGATCATGTACCCACTTACGTTGACTCCATCCAGATGTATCGCCTTCCACATTTCCATCATGTAAGTCTGTAACAATAACAACATCTCCTAATGTGAAATTTCATCCACTCATAGTTTGTCAATTCCTTCCAGGCATTTACTTTCAGTTCCTTTTTATTTCGAAGTAGAAACTTAATACTGCATGGACGTGCAGTACAATGGATCGCTCTGGGCTTTATCTAAGCCATCGTGATGAATACTCTGATAGGGATCATAACTTCGCAGTCTATGACAAGCTGTCAACTGTCTAAGAGGCTTAAATAAGAAACATTCTGCTTTAGTCTGAAATGACAGCTTGCAGAGGAGCTGCTTTTATCAGAGCAAAAATTGGTTCTCACAACAAAATAAGAGAAAAATGTTCATTTTGAGCTACAAGTAATTATTTATGTTAAAATACCATGTTCAATAATAGTGGTGGTGATTCTATGAGATATGCAGGGTTTCAGTTACAGATGTTCGATGTCTGCCTTTATTAAAGTTGATTATAGAAAACAGTTGCTCACAAATATAAATGTTGAGTCAAACATAGCAATCATTTTCACAGCCAGCCTGTGTAGTCGTGGATATTATTGCTAATGTTTAGTCTTGTAAAACTCAACCAGGCTAGAGGTATTATTCAAACGATCTTTAGCCCTTAGGTCACATTGAAGATCAATAAGTTCGAGCTGTAAATCGTTAAATGTTAAATGTTATGTTCCGTCTTTTAGATTCCTCCATACTGTACTGTAGCAGTAGGTAAGCAACGTGAAACAGTTACTGAGAATACGCCTACACACTGCATTCCACTAGATAACTGAGTGGTCGTTTCCCTCTCCTCTACCTATAGCAAGTCTATGTCATTCTGACGTATCTTCGTCTCCGTTTCGGCGAGCGGTAAACACAGATATCCCGCTCGGAAGGAGCGCGCGCGCTCGTTGAGCGCTCTTTGTGCAGGTCTGGTCTAGAAAAAGCTCATCTGTAATAGTCAGCGTTTCCAACTTACAGCTATGTACACTATACGCTGGACGTCTTCTAGTTGACCGTGGTCTATGAAGCCATTCTCTGTGATAACGATTTCCCATTGTTTTCCATAATGATCGTGTATGTACTTGAGCACTTTGCGTAATCCTTTAGGTGTGATCTGCAAAACACGAATAAAAATTAATAATTGATGAAACAACTTATCTAGTAAAGTGATATTTGAAGACCATTTTCATTTTCAAAAGAGATACACAGCTAATTTCTTCCTATAAAATAGAGGCAACTTCAAACAATTCTTGGTACACGAAAGTGATGGTAAGATTACCTTTACATTTAAAGTTCTGTTTATTTGAAATAGCTTCATATCCCGTTTCTTTTGGTTACGCTTAAGCGGGGATGAATTTTGCTACTTCCCGATTATTATTATATTAATACGTTACCATAAAATCAGTTAAGGCTCATTCACAATTAAAATTAAACATAACGTAAGCGTTAACTTAAGAATGTAAACGTTACGGTAAAATCAAGATGTCATACCATCATTCATGATGGGAACATAAACATAACAGCAAACATACGTGGAAACATAACAACGACGTCATTTCCTCATATTCTGTCGTATACTTCAGCGCTCCACGTATATTATACGAAAATACGAGTATAACACTGAAAAGTACACTGCATTTAAAGCCAAGATGGAGTTTTCTTAATTAGTATTATTACTTTATAATTATAATTTGAAACACTATAAAGATATGGTAGAGCTACTGAATGTAAGAATAAGTCTCCAAGTTTTTAACGCATACAGTATTCGTTAAATTTCGGTATTGGATTCTGTAGTAGCCCGTCAGACATCTATATGGTGCTTACAATTCCTGCTACACACTACAAAGAACGTCAGGAGTGACGGACGTTATACCGATATCTTCTCTGATCCCCCTTCTAAATGGTCCATGTCGTTAATGCATAATACACTACCTTTGTTCAACCTGATCCTATGTGTACTCCTTTTGTGTCTAGCCTACAGTATATATGTTTATGTATGTATTGTGACAGCGACGTGAGATTCGAACTCACGACCAGCGTCCCGCAAGAAAGCAGATCGCGCGGGGACGGCGCGCGGCGGAGAGAAGTAAGGGGGAAGGGCCTACGCGGCGAGAGAGTGGAGAGGGAGTTTGCGCGCGCATCTTCTGCTTGCCTAGAGAGGCCGAGAAATCCGTCGAAGTGGAAGACTCGCGAATTCGAACTTTCGAGGCTACGTCGCTGTGGTTATAAATTACGGTCGCGAAGGAACGACAGTAGTTTTCAGTTATTCAGTCAGTGAGTAAGCCAGAGCAAGCAAGCCAGACTTGTGTGCCGGAGTTCGACTCAAGTGTGCGTCCGCATCTGCGTCAGCATCCGAAGGACTGAGTTCGAGTGCAGTGGATCGCAGTTGGAGGGACCTGAGTTCGAGTGCAGTGGACCGCAGTTGGAGGGACCTGAGTTCGAGTACAGTGAACTGTCTCTGAAGGTCTGTGGTTCGAGATACTGTGAACTCGAGTGACTGAGATAGAAGAACTGTGAACTGAGAACTGATAGTTCTGATTTGTAAATAGTGCTTTGTAAATATTAGTTAAGATTAACAGTTCATTGTTGTTCGTACTAGTCCAAGTAAATTGTCATTGTCATCAGTGGAGTGCTATAACGAATACTGTGTTGAGTGAAAATCCAATTGTTGACGAGAGCGTTTAAGGCGAATTGTAGAAACGAATTATTGTTGTGACGAATAAATTACATTGTTGTTACTAATAAAATTCACAGTATCTATGTATGTACAAAGTGAACCGTATATAATTTAATTAATTTCAGATATTTCAAACCAAAAGTTTTAGTACAATTTTACTGGGTTTTGCTCCCTTTTCAAGATAAATATTGTTTTATATGAAAATGCGTGTTATTATTCGGTTGAGAAGCTTTTGTCATCTAGTCTGCTGTCAAAAAATCTGAAAGTTAGAATTTATAAAACAGTTATATTACCGGTTGTTCTGTATGCTTGTGAAACTTGGACTCTCACTTTGAGAGAGGAACATAGGTTAACGGTGTTTGAGAATAAGGTGCTTAGGAAAATATTTGGGGCTAAGAGGGATGAAGTTACAGGAGAACGGAGAAAGTTACACAACGCAGAACTGCACGCATTGCATTCTTCACCTGACATAATTAGGAACATTAAATCCAGACGTTTGTAATGGGCAGGGCATGTAGCACATATGGGCGAATCAAGAAATGCATATAGAGTGTTAGTTGGGAGACCGGAGGGAAAAAGACCTTAGGGGAGGCCGAGACGTAGATGGGAAGATAATATTAAAATGGATTTGAGGGAGGTGGGATATGATGATAGAGACTGGATTAATCTTACACAGGATAGGGACCTATGGTGGGCTTATGTGAGGGCGGCAATGAATCTTCGGGTTCCTTAAAAGCCATTTGTAAGTAAGTAAGTTTATATGAAATATTTCATAGCGTGTTTTGGAAAAGCCATTGATTTAATTCCAAATATGCTCAGTCAGTTTAAGAGAGCAGTGTATTATGATAATAAATAATCGAAATAATTTTACTTTTATCCTTTTAATGTGCAGAAATTCGATACGAACAAATATGTAGCATTTAAAAATTCCATTGCTGAACGAAAAGTTACATTTTCTCAGATAAAATTTCTGCACGTTAAAAGAACAAAACAAAATTTTCTTCAATCATTTATTATCATAATACATTGCTCTCATAATTTGACTGGACGTATTGGGAATGAGAGAGAGAGAGAGAGAGAGAGAGTTTTTCGTCTATATCAGTAAACAAAATTTCTCACTCGAACCATGTTTAATTGAAAATAGTGTCGACGAATAAAAAAAATTACAGTAAATTACCTGAAGTATAGCCTACTGTATTGGAAAATAGTCGTCATAAGACAATTTCCCTCGCTAGGAACTTACCTTCTCCCACTTGGACGTACTCGATACCGGCCAGTACGAAGGTGCAGACGGGGTGATCCCCGTATCCCTGATGTACGACGGACTCGGTCCCCTCTCTTTGAACGTCACCTTATTCGTCGTGTACTGGTTTAGGCCAAAATAGTCTGCCGTGCCTACATGGTGAAAATTTCATTCTTGTATTCAGTAATTTCATGCAAGATTGTCTGATAATTATTTATTACAGTGAACATTACACAAGGACTTTGTACAGTACTTAACAAAAGTTTAAGACCATGAGCAAATTTCACGTACTTTCGATTGGCGTAGGTCCGGTTACGTTAGCTTATTCCACAGTGAAGCTATGAATGCCTTTACTTAACGTTATTTCTACTATTATTTTCCTTATTTTGGAAAAATATGCAAAAAATTATAAAACGAAAATAAAATTTTTTAAATTTTTCTTTCTGGTACCAATGTGTTCTCACACTTCTCAAATTGCTTGAAAAAAATCATCACTACAACAAACATGTTGGTTTAGCATGAATAAATTATTCCGTAATTATAAATGTAACATTTTTTACAGTAACAAAATATTTCATTAAAATCATAACTCGAAAACTAAATGTCATAATTTTACTTTCTTTGCGTCTATAGATATCTCACAGTCCAAATAATTGACAAAATATTCATGAGGGAAATAGAAACAAAAATATAGGACCAGAAAATAATTATATGAAATTTGCTCATGGTCTTAAACTTTTGTTAAGTACTGTATAAGAACTCTCACTTCTGAAACCTTTAAAATAATGTTATACAGGGTGATTCACGAGGAATTACCGCCACATACAAAGCTTATTTGAGAAAATTTTTGAGCAAAAGTGTCGCATAAACATGGGTCCTATTCCTAATATTTTCAGAGATACACTAATTTGAAGTTGCTTCTAAAATACCTTTTTTCTTTAATTTTAAGGGGAAAAGAATATTAAAAATACAGAATGAACTATTCAGAAGTATAATTTCTTTTGTGCGAGATCGTGCTTATTTGCTTGGTTTCCTCACAAAACCAATCCGCGGAAAGTCTAAAATTCTACATTCAGTATTTCCAACGTAACACACATAACAATTTCCCTCTTCTTACCGCTTAAGCGCGACATTCATTTTACTGCTTTAGGCTTTTAACATATTATTTTTAGAGACGTTCAGTATAGTAATAATTATAAATTGGAAACTTACCACTGCAATTTCACCTAAATTGCACTGTTAATTATTGTTTTTAAATATTTGCAAAAATTAAGTAAACTATGCAACTCCACTAAAGTTCCTGCATTCGTGATGCAAGTAACATTAAGGAAGCCGTGAAAAAATCAACAAGAAAACCCTCTAACCAAGCACTATGTACCAAAGCCAAAGATAAAAAATGGAGCATTTTAATAAAAAAAACAGAAATTATTCCAAAAATCCCACGTAAATCTGCAGTAGCAAAATTCAGACTGCTTACAGAACACGATTATTTGGCCAAACACTTGAATAAAATAGGAATTTACACGAATCCAAATTGCCCTCTATGCAGCAAAGAAGAAGAAATGACTGAAGATCATCTCGTAACCTGTGAAGTTCTACCTGATGGATCCACCACAGAGAAATATTGGACAGCAAGAACGCTAATGGCTTCGTTGCCAAAGCCCAGCATTAAACAACAACAACAACAACAACAACAACAATAACAACAACAGATTCCAGACTCGGGGGGGGGGGAAGACAGGCGTATATCACGGCCTGCTGAGTATAGTAAACACAGAAAACATTTTAAAGCAACTATGTTGAAGATAGATATTTTTGTTTTGCAAATTTGCCGTCATTGAACAGAAACCAAGATGGAGATTTCATTGCAACTAATTAGAAATTCCTCTTTCAAGTATGTAATAAACGATCTTCGCACAAAATAATGTACGATACACGAGCGGTATGTTTTCTTTCAATTCTCGAAAATTAAAAAAGTTCAACTTTACTAAGTTTCGCTTTTTCAAACTTTTTCTCGAACATGAAAACTTCAACATAACGCTCTTGTAACGCATATTACTATAATTTGCTAGTATTCTGAAGAAAAAATTTCTTGTGAATTTGATAGTTGCTTCATATAGTAATTTTCTTCCATTTCTAACTACTGTACAAAATTGCATTTTTCTTGAGGCATCCGCGTTTGCCCCGAACGGCAAACCCACGGCCGACCGGACGGCGTTTAGTCCGGTATATTTCTGTGTTGTTGAATATTTCTGTGTTGTATTAAGTATTGATGCTAAAATTTTTTGTTCTAGTAGTACAGAGATACATTCCCAGAACATTTGCCTTTGATGTAAAAAACAATCCTTGAATGGGATTTAATATTTTTTAATTAAAATGCCATTTTCGAAACACATGTCAGTGGTGCCATGTAGGCAACTAGTTTCCTAAATAGCACCTGCGGTTTCTTAAATCGCACCTCTTTATCTACAGGGACCAGAATGAAGGAAAGCTTTTAATATTGAAAATATTGAAGAGTATTTGAATGAATAATGTAATAAATGCAAATTACAAGTTTATTGAAATTAATGAAAGAGAGTAATGCATCTTCAAATGAAATTGAAAAAATAGAGCGTAAATTACGCAACATTAAATCTTTCTGAATGGGTTTTTTATTTTTATACATTTGCCATGTGCTTCACCAGGCAGTTCAGACTGTAAACTGCGTCACCTTTTCTCCACGATTATCTCGAAACCACCTAAGAACTGCTTCATGATATACTTACTTACTTACTTACTTACTTACTTACTGGCTTTTAAGGAACCCGTAGGTTCATTGCCGCCCTCACATAAGCCCGCCATTGGTCCCTATCCTGTGCAAGATTAATCCAGTCTCTACCATCATATCCCACCTCCCTCAAATCCATTTTAATATTATCTTCCCATCTACGTCTCGGCCTCCCCAAAGGTCTTTTTCCCTCCGGCCTCCCAACTAACACTCTATATGCATTTCTGGATTCGCCCATACGTGCTACATGTCCTGCCCATCTCAAACGTCTGGATTTTATGTTACTAATTATGTCATGTGAAGTATACAATGCGTGCAGCTCTGCGTTGTGTAACTTTCTCCATTCTCCTGTAACTTCATCCCTCTTAGCCCCAAATATTTTCCAAAGAACCTTATTCTCAAACACCCTTAACCTATGTTCCTCTCTCAAAGTGAGAGTCCAAGTTTCACAACCATACAGAACAACCGGTAATATAACTGTTTTATAAATTCTAACTTTCAGACTTTTTGACAGAAGACTAGATGACAAAAGCTTCTCAACCGAATAATAACAGGCTTCATGATATAGCTGTCTGAAATGATTTGAAGATAGAAACATCTAAAGGCTGGGCCTATGAGTATTATGACGAGGAAGCTGAAACAGGATCATACCATTTTCCCGAGATAATCTAGCTTCTAAATTTTTGGAATGGGTCGTATAGGTGGACATACAGAAGCGGCACTTTTTTCTATGGCAAGTATGAGTGGCAAATAAATTTTTTTGAGCTATTCAACAAATAGTTCACCGTTGATGTAACCTGACTCAGAGCAAACAAATAACGATCCTGGAGGAGCACCAGCTGATAATGAAAGATGCACTGTTTGACGTTTAAAAATTATCACATGTGGCACAAAATACCTGGAGCGCTTGTACAACACACACTTGTTGTATTAACGCCCTTTTCACCACTTGATATTGCACCCACCTGATGCATTCCTAGTTCAGTTAAAATTTTTTTGCCTTCTTTTGTACGGTTAGAATTGCTACAGTTGCTCATATCGCACCGGTGCGAATTAGGCACCTACAAAGTGGTGCGAATTGAGAAACTACGTCATAAGTTATTTCCTTCATTCTAGCCTATAATCACCACATGTTCGAAATCCTGCTAAGTTAAATGTTCTTTAATACCTCGTTAAACGAATAACATCTTAAGATTATGGATTCCTTTGCATACAAATCCGTTATTTAGTTACAAAACGTTAGCTAAATATACATCCACCTGAGCGATTATATTAGATATACTATCACCACGCTGCTGACACAAAGAAGTGGCAGAAATCAAGTGACATGGTGGAAGTTCATATGGTAGATTGTAACAATACCACTAGATGTCACACTACTATAGTAATTTGTTTTAAACTAGCAGTGGTGTGATTTAGGAAGCGTTAGTCGAGGAGAAAGTTATTATATATATATTTCAGGAATCATTAACATTTTGTAATAAAAATAATAATAATAGTAATAATAATAATAATAATAATAGTAGTAATAATAATAATATAGAAGTGCCTTATTTATATATGATTGTAGCATGATATTGTAGAATTTATCTTAAAAAAAAAAGATAATAAAAGTTTCATTGACGTGTGTCAAACACTTCTTGTAAAATATGTACCTAAATATGCCAAAAAGAATCGGAATTCATTGCCTTAAAAGATTTTTTTTTTTCGTAAATAAACATGTAACAAAATTTTTGCTTACTATATGAATTAAAATAGTTTTAAATTGTCTTATGTTGTGGTCCTTTTTTATTTAGTTACCTATAGTAGTATTAAAACTACGAAGGTTTAAAGTATTTTAAGTTCCAAGCACTCTCCTTAAAACCTACAGTCCTCACCCGGATTTTAAAAAGCAAACATCTACTTACGTCCATACTCTGAACTCCGTATCAACTAAAATGTAGGAGAAACGGGTTCCAAAACCGGTCATAAGTATGAAGTCGGCTCTACCAAGAAAGAGGTGGACGGATGAAAATACGTTCGAGGAATAACAGCCTACCTAGCCTAAAGCATGCTACAGGGGGAGGAGAATAGTGAGAATAAGTTTTATTACACTGATGTTGAAAATAGAAATGTTAAATTCATTCTATGCCCTTCAAAGTTGCAATAGAAAGTTGTACCTCTTATGTACTCCACTTCTTCTTTAGTAAATTCTGGGAGGCGAGACCTTCTGCAGCCTTCTTTCTTGCTGTTCTCTGCTATTCGTTTCTTCATGACTTCAGGATAGTCTCCTTCCTTGCTGAAAACCGGGTGGGCGAACCATCCAAGCTGCAGGAACATTTAACAGAGTTTCAATTTTTTTATACTAATGAATTTATAAGAACAAATTTTTATTCGACATGTTAATCGAATATGGCGTTCACGGGTACGCATTTGGGACATGGGAATTCCTCATGCAGCGATGGAACACATCCACGATGCCCCTACAGTGAATATGTTTTGTGCTCGTGGCGACTCTTTCTCGTAGAAGCTGAACAATCTCAGCCAATTATCACAGTCTAGTATGTACAGTCACGACGCTCAATACGTAGTAAATATTTATTTATTTATTTAATTATTTATTTATCTATTTATTTTATTTTTTTGTTTATTTATTTATTTATTTTATTTATTTGTTTATTTATTTTATTTATTTATTTATTTTATTTATTTCTTTATTTATTTTATTTATTTGTATATTTATTTTATTTATTTGTTTATTTATTTTAATTATTTATTTTATTTATTTGTTTATTTATTTTATTTATTTGTTTATTTATTTATTTATTTATTTATTTATTTTATTTATTTATTTATTTATTTTATTTATTTGCTTATTTATTTTATTTATTTTATTTATTTGTTTTATTTATTTACTTTATTTATTTGTTTATTTATTTTATTTATTTGTTTATTTATTTTAATTATTTATTTTATTTATTTGTTTATTTATTTTATTTATTTGTTTATTTATTTTATTTGTTTATCTATTTATTTATTTTATTTGTTTATTTATTTATTTATTTTATTTATTTATTTTATTTATTTTATTTATTTTATTTATTTGTTTTATTTATTTACTTTATTTATTTGTTTATTTATTTTATTTATTTTTATTTATTTTATTTATTTGTTAATTTATTTATTTTATTTATTTTTTTATTTTATTTATTTGTTTATTTATTTTATTTATTTGTTTATTTATTTATATTATTTGTTTATTTATTTTATTTATTTGTTTATTTATTTTATTTATTTGTTTATTTATTTATATTATTTGTTTATTTATTTTATTTATTTGTTTATTTATTTCATTTATTTTATTTATTTTATTGATTTGTTTATTAATTTTATTTATTTGCTTATTTATTTTATTTATTTGTTTGTTTATTTATTTTATTTATTTGTTTATTTATTTTATTTATTTATTTATTTATTTGTTTATTTATTTTATTTATTTATTTGTTTATTTATTTTATTTTTTGTTTATTTATTTTATTTATTTATTTATTTTATTTATTTGCTTATTCATTTTATTTATTTATTTGCTTTATTTATTTGTTTATTTATTTATTTTATTTGTTTATTTATTTTATTTATTTGTTTATTTATTTCATTTATTTGTTTATTTATTTTATTTATTTATTTTATTTATTTGCTTATTTATTTTATGTATTTGCTGATTCATTTTATTTATTTATTTGTTTATTTATTTGTTTATTTATTTTATTTATTTGTTTATTTATTTTATTTATTTATTTTATTTATGTGTTTATTTATTTTATTTACTTGTTTATTTATTTGTTTATTTATTTATTCATTCATTCATTAATTCATTCATTTATTAAGCTGGTAGAGATAAGCCCATCAGGCCTTCTCTTCCCCTCTACCAGGGCATTACAACTACAATATTAAGAATACAATTACAATTATAATTAAAATTGATATTAAATTTACAAATACAATAAAAATCAAAGTACTAAAAGATTAACTGATTAATAATAGCTAGACAGTTTATTGTAAAAGTTAAGAAGGGAGAGAGAAAAAATTATTAATTAAGTAAAAATTAAACCTACTCTACGCAGTAAGAAAATGCTTAATAAGCTTGCTTTTGAACGCTACTAAATTCCGACAGTCTCTGATGTCACTGGGTAGGGTATTCCACAAGCGCGATAGCGAGATTCCATAGATAGTTGCTAATCACTAGGATCGCTAATATCGCCTCACTACAGACAATGCGAAATAGTGCCGGCACAGTCTATTGTTCCTAGCACCCAGAACTCAAGCTTCGTGACTGTTTATACTAGACTGTGCTATTATCCCGTCCGGTCTGTCCGTTTTGCAGAACTAAAAGTAAATTGTCTCCGGAAACCTATACTACGCACGAATTATTTTATCTGTAATTACTTCTGTTTAATTTCGTACGAAATAACCATTTTACCCCACAAATAACTCACATTTAGCGAATTCTAAAACACAAAAACCTTTCTTTTCACCATTGAACGCCATGTTTTCGTTATGACCGTCTCCTAGTAGCTAAATGTACAAGCTATTACGAATGCGAACTCACAGCGTTTCTGCTGTATTGCTCTATCGACTTCCACAACTCCGGAGGAACCTATGAATCACCCCTTATATCACAGCCATATAAATTTACTTTTATACTATTGCAAACATTTCTTCGGTTTTCCTTGTGGTATCACTATAGTCGCGACGCTGTTATTCCCGGCGTGACTCCTCCTCTTTGCTTACCTCTTAGGAAGTCAAGGCTCTATAAAGGCTAGGTAGGCAGTATCGTTCGCCATTTGTGTTCTTTCGTTGCCGAACTACCAGACGATGGATCTATTTGCCACACCGTTAAATATTATCATGTCGTAGCTCCTATGATAATAAATCAAACGGTCCACACTTGTGGAGTAACGGTCAGCGCGTCTGGCTGTGAAACCAGGTGGCCCGGGTTCGAATCCCGGTCGGGGCAAGTTACCTGGTTGAAGTTTTTTCCGGGGTTTTCCCTCAACCCAATACGAGCAAATGCTGGGTAACTTTCGGTGCTGGACCCCGGACTCATTTCACCGGCATTATCACCTTCATATCATTCAGACGCTAAATAATCTGGATGTTGATACAGCGTCGTAAAATAACCCAATAAAATAAAATAAAATAAAAAATAAATCAAACGTATGTAATTGAGCAAATAATTGAGCGGCAAATAACGTCCTCGTGTGCTTTCTGCGAATGGCAACGAAAGAGCCAAAATGGCAGGCGATTATATATTAAGTATTTATTCAGCCTTAGGAAATGCTTAACGTCTTCATCAGCGAATCACCTACAACGCGATTGGCTGCCGGAAATTAGAGCGATGGGATTATAGTCAAAAGTTGAGTATCCACGAAGTAAGGCTGCCACGCTTGGCCGCCATTCGCAACAGCCTCGCTTATTGTTTGCCTCGCGGTTTTGTTTTTTGGTAGCGAGACAAGAATACAAAGCACCATGAGCCACTAGTTAGTACGCGACAATTGAGGGAGTTAACATCGGGTTGTGTGATGGCACCTTTACCAACGAGCAGTCCACACGGAGTGAGTTGCTTCAAACTAAGTAAATACTACCTCCTTCCACTAGCTAAAACTCTACATGCTAGGAGAACGCTTCTCACCCTCTAGCTAAAACATACGCGACAATTAGTTAATGTTTGTAAACAAAATGCAGTGACCAAGGATGACTATCCTGATACAGCTACTTTATCCCAACCTTACTTATTAGTATTCAGAATGTCGTCTTGCTTATCCCACATCATGGAAATTTCGTCATGAGTTCATCTACTGTCGAAAATAAAAGTCATTTATGCAATCTAATCAATAACTACAAGAATGGTACATTACTAGCATTATCAAATCATATGTGGCCAATATTAGCCGATTTAAAAAGTCTAGAGCCAGTTTCACCAACCTTTCTTAGATATTTAACGTGTCGTTAAGGCAATTTAACAGTAAACTTAATGGATCAACTGTTGTTACTGCTAGCACGACGTTAAATCCAATGTTAAATTAACATAGTATACTACCGCAGTGAAATCCCTAACGTCTTGTTATAGCGTGAATCATGGTTGCCAGGGAACATAAAGCATTATTACGTCGAGATATATTTGCAATGAAAACAACTATTAGCTGCAATGATAACTTTAGCATTTAATTATTTAAAGATATGTTCATAAATCTATGCGGATGACGTGAATATGTTAGGAGAAAATCCACAAACGATTAGGGAAAACACGGGAATTTTACTGGAAGCAAGTAAAGAGATAGATTTGGAAGTAAATTCCGAAAAGACAAAGTATATGATTATGTCTCGTGACCAGAATATTGTACGAAATGGAAATATAAAAATTGGAAATTTATCTTTTGAAGAGGTGGAGAAGTTCAAATATCTGGGAGCAACAGTAACAAATATAAATGATACTCGGGAGGAAATTAAACACAGAATAAATATGGGAAATACCTATTATTATTCGGTTGAGAAACTTTTGTCATCCAGTCTGCTGTCGAAAAATCTGAAAGTTAGATTTTATAAAACAGTTATATTACCGGTTATTCTTTATGGTTGTGAAACTTGGACTGTCACTTTGAGAGAGGAACAGAGATTAAGGGTGTTTGAGAATAAGGTGCTTAGAAAAAAAATTTGGGGCTAAGAGGGATGAAGTTACAGGAGAATGGAGAAAGTTACACAACACAGAACTGCACGCATTGTATTCTTCACCTGACATAATTAGGAACATTAAATGCAGACGTTTGAGATGGGCAGGGCTTGTACCACATATGGGCGAATCCAGAAATGCATATAGAGTGTTAGTTGGGAGGCCGGAGGGAAAAAGACCTTTGGGGAGGCCGAGACGTAGATGGGGAGATAATATTAAAATGATTTCAGGGAGGTGGGATATGATGATAGAAATGGATTAATCTTGCTCAGGATAGGGACCAATGGCGGGTTTATGTGAGGGCAGCAATGAACCTCCGAGTTCCTTAAAAGCCAGTAAGTAAGTATGTTCGTAAATACTAAAATGATTGATATTAATATTATCACTGCATCCGCAATAAAGAGAAGATGTAAGAATTTCTGTGAGTATTTGATTATTATTTCTTACTAATACTCAGATATAATTGCAGATTTTCAAAACGATGTCGTTCTTTACTTTACTGATTTAACAGTTTACATGTACTTATGACTGTAAATGACGTGTGAAAATATGTTTGGTACTAATATGTTAAAATAATTCTAACACTTATCATTGTATTCAGCATCATAATCATCTTCATTTTATATTGGTTCTACTTGATCTTGGATAATTGAAAGAATATTCACGCCCATATCATCAACTTTGAGAGTGAAAGTAGCCTGTATTTCTTTTAGCATTTCTCTTAATATTTTCATAACCTGAATTGTTTCACAGTTCGTGTTTTTATATCAAAATGACGATCGAAATCTTGCGTTAAAGAAATCCACGCTTGTTCCTTTTCCCTTATGGAAATTCCTTCATTGCGTTTGTCTTCAATTACATTCTTAAAATTAGTTGATAGATCTACTAAAATAATTATGTTTTTCATATGAGGTAAAACTACTACTCCATACACGTTTCTTCTTCTCGATTTATATTATAATTACATTAGTCTCTTAATATGTACATAATGTAAAAGTACAATTTTCCTCTAAAACAAATGACTACACCAACTAAAGGCACATTTAATAAACTTTCATATAATCACTGCCACTTTGATTCCTGTTACATTGCTCTTAACATAATGTTACGTGACCAAAGCAAATATCTTACTATAATAATACCGGACGCTAGCAGTTTTACGTGCGAACGACGATGGTGCTGCTACCTACCTGCCGGGATGGAGATACCCGCGAAACAAGCTGTAATCAGCTGCAATGTATATTGTTGCTGGGCTAGTTAATTTGTTAATAGTTTTATGAATTAGTACTAGTGTTAAAATGTCAGGGTGTATATGTGCTGTTTATAATTATGACAATTGTAGCATTACAAATTGCTCCAAATCGTACTTTCGATTTCCGACAGTTCATAAAACGTAAGTCAATAACATTCTTTAGTAGGCCTAATTCCTTCGTCTTTGTGTTGATAGAAAAATACAAATTAGTTTTCTTTATTTAGACCTAATAAATAAATAGAAGTTAAAATGTATTGGATTTTAAGGTTTTATCAAATTAAGTTTTATTGTTGTCCACATGTCTTTACTAATTATTACAAGCATTAGATTACCATCGATTTTATCTTTGCAGTTGTCAGCAATGCGTATATAAAACATTACTGTAAATTCATTCCTAATATCAGATTGATTTTGTCTCGGTAAACCAAAGAAAAAAATATGTAACAATTAATTACAGAAAGTAATATGAAGTATGAAATATTTCTTATAATATGCAGCTTTGATATAAGATTATAATTTTACATTAAATATTATTCAACATTTCTTAAGTGTTTCATATATAATTCCACATTAGTAACTCACGTTTTAAACAATAGTCCGAATCTCGCTATGTTAATATTTGTATATGTGGACGTAATTCCATCCCTCTGCGCTAGATGTCAGGTCCGCGATTTTTCGCACTCACTCCAATGCTGCTAGTATACAGCTGTCCAGTATTATTATAGTAAGGTATTTGACCAAAGTACTTCAAACGGTTGGTGAAACACTATTACACTAACAGAATGTTTAATTTTTAACTACATGTTACTTAACATGCTGTTAGCGATATTTTAACGAAGGTTGGTGGAACTGGGCCCTAGTGTTTCAAATGTAAATGTGCATATCGTAAAGTCGTAATAAATTAACTTTCACATATTTTTTTAGCCTACTCTTAGTGTTAGAAAGTGTCATATGAACAGTATATATATTATAGTGCTATGAAATAATGCATGATAGCTTACTTATTTATGAGATAGCATTTTTTGCGATATAGCTCAATGTCCTGTATTTTTATCTAGAAGAATACGACATTTCAATGGTAGATATTTTCTCTATCAGGTGATAAAGGCATTACAAAAATAATTCTCTTGCAAAAACGCGTACCGATATAGAGGAAACTCTCTCTAATGAATGTTTATTTTTATTATTTCCGTAGGCCTTTAGATTGCGGAATTTAGTTATGGGGAATTGGTAGTAGTTATAAAAAGATGTGCCGTTATGAATACTGCAAAAGAAGGTAATCATCATGCATCTTTAAGAAAAAAAAGGAGTCTAGTTGATTCAAGAAAAGTGAGGAAAATTTTGAGCTTTCAAGAATTTAATAAATGGTGTCAAATGCCACAAAAAGGTAAAGTGTCAACTTATATCAAGACTTCACTCCCGCAAACAGCTGGGTCAGACATCATACCGTAGAGAAATGCGCTAAAGATGATCGGTAATGTTGCTCCTGTACACGCTGAGTTCCAGGCAGAACTCAAGACAATAATCACTGTAGGCCATGTCACAGTGAGATTGAAACTTTGGCTCATGTCTTGGGTTCATGGCCATTTGGCGAAACTCTTCGTAACAGCAAGCATCACAAGATCAGGTCTGTATTCGCGACACGCCTTATGTCCAATGGCTACACCACCTACAAATAAATTCAAGAAATAGCCGACACTGGAAGTCTTCGACGTATCGACATCATAGCATTTAAGCCTGGAGAGACAAAAGGTTATTTTCTGGATCCGACCATCAGATTCGAGAAGCATCGGAGTCAACCTGAGGAAGTTAATCAAGAGAAAAGAGCAATTTATGAGCCAATTATCTCTCATTACAAAACATCAGGGATATAGAAGTCGTCGATTTGATGGTGAGCGCAAACAAAATTCTTGTCATTTTGTCGTACATTTGGCGTCCCTGTAACAACCATAACGGAGATTTTTTGCTGGCTTTGAAGGGTTCTCTACACATTTTACGACGACACTTGTACTTCATTTGAGACTACAATTCAATTTCTTTTTATCTTACTTTCATTTTATTTCAAAAAATCTTTGATCTTCTTATTTTACTGCATATGATGTACGTATATGCGGGTCTGGATTTAATGTTCCTAATTATATCAGGTGAAGAATACAATGCGTGCAGTTCTGCATTGTGTAGCTTTCTTCATTTCCCTGTAATTTCATCCCTCTTAGCCCCAAAAATTTTCCTATGCACCTTATTCTCAAACGCCCTTAAAGTCTCTTCCAATCTCAAAGTGAGAGTCCAAGTTTCACAACCATACAGAACAACCGGTCATATAACTGGTTTTTAATTCTTACTTCAAGTTTTTTGAAAGCAGACTGGAAGACAAAGGTTTCTCAACCGAATAATAACAGGCATTTCCCATATTTATTCCGCGTTTAATTTTCTCTCGAGTGTGATTTGTACTTGTTACTGTTGCTTGAAAATATTTGAATTTTTTTCACTCTTCAAAGGATAAATTATTGTTATTATTATTATTATTATTATTATTATTATTATTATTATTATTATTATTCTGCAAGATGCTACTCCAAGTTTCTTCTCAATGAACAATATAGGCCTACGTGGATTGGAAGGAAGCGAGCTACATTAATTCACACGAATTAAGGGTTAATAATTACGAGCAAATTTTCGCACATAATTTTCATGATACAACCAATATTATGTTGAGAACTTTGACATTTGGAGAAAATTAAATGTAACGCGTAGTAACGCAGCCGACCATAAATACCGGTACACAGTTCTTCACTTTACTGACTTGCAGAGGGGTGGGTGCTCTCTCTGGTTGTGCCGTTGGCAACATTCCACAGCCACGTCAATACAGTTGATGAAGGAAATTTGAAATGAAATGTATTCTTACACGATGAGTCGATAATTTAAGTGTTTATGACTAAATTGCTACTAAAACATGATTATGAATACCTTACTCTAGTATTCTGAACTCGAATTTTAAGGGGAGAGGATGGTATTTTCTGGTGAAAAATGAGTAAATTTTCAAAAAAAAAATTCTTTAAAATACCCTGTGATATGTGTGAGGAATGCATTGCATAAGATTTTGTGGGTATTTGTGGCCTTATCGGATGTTGAGACGTCATTTTCAAACTTCCTGCGTTATGGATTTTTAAATCACTCGCCCACTTTTATTGTTGTTTCCGGTAAATTAAATTAAATTTTTTTCTTTAAAATACCCTTTGATATGCGTGGAATGCATTGCATACCATTTTGTGGGTATTTATGGCCTTATCGGATGTTGAGACGTCATTTTCAAACTTCCTGCGTTATGGATTTTTAAACCACTCGCCCACTTTTATTTTTGTTTCCGGTAAATTTAATTAATTTTTTTTTCTTTAAAATACCCTTTGACATGTTTGGAATGCATTGCATAAGATTTTGTGGGTATTTGTGGCCTTATCGGATGTTGAGACGTCATTTTCAAACTTCCTGCGTTATGGATTTTTAAATCACTCGCCCACTTTTAGTGTTGTTTCCGGTAAATTAAATTAATTTTTTTTCTTTAAAATACCCTTTGATATGCGTGGAATGCATTGCATACCATTTTGTGGGTATTTATTGCCTTATCGGATGTTGAGACGTCATTTTCAAACTTCCTGCGTTATGGATTTTTAAATCACTCGCCCACTTTTATTGTTGTTTCCGGTAAATTGAATTAATTTTTTTTTTCTTTAAAATACCCTTTGACATGTGTGGAATGCATTGCATACCATTTTGTGGGTATTTATGGCCTTATCGGATGTTGAGACGTCATTTTTAAACTTCCTGCGTTATGGATTTTTAAATCACTCGCCCTCTTTTATTGTTGTTTCCGGTAATTTAAATTAAATTTTTTTCTTTAAAATACCCTTTGATATGCGTGGAATGCATTGCATACCATTTTGTGGGTATTTATGGCCTTATCGGATGTTGAGACGTCATTTTTAAACTTCCTGCGTTATGGATTTTTAAATCACTCTCCCACTTTTATTGTTGTTTCCGGTAAATTAAATTAATTTTCTTTTCTTTAAAATACGCTTTGATATGTGCATTGCATAACATTTTGTGGATATTTGTGGCCTTATCGGATGTTGAGACGTCATTTTTAAACTTCCCGCGTTATGGATTTTTAAATCACTCGCCCACTTTTATTGTTGTTTCCGGTAAATTAAATTAATTTTCTTTTCTTTAAAATACGCTTTGATATGTGCATTGCTTAACATTTTGTGGGTATTTGTGGCCTTATCGGATGTTGAGACGTCATTTTTAAACTTCCTGCGTTATGGATTTTTAAATCACTCGCCCACTTTTATTGTTGTTTCCGGTAAATTAAAATTTTTTTTCTTTAAAATACGCTTTGATATGTGCATTGCATAATATTTTGTGGGTATTTGTGGCCTTATCGGATATTGAGACGTCAATTTTAAACTTCCCGCGTTATGGATTTTTAAATCACTCGCCCACTTTTATTGTTGTTTCCGGTAAGTTAAATTAAAAAAAAAAAAAATTAATCCCCTTTGTTATGAGTGGAATGCATTGCATAACATTTTGTGGGTATTTGTGGCCTTATCGAATGTTGAGACGTCATTTTTAAACTTCCTGCGTTATGGATTTTTAAATCACTCGCCCACTTTTATTGTTGTTTCCGGTAAGTTAAATTAAAAAAAAAAAAATTTAATACCCTTTGTTGTGAGTGGAATGCATTGCATAACATTTTATGGGTATTTGTGCCCTTATCGGATGTTGAGTCGCCATTTTTAAACTTCCTGCGTTATGGATTTTTAAATCACTTGCCCACTTTTTTTTTTGTTTCCGGTAAATTAAATTAATTTTTTTTTCTTTAAAATACCCTTTGGTTTGTGTAGAATGCATTGCAAAACATTTTGTGGGTATTTGTGTCCTTATCGGAAGTTGAGTCGCCATTTTTAAACTTCCTGCGTTACGGACTTTTAAATTACTCGCCCACTTTTATTGTTGTTTCGAGTAAATTAAATTAATTTTTTTTCTTTAAAATTCCCTTTGATATGTGTGGAATGCATTGCATAACATTTTGTAGGTATTCGTGCCCTTATCGGATGTTGAGACGTCATTTTTAAACTTCCTGCGTTATGGATTTTTAAATCACTCGCCCACTTTTATTGTCGTTTCCGGTAAATTACATTTTCAAAAATTTTTGTTCTTTAAAATACTCTTTGATATGTGTGGAATGCATAGCGTAACATTTTGTGGGTATTTGTACCCTTATCGGATGTTGAGTCGCCATTTTTAAACTTCCTGCGTTATGGATTTTTAAATCACTCGCCCACTTTTATTGTTGTTTCCGGTAAATTAAATTTAAAAAAAAATTTAAATACCCTTTGATATGTGTGGAATGCATAGCGTAACATTTTTTGGGTATTTATGCCCTTATCGGATGTTGAAACGTCATTTTTAATCTTCCTGCGCTATGGATTTTTAAATACACACGCCCGATTTTGTCGGTTTCCAGCAACTGCATTTTTTTTTTTTTTGCTACATTGCCAGACAAAAATGGATATAATTTCTGAACTATTAAAGACACATGCATGAAATTTAGAACACACATTCTTTAGACTATTAGGAAACTTTTCTGTGTAACAGAATTTTGTTAATTGATTTCATTTTAAAAATGCGTCCGTTTGTTGCAAGAAAGGAAATCAGAAAATTGTTATTAAATTTTAATTATTTATTTTACAAACGTAGGGACTAATATCAAAATTCTGTGAAAGGCAGTTTGTAGAACATGCTTTTGCAAATACATTGCAAAAACCTGTTTGAATCTATCTTTAAAAACGGTGTAGATATATCGGTTTTAGTACAATCCTGCATTGGGTATATTTTTTTGTTGGCCCCCAAATATATATATATATTTTTTCCGAAATATTTATATTTGGTTGAGTTGTCACAGCTATGAGCTCTCTACATACACAAAATTAATATTTTACACCAAATGGGAAACAAGTTTTAAAAATACCATCCTCTCCCCTTTAGAATTTCATGAAATTCACAATCAAAATGTTAACACATTCATTTCTCCAAAGCCTTCCGCAAAGGAACAGAAGTTATACATTTTTGTTAGCCGTACTTCTAGGAATTAAGAAGAAATAAGAATAAGAAGAACAAGACTAAGGAGAAGCATGATTAGGAGAGTAAGAGGAAGGAAATAAAAATGATGAAGACAGGCGAAAGAAAGCAGGAAAATTACAAGATGGAAGCTGGGAGAAATGCGACTATGAAGAGTCGAATGAAGAGAAGATTGAAGAAAAGAATTAAAATGACAGGAAACAAATGAAGGAAATTGAAGTATTCATTCATTCATTCATTCATAGTGTTCTGCGCAATGCCAGGTCTTTCACTGCAATCCCAGCATTCTCCAGTCTCCTATTTTCTGCCTTCCTCTTACTCTCCGGATATAATCCACTTGATACCTTCTTCTGACCGAAATCTTCTCTCGTTCACCATTCCTTCCAGTGCATCCTTCAGTAGGCAGTTTGTTCTCAGCCAGTGACCCAGTCAATTCATTTTTCTCTCCCTGATCAGTTTGAGCATTATTATTTCTTCATCCACTCTTTCCAACGCAGCTTCATTTCTTATTCTCTCTGTTCATTTCACATACGCCATTCTTCTTCATATCCACATTTCAAATGCTTCTATTCGCTTCTCTTTACTTCGTCGTAATATCCATGT
Source organism: Periplaneta americana (assembly GCA_025594305.2). Lineage (NCBI taxonomy): Eukaryota > Metazoa > Arthropoda > Insecta > Blattodea > Blattidae > Periplaneta > Periplaneta americana. Next base: position 184,077,170 of record JAJSOF020000005.1, on the reverse strand, counting down.
TTCTGCCCCATACAATGCTACGCTCCACACAAAGCACTTCACTAGTTTCTTCCTTAGTTCTTTTTCCAGAGGTCACGAGATGCTCCTTTTTGTCTTAAAAGTTTCCTTTGCCATTGCTATCCTCCTTTTGACTTCCTGACAGCAGCTCATGTTACTGCTTATAGTACACGCCAAGTATTTGAAGCTGTCCACTTGCTCTACTGCCTCATTTAGAATTCGCAAGTTTACCTTCTTTATTTTTCTTCCTATGACCATGGTCTTCGTATTGTTTGCATTTATCTTCATCCCATACTGCTCACAGATGTATAAGTATAACATAATTATTAATAAGGAACTAATAGTACATTATGCAACGAGCCTATAATGGTAGTAATTAAGATGCGAGTATGTTTATGAAACGAGCGCAAGCGAGTTTCATAATTTTCATACGAGCGTCTTAATTACCATTATAGGCGAGTTTCATAAGACTTTTTATGCTTGACCATATTTCTAACTTGAAATTATTCATAAGTATTCATGTTATTCTTATTTGACTGGGGAGCGGAACTGACCTCATGCAATATCTCGTACATTATGAGATGTGCGCAGACGCGAAAGTATTGATTTTTTCCGAGAAACAAATGTCATTGACCTTGATATAATCTAGAGAGTAAAATAAACATTAATCTTGATATAACCTTGAAATTGATTTAGACATTGAAAAACGAGATGACAAATTGAATTTATTTGAATATTATTTACAATTAACGCTAATTATTATAGTAACAGAACATAACCTTCTGCGATAGTATTGGATTTCCAGCCTCCGTGACGTTTCGCTAGTTGTCTTTCGATTGCATATCCGAGAATAATCGATACTTGCGCTTTCATATTGCTACAATGGTGTTTTCTGATTGGTGGAACACCTGAACTTTAATGAATAGGCGTACTTTAATGAGGTGAATTAAAGGACTGCTACCAGGTGTATAATTATTACATTTCGGCATGGTCGAGCATAAATAGATATAAAGAATGAAAATAAGCAGAATGACGTAATAAAAATATAATATAATGATGAGAAATAAAGAGAAGAGAAGAGAAAAGTAGGGAATATGAAAGGAGAAATAATTTCAAGAGTTCTTTCCAGGAAAACAAAGTAAAATATGAAATGAAACAGAATATTTAGCACGAGTTTAAAACGATTGGCTTAATTCTGCACAATGAACTGTATTGTATAATGTAATCTGTAAATTTTTCTTCAGTCTTCTTATCGAATTCTTTTGCTGTAAGTCGAAGACAGGTAATATCTTCATTTTCTTTTCCGTAGTAGAAAGATAAACCAAGGAATTTATCTCCCTCAATGTAATTTTAAAACAGCGAAACTCTGATAATACAGGGTGTCCGGGAAAGACCTGACGAAAAATAAATAACTATATCTCTGAAACTATTTCATTTATTGTCGTGAAGTTTCCACACTTACAAAGAGAAACACAATAAGTTTTAATGTACCTCTATATGAGCACCATTTCTGACCAGGGCTATGTCCAGGCGATACTCAATCTCCTGACACATATACGAAAGCATCTCCGGTGTGACTAGTCTTATTGCTTCGTAGATTCGGCCACGTAACTCACGTCCTTCACAAACCCCACAGAAAGACATCCAATGGGATCATGTCCGGCGACCGTGATGGCCATGGTGTAGGTCCGCCTCTTCCAATTCAACGGTCAGGAAACGTGTCATCGAAGAAAGCGCGCACATGGTTAGCATAGTGTGGGGGGGCTCCATCCTGTTGAAACACGGTTTATGGTGGTAGTTGTGGGACAGCGTAATTTCCCAGCATATCCAGGTATGTGTTACCCGTTACTGTGAGCTCTTGTCCGTTTGGAAACGACGTTGTACACGCTGACTTACTTAAATTCAGCCAGTCACAAAACGCATTCTGCTTTTTCTACTGTGGTAAACATTGTCCGGCTGGTCACTTGGTACACGCACAACTTGCATTTCCAGCTCTGAGAGCAAGGCTGTCTATATACGCTGCGCAGAAAGAGCTTTTCTCGTTTTCTCCTCTCGCAATGGTATGCGCACGCGTGTAACATGCTGCTAGGTAACAAAACTTATTGAGTTTCTCTGTCTAACTGTGAAAACATTGAGGTAATAACTGTAACAGTTTCAGATAGGGTAAACATTGGTAATTTCGTGATAATTTCATAAAAATTAATTTAAAATGCAAATGTGTAAATATATCCTTATTCCGATTTTTTCATCTAAAAGACGATAATTTGTTGTACAGATCTGGAGACATAAAAGATTGGACACGTTCTTGAACAAGTGCCAAAAACCACTTTTACAACTTAAGCTGAAAGGTTGGTTATTTCGTGATAACCTTGGTAATTTCGTGATATTGCATTGATAATTTCGTGAGAGGTAGAAGAATTCTGGAAAAATTCATTAAAGTCAATTTAAATTCTCATTTATTGTTACAAGACTTCAAACATAGTAATTCCGTCTAATATTCATAGCAAGAAAACATAGAAATACATATCGACACATAATAAGAATGAAATCAAAGTAAAAATTGAAATTGAAAAGGGATCTTCTTTGCCCTGAAAGGGTGAAAACTTTTATTACGGACTTTACTATAGCCTATATATAATAATAGGGTAACTCCAAAAGTAACATTTGTTTAAAAATTATATTTTTATCCTACAGCTTTTCTATTTTCACAGAATGTAGATACATCCTTTAGGAACAAAATGTCACTTTTCCACATAATCCCCTTCCCTTTCAACTGCCTTACGTAACCTAGGAACGAGGGCCTGTAGACCAGCACTGTAAAAGTCTGCACCAACACGTCTGAGCCACTCTTTAGGAGCGTGCACAAGGGAGTCATCTTCTAACCTCGTTCCGCGAAGGGATCCTTCAGTTTACCAAAGAGATGGTAATCACACGGTACCAGTTCAGGACTGTAAGGCGGATGTTTCAGTATTGTCTATCCGAATTTTCTGATCTGGTCTGTGGTCTTGTGACTGACATATGGCTGTGCGTTTTCGTGCAATAGCAGAACATCCTGCTTCTCCCGATATCGTCGAACACGACTCAGTCGAGCTTGAAGTTTCTTGAGAGTTGCAACATACGCGTCAGAATTAATGGTGGTTCCGTGTGGCATGATGTCCACAAGCAAGAGTCCTTCTGAATCGAAAACACAGTAGCTATAACTTTTCCTGCTGAAGGTATACTTTTGAATTTCTATTTCTTTGGTGAATTTTCATGATGCCACTCCATTGTCTGCCTCTTTGTCCCCGGTCCAAAATGGTGGAGCCATGTTCCATCTTCTGTCACAATTCTTGCAAATAAGTCATCTAGCACTTATCATTGGCACTTACCATGATAACAAATCAAACAGAAGCTACACTGAACCCATTGCTTCTCCCTTTTCTTTTCTTTTTTTTATCACATCTTATCTTCAGATTTCTAAAATTAGTATTGTAATACAATTTTAAAATAGTATATAATGTAACGCTTAATGCTCAACAAAATTTCGCCTCAAACAGCTAAGATTTCTGTCAGTGAAGCTAAGCCTATATGGCGACTACAGCTGTATCTAAAATTCCAAAAAACATTTCCTAAAATTTCATTAAGATATAATAAATCATTGTACCAAATATCATATGCTTACAAATTTTGTGGATGTTTGTAATTACATTACAAACATCCACAAAATTTGTACGCCTGAGAAGTCGACGCTAACTTGCTCTCTCCAAACATAAAAGCTCACTGAAGCAGCTACAATAGTCACACGAAGCGTAGCTGTATGTTTCTGGAAACCGGACAACATATGCAATCCCTTGGCGGAAATTTAAATCTCGTAACACCATTGATTAGTTCACGAAAGAGCAAAGAAAAAGTATCGCGAAATAACCACTGTCACGAAATTACCAATGTTTACCCTATATAATTACTTCTTTTTCGTCAGGTCTTTCCCGGACACCCTGTACTCTAGCATAGAGAACTAATTTTATTTGTCAGTAGTGTTACATGATTTCCACTAACTCGTGTTAGGTGCATATAACCGCCCTTCATTTCCATGCTCTGAATAACTCTACTCACATTGAACTCCAACATTTGCTGCACCGCCTCGTGGTCTTTTTGCGAATTCGGGTCGAGAGGTTCGTACCAGTACGTCTCCAGGGCGAAAGATATGCGACCTGCAATTTAATGAGCAATTAAATTAAAGGATATCTCAACTGTCCGCGTTCTGTGGTAATTTCGAGCTGCTCGTCAAAACGGAGTTTGCTGTATTTTCCTTGAAGCAAGAAATCCCTAGCTACGTCATGTCCTCCATTATTCCTCCAATTCAGCTCTTATTAACATTTTCATTAATAACAATTCTATGGAGTGTCTTTTTCCTTCCTCGCTGTATAAATGGTGATAGTAGGGCCAGTAACAGTAGCAGGATCCCAAAAAAACTTTTTAAAAATGTGTTTTTTAATAAATGTGTTGAGTTTATTTATTTATTTATTTATTTATATATATATATTTATTTATTTAGTTATATATATTTATATTTATTTATTTATTTATTTATATTTATATTTATTTATTTAGTTATATATATTTATTTATTTATTTAGTTATATATATTATTTATTTATTTATATTTATTTATTTAGTTATATTTATTTATTTATTTAGTTATATATATATATATTTATTTATTTATTTTGAGTTTATATATATTTATTTAGTTATATATTTATTTATATTTATTTATTTATTTTATATATATATTTTATTTATTTATTTATTTAGTTATATTTATTTATTTATTTAGTTATATATATATTTATTTATTTATTTAGTTAGTTATATATATATTTATTTACATTTAATTATTTAGTTTTATATATATATATTTATTTATTTAGTTATATATATATTTATTTAGTTATATATATATTTATTTATTTAGTTATATATACATTTAATTATTTAGTTTTATATATATATATTTATTTATTTATTTAGTTATATATATATTTATTTATTTTATATATATATATATTTATTTATTTATTTAGTTATATATTTATTTATTTATTTAGATATATATATTTATTTATTTTTATTTATTTATTTATTTATTTATTTATTTATTTATTCTGGTGTAGTTAAGGCCATCAGGCCTTCTCTTCCACAACACCAGGAATACAAATACAATAATAGAAATAAACAGAAAAAAATGCACTACAGTAGAACCCCCGTTTATCTGTCACCCTATTAATCGATTTCTGGATTATCCGAGTATGTTTCTCTTGCTTTTTTTTTTTTTTGCTACAGACACATATACAGTCTGTCTTCTTCATATACAGTACGTGAAGTACTACTATACGTTATATTAGTACCAGCACTTATTTCGTCTAGAGTATGTTATTACAAACCTTGACACTTACACAGTATGATCTGCTGTTAGAGTTGCCGTACTGTAGAATTTCTATATAAAATATATTCCATGAGTATCAAAAGAAAATGTGTTGTGCTAAGTACCGAAAAAAAACGGAAATAATTGAGTGGTTCGGGGAAAGAGAAACTGTGGCTCATCTCGCATCAGAGTACGAGATTGGTGTTACAACTGTGAGCGATTTAATACAAATCAACAATAAAGTGTTTAAAGTATGTAAATCTAGAACATGAGACCTGTATTATTCTTATGTTTCCGCTGACAGCCATTACAAGGAATTTCCTTACCTCTTACAAACCCGTCGTTGACAACTAGTCTTGAATGAGTGAACTTTTGATTTACTACCTAGCGTGTTAACCACAAGAACACGGAGGAAATTAAGAAATACAACTATTATTCACTTAATTTACGAAAACATTTTATGGCACGGATTATCCGATTTTTTCGCTTAACCGTTCAGTCCACCCCTTCATTACCACGGATAGTAGAGGTTCTACTGTATATACAAAATAAAGCTACACAAAAAATATTGAGAGAGAGAGAGAAAAAAACACTATAAACAAAGTAAAGCCACACGAAAATATACACAGGTTGCAGTCACACAAACTTTAAATGAGTGATTAAGTATCATAATTAATTGTATCCTAACTAATTAACTAACATAAACAAGAAACTTGGAATTTTAATATAGATTAAAAAAGAAAAAAAACACAAATCAATACTTCTAGTAATACCTAAAAACATTAACTAAGACAAAATTTTCCAATTTAATTTTGAATTGTGATAAAGTCCGGCAGTCCCTGGCGTCATTAGGTAACGAATTCCAGAGGCGAGGTATTTCTACAGCATAGGAAGATGAGTATAAAGACGTTCTATGATGAGGGATAGAAAGAAGTGCTTGATGTCGGTTTCGAAGAGTTGTAAGAAATTGAAAGCGCGATAACAGATCATGTGATCATTTTGAAAATAAACAGTTTTTTTTAATCTAATGTAACTGTAAATGAAATCAGAGACATGAAAAATATAAATACAGTTCACAATAATAAATATTTCTTTTTACTGTTGGCATTTATAGAAAATTTTTCCATTTAAACTTGACGAATAAAGAATTTTTGTGTGGACCTAATATATTTTAATGTAAATTCAAAATATTACACAGTAACAAAATACAAAATTATTGTTATTATGCATCCAATGACAGTTGAACTTTAGTTGCTAGGCATTAGGATCGCTACTATCGCCTCTATCGCCAACTAGTACCGGCACAGTCTATTGTTCCTAGTACTCTCAGTTGCTAACCGCTTGGAGCGCTGTATTACGAGAAATGCAAAAAATCACCTCAAGCTTCGTGACTATGATATTAAACTGTGATAATAGCTTGCAACTGTATTTCTATCTAGCGGTCGACTTAAAAAAATCACATTCAACAGTGGCGATTCTGGTGGTTGTTTTCTTTTATATCTTGCCATTCCATAACATGGCAAAGGCCAATCTGATATATATGTGATCAGGACTAGCACTTAATGTTTATAAAATCAGTGTAATAATAATGATGATAATAATAATAATAATAATAATGGTAATAATAATAGTAATAATAATAATAATAGTAATAATAATGAGATAATTAGATATTTATCTGTGATAATATATTTATATATATATATATATATATATATATATATATAACCATTAAACATTGAGAAACCTGAAACAGCTATTATTGTTAACAAGAATTGTTAGAAAAATATTTCGTTAGCCTATTCTTAAATTGGTTTGATGTCTGACAGTCCCTGACATTACTCGGTAGGGAATTCTAAAGTCGAGGAACAGCCACAGTGAAAGAAGATGAATATGAGGATGTTCGGTAGGAGGGAATGGATAATATTGAGGGTGAATAATTTCAAGGGAAAAATTGTTCCGGGGCCGGGTATCGATCCGGGACCTCTGGTTGAACGTACCAGCGCTCTACCACTGAGCTACCCGGGAACTCCACCCGGCACCGTCTCAACTTTTCCCTTTATTTCCACACAACTCGCGTGGGCTGACGAAATGCCAGAGACCCACATCGAGTGCACACATCTCTGTGTGACTTGGAATTGTGGTTTTCTGTTAACGTACACAGTAACGTATATATTATGCAAATCTAGTCTTTCAGGTGAAGCTCCCTGTAAAGCAGATTTGAATAATTTCAATACCCGATACCCGGCCCCGGAACAATTTTTCCCTTGAAATTTTTCAAATCTGCTTTACAGGGAGCTTCACCTGAAAGATTAGATTTGCATAATATATACGTTACTGTGTACGTTAACAGAAAACCACAATTCCAAGTCACACAGAGTTTGTGTGCACTCGATGTGGGTCTCTAGCGTTTCGTCAGCCCACGCGAGTTGTGTGGATATAAAGGGAAAAGTTGAGACGGTGCCGGGTGGAGTTCCCGGGTAGCTCAGTGGTAGAGCGCTGGTACGTTCAACCAGAGGTCCCGGGATCGATACCCGGCCCCGGAACAATTTTTCCCTTGAAATTATTCAAATCTGCTTTACTGGGAGCTTCACCTGAAAGACTAGATTTGCATAATATTGAGGAGTGTTGTGATCGTGTGTCTAGGTTATGATGGGTGGATAAATTTTGAAAACGAGACGCAAGATAGACAGGAGTGGAGAAATGCAAGTAGAACTATGTCAAAGAATCTATGAGCACCAAGTTTCTTGGTTAGGAATTGGATAATCACTAGAACACACATTACTCCTAAATGAAGCTCTGTCTGTTATGTTAAGAACTTTTATATTTTGTGTTGGTGATATAGACACACTTGTAATGAAATAATTTTCGTACTTTCATTGTCTAATGAAATAGGGATCAATATTCGTGTGCAACTGATCTGGAAGGAACAAATTATAGTTTTGCAAAATAAATCTATAAGGATTATAACAGGCGTGCATAAATACATCATGTAAGAAGATTTTCAGAAATTTAGAAACATGGATTTTACCATGTGAGTATCTGTTCTTCCCTAATGATATTTTTTTTATTAAAAACAAAAAACTGTAGTATTAATCAGAACTTTCACTACTTCAATACAAGGCACAAACCTACATTCTGGCGACGTAGCCTGAAAGTATTATTTTACAAATAGCCGTACCCGTGCGATCCGCTGCACCTGTTAGAAATAAATATAAAGTAATCACATAATTAAAATAGGATGTTCGATCCAGGGAACAACTTTTACAACAGCGCAAGAAAATCTGCTTCGCTCATTACCAAATTTTTTTTGCATTGCATTTATTGCATTATTATTTTATGTATTTTAACACGATTCAATTGAGCATAGTTAAAATTTGAATTATAAAATAATGGATTGCTAAGCTAACGTACTATTACTGCATACTAAATCAATACACTCTCGTTGTTTGTTAATTCTCTGAGATTAAAATTAGTGTACATAAATATTATTTTAAGAAATGCAGAAAACGAATGTACAAAATAGCCTATCAAATTTTCTGTGCATAAGAAGCTATTTTAATCTTACCTGTCCTCGATTTACTCAGACGTTACTGTAATAACATTATAGCATTATGTCCATCTAGAGAAACTACACTTTCCAATGGTGAAATAATAATAATAATAATCAATTATACAAATCGGTTAATTTAGCTTCTGATATTACTTCATACAAATCCAGAAATATTCTCTGTAGTCTATGTTTAATAGCTTTCGATTTTTGATGTTCAAGGCCCCTGTTTCGATTGTTATTGTCCAAGGTCTCTTATAGACGAAGTCATTTGTTCTTAATTCATTGCACCGTCTTAGATGGCGTTATTTTAATTTTAAAACTCATTTATCTAATTAAATATCAGTCCTATCAAAATTTTGTAAAGAATAAAACTTATCGGAAATCATTTTTAAAGAAACGTTTGTTATGTAACATTTTTACAAAAATCAATAATAAGTGAGATATTTCCATTTACAGTATTTAATTCAGGCCCCTTATAAACCCCCTTTTGAATAAAGTATTTTGAATGCCATATAGCCTAAAATCTAAGTTACAACGAACTTGATTTACATTCCAATTTTCATCGAAATCCGTTCAGCCATTATCGCGTGAAAAGGTAACAAACATACAGACAGACATACAAACAAAAATTTCAAAAATGCGATTTTCGGTTTCAGGATGGTTGATTATATATGTTAGGACCAATTATTTTTGGAAAATCGAAAATTACCAGAAAAATTTCGGCTACAGGTTTATTATTAGTATAGATTTATGTTTTCCAAATTGAACAAAAATATAAATATACATTATTAAAATATTAATTGTAGTAATTGCGTGAGTGTAATTTAATAAGATTGTTTAACGAATAATATTAAATAACTTTTCAAAACCGAATTACTTACGTAAATGATAATAATAAATATTGGAAAACACAGCAAAAAGACATTATTATGTTTCCTTGTAAAGAAGTTCGAAAACAAACTGTTGTCTGTCACGGCATACTAAATACTAGTGCCAACTAGTCAGAGCGGAAATACGAAACAACAATATTTAACCTCAAAAGTAAGATAAGCTGAAATGTTACATTAACAGAATAAAAACACGAAAGGTTTATGTATTACTGGAAGTTGCAGTTAATTAAAACGCAATTTTGAAAGTTAAATTTTGTTGGCATTTATTGATTTTCTGTAATTGAAACTGAAGTGTTGTACGAGACATTAGGACACTTCCTTACAAAGAGTCTTATCAGGAAACACAACTGTGATTGGTTGATTTTAAAGCGATTCTGAAAAGTTATAGGCCAATATCGCAAATTCATCATAGTCATAAAAATCGTCTGGAATATAAAGAATAACAACATGTTTGTCCTACCAGAAGAAATCTGGTATGTCCTTTAGCTGAACTTAAATATTATACAACCACTGGAATAAATCATAGCCAGAATTACGACCCAAGGTTATACAACTCTATTTTTATAATAAATTCTGACCTAGGTTATTCTGAGTTTAACAAATTTAAGAAAAAAAATTAAGCAAATTATTTAGTCCTCTTCCTTTTCTCTTTTTCTTAATTTCTATATACTATTTAATCGTTCCAACTTATATTATACTAGTGGCTTGTGCAGCAATTGCTGCAAACTAAGTCCTAAAAAGTTCAAATAAAAATTGTTCAGATTTATTTTCAATGAAGAATACCAGACATTTTGATAGTTATTTGCTTCCATAATAGTGAAACATACTCCTCTGAATGTGTTTTTTTTTTTTTTTTTTTGCCAAATACGTTTCTTGAACTTATCCGTCTTCAGTTCTTAAGTGTTTCAATGCAAATTCGCTAGTAACAATGTCAGGATGATCAGTGAGTTTTTCATGTGGGAGTAATTCAGTAGCTATTTCAGGTCATTGCGGATTGTATGTGAAAGTTAAGGAAATGTAAGGTTTGTCCTGCTTCGAACAAAAGACTTAGCATCTTGGTATAGCTGCTGCATGTTTCGTGAACTACCCTGAAATGTAGAGGACAGAATCACTTTTTCCCACTAAGAGATCTTGCTGAGGTGATCAAGAGACTACAAAACCTTGTAGGCCTGTTATTTTATCAATACGAAATACCTTTTGGTCTTTTCTTATGAATTGTAATTTTTGCACTTCTTCCAGACAATACTGATCTATCAAATACTGCTGGATTAATTTGTATAACAATGGATGTTATTTCGTATATTTTCTGTAATATAGGCTGTTGTGAGGAATTTATTGCTGAGATGTGGAAAATGAGGCGAATGATATGTCAGAGTTGTAGAATCGTATATGCGCCCTAAATAAAATTGTCCATCGTAAATCGTTAGCAGTTTCAGTGTTTCATTCGTTGCTGGTTGCGGGAAATAAATTGCTCATCACGGTAGCAAGAAGTGAAATGGCATGCTATTTTCCCTACAACAAAATATGCTTGGCAGCGATCACAAATCTAATCGATTAAACCAAAAATATATGAAATTAATTTTGATGTAGTTTAAAGACGCAGCTAAAATAGGAAGCATGACTCAATTACTACCAAGGAAATAGAGAATCAGACATATAAATATCTATATCACACTGCCATTACATATATGAAAAGGACACACACCACTTGATTAATAATTGTAAAAGTATTTCATTTTTAATAACAATATTGTTACCTTACGTAAGTTTTATAGTTTTCAGTAACATATATATATATATATATATATATATATATATATATATATATATAGCCGTTACACAGTAAATTATAGAAATGAAGATCTAACATAAAATATTCTTTCTCTGCGTCTACTTACATAAAGCCCCAAATGGTTTCACTTTCGTATATCAGTATAGCATTATGTGTTGCATTAACTATAATAATATTTAATTTTTAATGGTAATAATGTCATCAAACATTCTTAAGTTTTGTAGTTCTTAATATCCAATACACAGCTGTACTCGGAAAACTACAGACCAGAGAATCAGACCTGTAAATTATTTTTTATACTTTATCAAAAAATTGCACAAATGAAGATCGACATATTGGCATTATGATGGGAAAGAATCTGAGCCGTCTGAACTCTCTGTCAGCAATCCTGTAGGTCATGGCCTTCGTGTAATAGCCTATTGTTTATTGTAATGTGTGTTTTGTTTTATTCTGAAATGCAACACGGCCGAGTTGATGCTCGCTTCGCTTAATGAAGCGAACATCAAGTCGGCCGTGAATGCAATTAATTAGTTCTCAAAACTGACGAAAGATGGATTTTGGAACAAAGGAAAATGATGTAGGAAAATTGGCATTTCACTAAAACTACTATTTTTCCGAAAAACTTTAGGTTCCAAGCTTCAAAATGAGGGGTCATTTATTAAAATCTGTTCAGCCGTTTTCCGTAATTTCCATTACCAGTTCAAATTATATATATATATATATATATATATATATATATATATATATATATATATATATTCTTGACTTAATTCTCTGTTTTTATCTTTGTAATTACCCATATGCTGTTTCACACTTGGGTAGAATCTCACTTTGAGAGAGGAAAAAGGTTGAGTGTTTGAGAATAAGGTGCTTAGAAAAATATTTGGGGCTAAGAGGAATGAAGTTACAGGAGATGGAGAAAGTTACACAACACAGAACTGCACGCATTGTATTCTTCACCTGACATAATTAGGAACATTAAATCCAGACGTTTGAGATGGGCAGGGCATGTAGCACGTATGGGCGAATCCAGTGTTAGTTGGGAGGCCGGAGGGAAAAAGACCTTTATGGAGGCCGAGACGTAGATGGGAAGATAATATTAAAATGGATTTGAGGGAAGTGGGATATAATGATAGAGAATGGATTAATCTTGCTCAGAATAGGGAGCAATGGCGGGCTTATGTGAGGGCGGCAATGAACCTCCGGGTTCCTTAAAAGCCAGGAAGTAGTAAGTATTGATTTATAAAATACCATGTTTTTAATGTTGGTACTAAGTCTAATGTTTATTTACATTTCGACTTAACGTAAATGTCATTGCCAATGAACTTGCGCCCAACACATACCAATACACAACAGAGTAACAAACGGCTGCTTCAGCGTACGTATTCGGCAAAATAAATGATGACTGTCTATTCTCATTACAAAAATAAGTTACTCACGAAATAAATGTTTTCTGGAAAAACCTTGGCAGTTACAGATACACATTATTTCACTTTTTCCTCGGTTATTTATGCTCTACCACCAGTGTGTTTTGACAGTTTATATCACTTACACCCTGTATAACATCAGATAATCATTCCTGTCTGTGAAGTTTTCGAGTGATAAGTTACTTATGAAGAACACTGTACATCAGTAAGGACTATGGATCAAATTAAGGCAGGAGAACAGAATATACTGCATTTGAACCAAAAGATTAGGAGGAAAATGGGAGTGTGAAAACAATAGAAAAAAAGAGCCTTGCAGACGTTTTGGTTATGCCTTACGCAGGAACAAAAATCGTTGGCCTAGAGCAGTGGTGGGCAAAATGAACGCAACCCACAAGACAGGATTTAAATGGCAACTACTGTACATACTGTGGGAGGGTTGCACTCTACAGTGCAGTGACGGATTTACAGACAGTTGCGCCACTACACTCCTACCTTCCATATGTAATTAGAATAGTCCATTCACGTGATATTTAATTAATCATTTTCAAAGTAATTTTTTCGAAATTTGGATTTATATCTGTGCATGCTATTTTCAGTTGCGCAAGGAGATGAGCATCGCTTAAGCGGGATCTGTGGCTGGACTTTATAAATTTCATTTTATAAAACAGCTGTTCTCACTGATAGGTTGATGAATACATATCGTCATTTTCCATAACTATGATCCTGGAACACAACTATGGTCCACGATACAACCATTCAAAGATCATTGTAGAAGTAACATAAACCGTTCGTAGATAGCTGCAGTGACTTGAATTCAAACTACAGTACAGCAAGAATATAGATAAACGAGGTACTACGTAATGGAGTACAAAATTTGAATAGTTGTATCGTGGACAATAGTTATGTTCCAGGACCATAGTTATGGGAAATGACGGTGCTTATTATTTTTGAAGCAAACTGTCTAAGCAGTGGATATGTAGTACTGGACATCTTAAAAAAAATTAGCTCCCAGTAGACCTTCACATTCTGCTTTCAAGAAACCACCATTCTGCAAATCCAGTACCTCTAACTGAAATTCTGGGATAACTTTTTCAATTTAAACATGAAAAGGAGTGGCAAAAATATTGAAATATTTCTCCATCCTTTGAAAATCACTAAATGTGTGTTCTTTGAACTCGTATAACAGGTGATCTATTTTAACAATGTAAATATTTAAGTTCGCGTCCTGAATATTTGTAACTAATCCTAAACGTGAGAAATGAAAGAACCGCCTTTCTTGTAAGTGTGATATCCTCTCGATTCATATGATTCTGCTAAAGACATTGTATCACTAATGAAGCTCCAAAGTACAGCAATCCAGTATAATCCTCCACGTACACGCGCAGTATTTTCATGGAGTGGGGAAAGGGAAGGTAGGGGATACGTTTGGTGCTTCGCTGAGGTCTGACGTCACTGCAGGAATGCTCACCATTGGCCTAGAGCAGTCTATCAATGAACACCTCCTAGGAAAAGCAGGAAAGGTAAACCACTGAGGATTCGGAACGAAGGAATAATGAAGGCGATGGAGGGTAGAAAACTACTAGTGAAAGAGTTTGGCGTTTCGGACAGGAGAGACTCGCGTTAGAATCATCTTGGCTGTGGCGTATGCGCGGACCGCTCATGCAATGCTAGCGTGATCGTTACCTGGATTTATTTTCGCGTGCATATTCCAGATGAAATCAAGAAATTCCTTTCGTACTCCGGTTATACAGGAACATCATTTTATTTTTACTTCAATTTTTATTGTACCTGAGTTTTTGAATGTACTTCACTCCCACCCCTTCTACTGATGAAGTTCAACCGTCCTCCACACAGAACCAAGGCCGCAGATAGTCATAGTAGTCTTACAGTCACAGTAAACAGTACGTTCCAAAATATATTCGCGTTTTCCAGTGACGAAAGAGCTTTCAATATTGAGTCATTTTCGCACAGGTACTGTCGTCCATTTGCCTACGTCGCATCCCGGTTTCCCCCACTCGCTTCTATTCGCCTTTCTGTAAATGCTAGTGGCTGGGATGTCTTAGTTCTTTTCTGAAAACATTAATTTCTGTTAGGAATTGGACGTCTACGTAATATTATACAACTGTTTAAAATAAGTTAAATAAAAGGGCCTCGTTAAGTAATTAACTGTCACGTGATTATCACACCTTTCTACGACCCTGCGACATTACCACTTGGACGAACAGTAGATAGCATGTCTGAGTAATTTTATCTTTTCGGATCCGGCAGAAGTGAAGATTGAATTTACAGTACGTAAGGTAGCCTACGCTTTTGTAGAGTAGGTACAGAATTATTTCACCATGAGTTACTAGTACGAAGGACGAAACTGGTAATTGGAATTAGGTACAATAGTCTATAGTGCAATAATATGGACAAAAGAACTGAAGCCTGTATCGAAATGAACGGCCACCATTTTCGAAAATGTATTTAAATATCCATATTTGATTATTTTTCATTTTAACTTCATTCTCTATATTGTACGCTAATGTACTGTAGACAGTATAATATACACTGCATAATGAATACGTCCGCATGGACAGCTCAGTTCTTGAGTAAAAACACTCATTTTTAATTCTGTACTGTATTTTGATTAAACAAAAACCTAATGAAAATTATCAAACACAAAATTGCGATATTTCCTAGTTTACGTAAATGGATGAACTACTTTTCTTCCCTCCTATACCTAGTAAAGTGATTTGTTTGTATATTACGCCAGTATCATAGAACTCCAGTCGTGGAAGGGGGTAGCAAACGGTGTTTATGGTTCTCAAACATTGATCCAAAGGTATAGCCAGGTTAATATTAGAAATGTTAGTAAAAATAAAATGATGTCCCTGTATATCTTGTTAATATGAAGGTTAGGTTTGGTTAGTTTAGATTTTTGTTAATCAATTCCGTGCATGTGCAGTTATCATCTCACAGCCAAGGTGATCCTGTCGCGAGCCGCACGTTTTGGAACGGCTGGGCGTTATTCAGCCATATGAAGACTAAAAGACGATCTCATTTGCGATTCTGTGTTTTTGTTTCTCTTTAATGTATTGAATGTATATATTTTAGTGTAAAGCAAAAATGAAGCATATTCATGTAGAGTTGGCAGTTTCCCTATCAGTTGACACACCATCACGAGATACTGCTGTCGTGTTCTCTGGTCGTAACAGCGCTTATCTTCAAGAGCATGCCAACCGACAACATCCATACCGCGTGACGGTTTACGACACCTTACTTTGCATATTCTATGCGTTTTTTTGCATTAAATCATACTTGTTAGACTATGCAATTTGTAATATCTCATAAAGCATTCAGGGTTAAGTAGCCTACTTGCTTAAATACAAATGGCTTTTAAAAACCAGGAAGTTCATTCCCACCCTCACATAAGCCCGCCAACGGTCCCTATCTTGTGCAAAATTAATCCAGTCTCTATCGTCATATCCCACCACCCTCAAATCCAGTTTAATATTATCCTCCCACTTACGTCTCGGCCTCCGTAGCTTACTGTGATATTTTTGGCATTTATGCACTGAACAAAAATTATTTGTTAGTTTTTGGTACACTGTCTGTTTATCTGAGTTCTTCTAAACTACTGGTGAACTACGTTAATATGGGGTAGGGTGACCAGTTTCTTTCCCCCTTTGCATGAAGCTCTGACTAGTAATATAATATACTTTGCTAATCAGTCTAGAAATCAGTAGCGGCCGGTGATCGAAATCCTCGGTGAGGCCAGATGCAACTAGTTTAAGTGCCTCCGATAGGAAATGTTTATTTATTATATTAATTATTATTATTGTTATATTATTAATATCATTATTACTGTATTATTATTATATTATTATTAGCCTACTATTGATGAAGAATAATAATTTCACTCACCCAGTGAGTTTCAGAGATTGTTTCAGTGTGATGAAGCATCCCATATTGTGTGTTGAAATTCCCTTTATTTCTTTTCTTTTATTTTTTCCCTTGACAGCAACGAACAAGGCCAACAGAGAGTTTATTTTGCATCAAATTGCCACTTAACCATTTATGTTGCTCATACCAGGATGCAATAGAAACTCGCGTTTTAAGATTTTCTGTCAGAAAAATTGTCAGCGATGTCGCAGGTATCTCGGTAGTCTCTCTCTTTATTTAAAACTTACTTTCTTTCAATATTATTTCTTCTTGAAAAAGGACACTCTAACAATGAATTAACTGCACCAGCATTATTTCTCGCATTGGTTTCTGTTTATAGTTTCTCGAAATACATAACAACATTGGCCCAGATTCACTACTGTACTACGAAGTACAATAGTACAACACCCTAGCTTAAGTCATAAACTGAGACATAAGGGGAGGGAATAGTGTGGGTCTCTGCCTGCCAAAGAGCTGGAATTTGTGTTATTTATGGCCTATTTAGGAAGACAAGTCACCACTGCTATTCCCACCCCACACTACCCTTGAGGCCGGCCCATGGATGTGAGGAGTGAAACCTGACCAGTCCACGAGGCCGGACGAATTGTGCCTCAGCTACAACGTTTTAAACGCAAGCTCAAAGCCCGCGAAAATACAGGAAATTCAGAAGCCAGACCCGACACGAGCGATTCTGGCCTCAGGAATAAATTTTACTGCAAAATAGGTCTATATATCACAAAGTTTTCATATGCTTCTACAGCGTTATATGCTTCATTCAAATAACTAATACATTATATGAAAACACAAAACTTGATTTCAGTTAAGCCAAGTGACTGAGGCCCGGCCTCACTTGCCTCAGTCAATCAGCCGCCACTGCTAGAAATATAAAGCCATTCTATTTCATGGCGCTGTTGGTTAATTTATAAGTAGACCTAAATAATATATTTATAATTCTTATTTTGAACCACCAATGCCTTGTATTATTTTTATCAGTTTCAGATATCGAATTTTGTAAATAAGTTCGTAACTCATGTCATTCTACTTGGATATTATTTCTTTATGTCGTTTTAGTGATGGTTAAAAACGCGAACTTTTCATGATGGACTGTCTGACAGTAAGTAAGCTGATTTACCTTGCTGTGTGGCTCTGTATTTCTTGTCGTACAAGTGATAAGCTCGCGCATGCGCCTTGAGCATGTTATGTCCAGCTAAGTACGTCCCCACTCCAGACGCAGAGACGTTCGGTGCGTACCCAGACCCGGTCACGTTCCCTCCGTACCCTTCCAGGGCTTTGGTTGGCTCGTTGATCGTTATCCACCACTGAACCTGCAGAATGTCCATTTCCGTTATCAATCACCGTCTCATATTTTGTGTAATGAGATACTGTAAGCCTGTATGTAGCTATAAGAAAAGCTAAAATGTCTGCGAATCACACCAAAGGGATCATTATTCCGAAGTTTTAAGTTACTTAGTTACATATTTTGGTCCACAATAAATATTTAGGCATATATTGCATATTTTGAAAGGACTTCATGGTATTCCTATTGCTAATTGTTTTTGTTCATAACCAGGCTTCGAGACTTCGGACCCGATACAGCAGTTCAGTGGGAAATCCGCATAACGGCGTACTGAGTATAGTGGTAAAGCGTACAGTGGATGGGGGTACTGTAGAATGAATGCCAACAAATACGCAAAGGAAAACGCTCTTGATTTGAAGGTTCTGACAAATAATTTGGTTTTGGTGTCTGAAACTATTACTATTACTCGCGAGACATTGTGGCTCGCAGTGATAGCTGCTTCTAACCTCCGCCAACCCCCACCCTCTCACTCACTGGAGTCAAACTCCGTTCAACAATTAAAATAGTAAAAACCAAATTTAGATCACGACTGACAGACAAATACCTTCGTGATCAACTACGACTGGCAGTAAGTGACATAATTCCTGATTCTGAAACTCTGTCGCAGAGACATTCTGAAGACAGTTAATTTTAGGTTGTGATATTGTTCATTTATTGTTCATTTATTGTTCATTTCTTTCTTCGTTACACGTACTAAACATTAGTTTGTAGCCTTGTACTGTATAAAATTATATTTAAGTTCTTGACGTAAGGAAAATGAAAATCAGTTAATAATTCAGACAGTTGCTTCACTTCCCCTTCGGGTGCCCGCCTCCCTCCATAGGTGCTATGCACGTTGCAGGTTACACAGTGGCTCGACGCACGATTACATTTTCGCCACCGCTGGATTAGATAGATGAATTTATTCAGCAATATTATGTATGTATGTAATTATTTACACTGCAAGTGGGCAAGCACCCGGTGGCAGTGGTATATACAATGTTAACAATACACAGTCAAAATTATAAGCTATACACAATAAAATTTACAATACATAATACAATTTACAACACATATACAATTTTATACACAATACAATAAGAACACACAATACAATTTAACACAATAATAATAAAACGTAAAATAAAACACCTAATTTTACAACACAACCTACATAATATTATGCATACAGATGCACTACACCATCATAATTTGCCCTTAAATCCAGTGCACGGGTATTTTGACCGTACGTGCTTTACACAAAAGAAGTCCTACTTTGTAGGTTTCACCCTCCCCACCTTAGCTATGATTAAAACCACCCAATCTCCATAAAACACAAAGATTAATCTATACTAATAATAAATCTGTAGCCGAAATTTTTCTGGTAATTTTCGATTTTCCAAAATAATTAATCCTAACATATATAATTAACCACCCTGAAACCGAAAATCGCTTTTTTGAAATTTTTGTTTTTATATCTGTCTGTCTGTCTGTATGTTTGTTACCTTTTCACGCGATAATGGCTGAACTAATTTCGATGAAAATTGGAATATAAATTAAGTTCGTTGTAACTTAGATTTTAGGCTATATGGCATTCAAAATACATTATTTAAAAGGGGGTTATAAGGGGGCCTGAACTAAATAAATCGAAATATCTCGCTTATTATTGATTTTCATGAAAAATGTTACATAACAAAAATTTCTTTAACAATCATTTCCGATAAGTTTTACTCTTTGAACAATTTTGATAGGACTGATATTTAATGAGATAAATGAATTTTAAAATTAAAATAACTGCCATCTAAGGCCGTGTAATGAAATAAACAAATGACTTCGTCTATAAGGGGCCTTGGTCAATAACAATCGAAAGCTATGAATCATATCCTACAGAAAATATTTCTGTGTTCGTATGAAGCAATATCGGAAGCTGAATTAACCGATTTGTATAATTAATTATTATTTCACCATTGGAAAGTGTAGTTTCTCTATATGGACATAATGCTATAATGTTATTACAGTAACTTCTGAGTGAATTGAGGACAGGTAAGATTAAAATAGCTTCTTATGCACAGAAAACTTGATAGGCTATTGTGTGTATTCGTTTCCTGTATTTCTTAAAATAATGTTTATCTCAGAGAATTAACGAACAACGAGAGTGTATTGATTTAGTATGCAGTAATAATATGTTAGCTTAGCGTTTCATTATTTTATAATCCAAATTTTAACTATGCTCAATTGAATCGAGTTAAAATACATAAAATACATATGCATTAAATGCAATGCAAAAAATTTGGGTAATGAACCAAGCAGATTATGTTGCCCTGTTGTAAAATAAAATTTGTTCCTTCTGAGATTCAAGAGCCCTCATAACAAATTGAAAACTTACTTATCGGGGTACATCCGTTATCAACACACTTTTTATATAATATAATATAATATAATATAATATAATATAAGTTATTTGAAGGGTTCAGAACCATAGTGGGCCAAGCGCCATTTACTGATAAAATTAAGTTATTACCATAATTCAATGTAAACATATAACAAGTAAAATAAAGTATACACATTAAATGTAAATGATGTCAATCTTCATTAAACTATGGATGCATGTAATAAAAATTAAGAAACATGTTAAAGGAATCGTCATTGCTCCAAATGAGTGCTCTCTGGATCAAAATGATTCCATTTTAATTATTTAAATATTCCATTTTAATTATTTAAATATAATTTAAATTAAGTAACATATTAAACAATTTATCCTTCTATCAAACACGAATGTTCCCTGGATCAAATGTCCTATTTTAATTATGTAATTACTTTATATTTATTTCTAACGGGTGCAGCGGAGCGCACGGGTACGGCTAGTATAAAAATAATGCAAACGAAACACATTATCATATAGTATCTTAATCTATCATACAAACAGGTATAAAAGTGTATAATTCAATAGTTAGCATTATCCCTTCTTTAGTTCGTATCATAAACTTCGACAGCTGATGTTCTAAGTTACTTCTGCTACTGTTACTGCTAGCAGGTCCTTGGCCCATTTCTTTTAAGACAAATGTCGGGATGAGCCCTAAAAGAAATGGGCCACGGACCTGCATTCATATCCCCATGACCCCTTTACTTACTCTAAATTAATTAATAATTACATCTATCATAAATTCATAAATCAATCGACCTATTAGCTAAAAGCCAAATTGGCTGGTCTCTTATATTGAGACAACTCATCCTGCCTAAGGTATTCCGTGGTTTTCCTAAGGCGTTAAGACAAATGTCGGGATGAGCCCTAAAAGAAATGGGCCACGGACCTGCATTCATATCCCCATGACCCCTTTACTTACTCTAAATTAATTAATAATTACATCTATCATAAATTCATAAATCAATCGACCTAATTAATAATTACATCTATCATAAATTCATAAATCAATCGACCTATTAGCTAAAAGCCAAATTGGCTGGTCTCTTATATTGAGACAACTCATCCTGCCTAAGGTATTCCGTTGTTTTCCTAAGGCGTTAAGACAAATGTCGGGATGAGCCGTAAGAGAAATGGGCCACGGACCTATATGCCCTTCCCCATAAGTTACTCTTTTTCTAAACAACTTAATGCCCTGGTTCAGAGTCTATAAAATTATGAAATACATGTGCAACGTCACTCATGTAGTCGCAATGCGAAAGGACAGGGAACCTTTCAATTTGCAGATTCAGAATTCACGGCGTCTCTCCTAGCGGTCTTCACCTGCCTTGTCATCGAACAACAGACGACAGAGTCTTCTCGACTCCTCCTGCACTGCGAAACGACACAGTTCATTTCAATGTGCAGATTTACACCAGCCATCTCCTCCTCGCCCCGTCCCGTGATCACATTGATCACATTTCCGTCCCCCTCGCGTATGTGGTAAGAGGTTACATCCATTTTCGGTTTTCCCCTTCAAAATTTTCTAGAGCTCCTTCATTGGAGCAGCGTAACCGGAGTGAGACTAGTGGCTTGGAGCTCACATATTTAGTTTTTTGCAGCCCCGAACCCCTTGCAAGGACGCGTTTGCGTACCTTTTAATTTGTCCTCCCAATTCATCTCTTTCAATTCAATTCATGTTCTAAGTTGTCTATTCCCCATGAGGTGAAGACGTGCATGCGAACCCCTATTCCGACTTAGTATCGCGGGTGGTAGATATTTTCTCCGAACATATTCTGTTTTTTTCACATTGGGCTAAAATGTGTGTCAAAGTATCCTTTTCTATATATAATGTACAGATGTGGTCTTGTTCTTCGTTGACAATTTGATGACCCTTCCATACTCACAATCTTAGCCACTCTCTACTGTCTTTACTAAAGAATAGAATGGAAGTTAAGCACATTGGCAACTTACTCTGTCTCCATAATGAGAATAAAGGACATCGGCGTAATCTTCGAAATAATCCACTACTAGCTCATTTGCCCATCCTCCCAGATCTTGCAGGTACTGCGGGAGATCCCAGTGGTACATGGTTACCTACAGAAAAGCATCAAATTATTATTAGTCACGGAATGAATTTAATAATTACTTTGTTGTAGTCAGATTATTATTTGTATTACACTGTCACGAATTAAACTGTGAGAGAAATAATAATAATAATAAATAAATTAATTTATTTATTTATTTAATCTGGCAGAGCTAAGGCCAGTAGGCCTTCTCTTCCGCCCAGCCAGACTCTAATTCTAATTGAATACAATTGGTTACGTAGTTATTATATTAGTATCTAGACCATAAAACAACATGAAAGTAAATAAATTAAAGTTGGATAAGTAGTGTTAGAGTGACAATAATAAACATGGGTAAGAAATAGTTATAATAATAATAATAATAATAATAATAATAATAATAATAATAATAATAATAATAATAATAATAATAATAGTAATAGTAATAGTACATTGGGAAAGTTCAGGATAACAGGCAGGGTTTGGAATTGAACGGGTTACATCAGCTTCTTGTCTATGCAGATGAAGTGAATATGTTAGGAGAAAATACACAAACGATTAGGGAAAACACGGAAATTTTACTTGAAGCAAGTAAAGCGATCGGTTTGGAAGTAAATCCCGAAAAGACAAAGTATAGGATTATGTGTCGTGACCAGAATATTGTACAAAATGGAAATACAAAAATTGGAGATTTATCCTTCGAAGAGGTGGAAAAATTCAAATATCTTGGAGCAACAGTAACAAATATAAATGACACTCGGGAGGAAATTAAACGCAGAATAAATATGGGAAATGCGTGTTATTATTCGGTTGAGAAGCTCTTATCATCCTGTCTGCTGTCCAAAAATCTGAAAGTTAGAATTTATAAAACAGTTATATTACCGGTTCTTCTGTATGGTTGTGAAACTTGGACTCTCACTCTGAGAGAGGAACATAGGTTAAGGGTGTTTGAGAATAAGATGCTTAGGAAAATATTTGGGGCTAAGCGGGATGAAGTTACAGGAGAATGGAGAAAGTTAACACAACACAGAACTACACGCATTGTATTCTTCACCTGACATAATTAGGAACTTAAAATCCAGACGTTTGAGATGGGCAGGGCATGTAGCACGTATGGGCGATTCCAGAAATGCATATATTGTGTTAGTTGGGAGACCGGAGGAAAAAGACCTTTAGGGAGGTCGAGACGTAGATGGGATGATAATATTAAAAATAGATTTGAGGAGGTGGGGTATGATGATAGAGACTGGATTAATCTTGCACAGAATAGGGACCGATGGCGGGCTTATGTGAGGGCGGCAATGAACCTTCGGGTTCCTTAAAAGCCATTTGTAAGTAATAATAATAATAATAATAATAATAATAATAATAATAATAATAATAATAATGAGATAATTTAGATATTTATCTGTGATATATATATATATATAACCATTAAACATTGAGAAACCTGAAACAGCTATTATTGTTAACAAGAATTGTTAGAAAAATATCTCGTTAGGCTATTCTTAAATTGGTTTGATGTCTGACAGTCCCTGACATTACTCGGTAGGGAATTCCAAAGTCGAGGAACAGTCACAGTGAAAGAAGATGAATATGAAGATGTTACGAAGTACGAAGTACGAAGCAGGTGTTACTAGAAGCAAATTGAACACTAGCTTGTGTGTTTGGGAGTTTGCTACTAGTAGGGTAAGGTGCCTATATCGCACCACTTTAGCATTTATAATTTTTATTGAACAATACAGTTTTTATTTTCTGCATTCCTTTACAGAGGTACATTCCCAGAACATTTACCTTTGATGTAAAAAGAATACTTGAATTAGATTTAATATTTTTTTAATTAAAATGGCATTTTCGAAACACATGTCAGTGGTGCCATTTAGGCAACTAGTTTCCTGAATAGCACCTGCGGTTTCTTAAATCGCACCTCTTTATCTGCAGGGAACAGGATGAAGGAAAGCTTTTAATATTGAACATATTGAAGAGTATTTGAATGAATAATGTAATAAATGCAAATTACAAGTTTATTGAAATTAATAAAGAGAGTAACGCATCTTCAAATGAAATTAAAAATATAGAGCGTAAATTACGTAACATTTAAACTTTCTGAATGCGTTTTTATTGTTATAACATTTGCCATGTGCTTCACCAGGCAGTTAAGACTGTAAACTGCGTCACCTTTTCTCCACGATTACCTCGAAGCCACCTAAGAGCTGCATCATGATATAGCTGTCTGAAATGGTTTGAAGATAGAAACATCTAAAGGCTGGGACTATGAGTATTATGACGAGGAAGCTGAAACAGGAGCATACCATTTTCCCGAGATAATCTAGCTTCTATATCTTTGGAATGGGTCGTATAGGTGGACATACAGAAGCAGCACTTTTTCTATATCAGGTTTGAGTGGCAAATAAAATGTTTGAGCTATTCGACAAATATTTCACTGTTGATGTAACCTGACTCAGAGCAAACAAATAACGATCCTGGAGGAGCACCAGCTGATAATGTAGGATGCACTGTTTGACGTTTAAAATTATCACAGGTGGCACAAAATACCTGGTGCGCTTGTACAACACACACTTGTTGTATTAA
The DNA here is from genome assembly GCA_025594305.2 of Periplaneta americana. Taxonomy (NCBI): domain Eukaryota; kingdom Metazoa; phylum Arthropoda; class Insecta; order Blattodea; family Blattidae; genus Periplaneta; species Periplaneta americana. The sequence continues at coordinate 184,051,788 of JAJSOF020000005.1, read as the reverse complement.
CGTCCTTTTCACCACTTGATATTGTACCCGCCTGATGCATTCCTAGTTCAGTTAAAATTTTGGGGCCTTCTTTTGTACGATTAGAATTGCTACAGTTGCTCATATCGTACCGGTGCGAATTAGGCACCTACAAAGTGGTGCGAATTGAGAAACTACGCCATAAGTTATTATTTCCTTCATTCTAGTCTATAATCACCACATGTTCGAAAATCCTACTAAGCTAAATGTTCTATAACACCTCTTTCAACGAATAACATCTTAAGATTATGGATTCCTTTGCATACAAATCCGTTATTAAGTTACAAAATGTTAGCTAAATATACATCCACCTGAGCGATTATATTAGATACACTATCACCACGCTGCTGACACAAAGAAGTGGCAGAAATCAAGTGACATGGTGGAAGTTCATATGGTAGATTGTAACAATACCACTAGATGCTACACTACTACAGTAACTTGTTTCAAACTAGCAGTGGTGCCATTTAGGAAGCGGTGCGATTTATGCTACTCCACCCTACATCCATGTTTTGAAGGATGCAAGCTTACGAGTTTTCGTTTACAATCACGAAGAAAGTTATACATGTGAAATATCTTACCATAGATTTTATTCCATACTTCAGGAGCTCATTAATGACATCGTTGTAGAATTTGATTCCTTCGTGGTTAAGGCTGCTCATCATACCATTTGGCATTATGCGAGGCCAGGCGACCGAAAAGCGGAATATATCCACCTGAAACATTAATTAAGTTCATTTTTTTTAAGTGCCGGTAACAGGAAATTGTGTTAGTTGTTTTGAGGCCTGTATGCGAAGAATTATAGAGTGTCAGATAAGTAAAAGGAAACGTTTCTGAAGTAAAAATATAGGCCTGGATCAAGTAATAACTCAAAAATGCAACGCCACGTGAACTGTACAATATAAGGCGTCATTATTATTTATTATTTTTATTAGTTTATTAATTTCATATTTTAATTTCAAATAATCGGAGACCGAGTGCTTTTAAAATATTCCATGTGAATTTAGCAAGTGTGCCAAGTGCACCAAACGAAAGACCAGAAACATTCCACTGACTAGTGGGAATGCTATACTGGGTGTTCAGTTCAAAATGTGTCTTGGCTCGCTGCATGCCGTCATGTGGCTAGCTGATGAGCCTAGAGAATTCAATCTTCCTACACTTCCGCAGCTCAGGTGTATAATCTAAGAGGCAGAGAAGTTGGCTAGCAAGTACGGCGTTCATTCTGAAGAGTATGTGCCGATACGTACGGTAACGCCGGTAGTGGCAGGAATGTGAACTGTTTGGAAATACGTACTGTCGAGATATGGGGAGAGGGTTAAGACGATTACTTACGTATTTGTTGACATTAACTTCAACGGTCAACATGGACACGGAGCATTTGATTTGTGTTGTGGAATGTTACCATACGCAACCGATGATAACAAATACCCTGCGTACGACTTTCCGGCGCAAAACACAGTTCGAAAGAGGTTATGGTAGCACACAGACAGTACAGACCGCCATCTGTTGCTACGACGTTCAAGTTATACCGTACACATTCTCAAGTTCAGATTGAAGAACGCCTTAAATAATAGGCAACTTCTCTAACATATAAACTGAAACTCGCTTCAAATCGGTGACCCAACAACAGTGACGTCATGACACACTTTGAAATGAACACCCAGTATTTCTCACTTAGATAAGGGATGCAGGACTCATAAATGGATTTCTTCTCCTCATCAACGTGTTGTGCCTGCAGGACATCCCTCTCAAACCGGATTGTAGGATCAAGAACTATTCCCTTAGATAGAGTCCTGTGGGTGGCTAAAATATCATCTCTTCTGTTCGAATCTAAGGATGAAACGCAGTGGATCTCCTCGTTTACTTCCCATCCGCGACGCTTGAGGACATCAGCAATACCGGTCCTGGCCTTATGGTGTCGATTGTTGCACAGCAGCTCCGTTTTTTAACAAAATCCCAACACATGACCAAGAGTTTCCGTCTCGTTGCAGCCGGGATAGCAACAATGGGTTGTGTTGAAACTTCTGTCGGGCACAGATCTAACCGCAGATAGATTGCTGGACATTTTAATTGCATTAATGTATCCTGAAATTGATACACTTGCTTTTTATGACATCCAGGAATTTGCCTTGGGGCACTCAGAATACAGGATAACACCTTTGCCCTTATGAGGTAATGTACACCATGATTCAAAACTTCTGTTTCGCAAGATCTCCCTCAATTGTCGACCTTTAGTGTTGGGAGCAATAGAAGACTTATTGATGTTTAGTCTACGTAGACTCAGTTGCTGTTCAAGGTGCAGGTTCCTTACAAAGTTAAGATGCATATCATTAATACGGTGAAGACGATTACAGATGTTGTAATGTTGAATGCTGGCCTCCCATTCTCCACAAAGAATTCTCAAACCTGGGACCTTTTTACTTGCGTATAACATTGAATTTGGCGTGTCATCGGGCAGCATCATAATTTCGTTCACAGCTCTTCTAATAATTTTGTCAATATCTCTTAAGAATGTATCAGATAACTGAGGTAATGGAGCACATTGCAGAGGGTAAATCAAACCTGGTCATATATATTCGTTTATGATTTTTAATTTTTGGTCTGATTTTAATAATTTCATATGGACGAGTCCGTCCAAGTCTGAAGATAGGTTTTTGATAGGTTTGAAGATTGAAGAAGATTTTGTCTGTGAAATCTGTTATGAGATATCGGAAACCTTAATTTCTAAATATCGTACAAAGTAAGATATACAGGGACATCATTTTATTTTTACTAACATTTCTAATATTAATTTGGCTATACCTTTGGATTAACGGTTGCTACCCCCTTCCACGACTGGAGTTCGATGATACTGACGTAAAATACAAACAAATCACTTTACTAGGTATAGGAAGGAAGAAAAGTAGTTCATCCACTTACGTAAACTTGGAAATATCGCGATTTTGAGTTTGATAATTTTCATTAGGTTTTTGTTTAATTAAAATACATTACTGTATTAACAATAAGTGTTTTTACTCACGAATTGAGCTGTCCATGTGGACGTATTCATTATGCAGTGTATATTATACTGTCTACAGCACATTAGCGTACAATATAGAGAATGAAGTTAAATTGAAAAATAATCATAGTATGGATATTTAAACACATTTTTGAAAATGGTAGCCGTTCATTTCGATACAGGCTTCAGTTCTTTTTGTGCATATTATCGCACCATAGATTATTGTACCTAATTCCAATTACCAGTTTCGTTCTTCGTACTAGTTGAAATAATTCTGTACTACTCTATAAAAGAGTACTTTACGTACTGTAAATTCAATCTTCACTTCTGCCCGATCCGAAGAGATAAAATTACTCAGACATGCTCTCTACTTTCCGTCCAAGTGGTTTTGTCGCAGGGTCGTAGGAAGGGGGGAAATCACGTGACAGTTAATTCCTTAACGATGCCCTTTTATTTAAGTTATTTTAAAATGTTGTATAATATTACGTAGACGTCCAATTCCTAACAGAAATTAATGTTTTCAGAAAAGAGCTAAGACAGCCCAGCCACTAGCATTTACAGAGGGTGAGCAGAAGCAGGTGGGGAAACCGAGCTTCGACGTAGGCAAACGGACAGTACCTGTGCGAAAATATGATTCAATATTGAAAGCTCTTTCGTCACTAGAAAACGCGAACATATTTCTGGAACGTACTATACTCACTAACTCAGTACTGCTTGACTGCATTTACGCGGCCTTGGTTCTGTGTGGAGAACGGTTGGAAGTTTACTAGTAGAAGGGAGTGGGAGTGAAGTACATTAAAAAACTCAGGTACAATAAAAATTGAAGTAAAAATAAAATGATGTCCCTGTATTTGTTAATAAAGCGTTTTTGGGTATAATTTTGTGAATCACCTCTCGAACTCCTCAGCTCTTTACACGACCCCCACTTTAGGAACCATTGTTCTAAAATGGCTTAAAAGTTGTGTACATTGTCGCAAATAGAACAGAAATATTTTTCTGGAAAAAAGCGAGTCAGAAGATATTATAGTTCTCAGCAGTATCATCGTTACATAAGGAAAAATTCCTTCCATCTGTTATTGAATCCATGGTTTTATATCTTTGCGCTTAGACATAAGAGGAACAGATTCACAGTTTTTAATACTTTAAATACTTACACCGAGATCGTGCAGAAGTTTAACATCATCTTTGTACTTGTGGTAGAAATCAGCTGCTATATCTCCGTTCGCAAAGTCCAAGATGCAGTGAGGATATCTGTGGGTAAGTGAATCCCATATGCTCTCACCTTTACCTGTAATGAATCACGTTACTAGGGTAAAGAAACTACTCCATTTTTAATGTCGCGAAGAAGTAAAATTGTACAGGTTTACACATAGTTTCTTATTCTGAAACAAGTAGTGCGTGAGAATGTGTGTGTACCAACTTAAAAAAGAATGGCGTCTCAACTCTCACTATACAGGGTGATTCACGAGGATTTACCGTCTCTTACGGAGCTTATTTCCGAAGACATTCTGAGCAAAAATGTCATATAAACATTTGTCCTAATCTGTACTAATAATAAATCTGTAGCCGAAATTTTTCTGGTAATTTTCGATTTTCCAAAAATAATTGGTCCTAACATATATAATTAACCACCCTGAAACCGAAAATCGCTTTTTTGAAATTTTTGTTTGTATGTCTGTCTGTCTATCTGTATGTTTGTTACCTTTTCACGCGATAATGGCTGAACGGATTTCGATGAAAATTGGAATATAAATTAAGTTCGTTGGAACTTAGATTTTAGGCTATATGGCATTCAAAATACATTATATAAAAGGGGGTTATAAGGGGGCCTGAATTAAATAAATCGAAATATCTCGCTTATTATTGATTTTTGTGAAAAATGTTAAATAACAAAAGTTTCTTTAAGTGCCATTTACTGAATACGTAGAAAACAAGGGTTACAATTAAGTTGTTACCATAATTCAATGGAAACCTATAACAAGTGAAATAAAATATACACATTAAATCTAAATGATGTCAATCTTCATTAAACTATGGTTGCATGTAATCACAATTAAGAAACATGTTAAAGGAATAATTGTCATTGCACCAAATGAGTGTCTCTGGACCAAAATATCGCATTTTAATTATTTGGATGCAATTTAAATTAAGTAACATGTTAAACGATTTATCTTTCTATCAAACACGCATGTTCCCTGGATCAAATGTCCTATTTTAATTATGTAATTACTTTATATTTATTTCTAATTGGTGCAGCGGAGCGCACGGGTACGGCTAGTAAATTAATATTTTCAGAGTTACACTAATTTGAATTGTTTGTAAGATATCATTATTCTTGAATTTTTAAAGGTAAAAGAATATTAGAGCGGAGACATACTAGTATAGTAGATATTCGAACTTTCAGGGGTGCAGACTGTAATTCTGACCATTATTTGGTGATTGGAGAATTAAGAGAAAGATTATCAGTAGCCAAGCGAGTAGAGCAGCAAGTTAATATTACTAAATTCAATATTTTGAAATTAAAGGACGAGGAAGCTAAGCAAAATTATCAGGTCGAAATTTCGAATAGGTTTGCCACTTTAGAAAGTTCCGACGAAGTTGAGAAAGAATTAGATGTTAATAGCGTGTGGGAAAATATCAGAGATAGTATCAAAATTGCAGCTGAGCAGAGCATAGGTTATTATGAAACTAAGAAAAAGAAACCGTGGTTTGATGAAGATTGTTGCATGGTAGTAGAAAGAAGGAAACAGGCAAAATTGAAATTCTTACAGGATCCAGTTGAGGAGAAGAGAGATAATTATTTCAATGAAAGACGGGAAGCAAGTCGTACACTTAGGAATAAAAGAGAGGTTACTTGAAGGAAAAACTGAATGAGGTAGAAACAAATAGTAAGAATAAAAACATTCGAGATTTATATAAGGGTATAAAGGAATTTAAGAACGGATATCAGCCAAGGGTAAACGTGATCAAGGATGAGAATGGTGACTTGCTTGCAGACTCTCCATCAATCCTAAACAGATGGAAAAACTATTTTGCGCAACTACTATATGTACATAGGCCAAATAGAAATGATCGGGACGAAATTGAAATACAAACTGCTGAGCCATTTATACCCGAACCCACACTTTCAGAAGTCAAAATTGCGATAGAAAATCTGAAAAAGTACAAGTCTCCAGGTATCGATCAAATTCCAGCAGAATTAATACAAGAGGGTGGAAGTGCATTATATAGCGAAATTTATAAACTTGTACTTGCTATTTGGGAAAAGGAAATTGTACCAGAACAATGGAAGGAGTCCATAATTGTACCTATTTTTAAAAAGGGGACAAAACCAACTGTGGTAACTTTCGAGGAATATCACTTTTGTTGACGTAGTACAAAATTTTGTCCAATATTCTTTTGAGAAGATTAACTCCGTACGTAGATGAAATTATTGGGGATCATCAGTGCGGTTTTCGGCGTAATAGATCGACTATTGATCAGATTTTTGTATTCGACAGATAATGGAGAAAAAATGGGAGTATAAGGGTACAGTACATCAGTTATTCATAGATTTCAAAAGGCATATGACTCGATTAAGAGGAAGTATTATATGATATTCTTATTGAATTTGGTATTCCCAAGAAATTAGTTCGATTAATTAAAATGTGTCTCAGTGAAACATACAGCAGAGTCCGTATAGGTCAGTTTCTATCTGATGCTTTTCCAATTCACTGCGGGCTAAAGCAGGGAGATGCACTATCACCTTTACTTTTTAACTTCGCGCTTGAATATGCCATTAGGAAAGTTCAGGATAACAGGCAGGGTTTGGAATTGAACGGGTTACATCAGCTTCTTGTCTATGCGGATGACGTGAATATGTTAGGAGAAAATACACAAACGATTAGGAAAACACGGAAATTTTATTTGAAGCAAGTAGAGCGATCGGTTTGGAAGTAAATCCCGAAAAGACAAAGTATATGATTATGTCTCGTGACCAGAATATTGTACGAAATGGAAATATAAAAATTGGAGATTTATCCTTCGAAGAGGTGGAAAAATTCAAATATCTTGGAGCAACAGTAACAAATATAAATGACACTCGGGAGGAAATTAAACGCAGAATAAATATGGGAAATGCGTGTTATTATTCGGTTGAGAAGCTCTTATCATCCAGTCTGCTGTCCAAAAATCTGAAAGTTAGAATTTATAAAACAGTTATATTACCGGTTCTTCTGTATGGTTGTGAAACTTGGACTCTTACTCTGAGAGAGGAACATAGGTTCAGGGTGTTTGAGAATAAGGTGCTTAGGAAAATATTTGGGGCTAAGCGGGATGAAGTTACAGAAGAATGGAGAAAGTTACACAACACAGAACTGCACGCATTGTATTCTTCACCTGACATAATTAGGAACATTAAATCCAGACGTTTGAGATGGGCAGGGCATGTAGCACGTATGGGCGAATCCAGAAATGCATATAGAATGTTAGTTGGGAGACCGGAGGAAAAAGACCTTTAGGGAGGCCGAGACGTAGATGGGAGGATAATATTAAAATGGATTTGAGGGAGGTTGGGTATGATGATAGAGACTGGATTAATCTTGCACAGGATAGGGACCGCTGGCGGGCTTATGTGAGGGCGGCAATGAACCTTCGGGTTCCTTAAAAGCCATTTGTAAGTAAGTAAAAGAATATTAGAGATAAAGAATGGACTATTCAGGAGTATCATTCCCCTGCAAGCTGGTTTTTGTGTTTCACATTTAGTATTGATAACAATTTTTGTATTTGAATTTAATTTTACATTATCTTTCTATGTATGTAGGCCACTTATGAGTTGGATTTTATATCTGATGAATTTGTTAGAAGTCCCTATCATTTTTCTTAACTCGTATGTAAAATTAATTACCGTGGCTATTTTAAAAGAAAGATACGGTTGTATGTGCCTACCTCCCAAATTCCACGCGCCCTCATACTGGTAGGCTGCAGAAGCCGTTCCTATGAGAAAACTTCGAGGAAACGTAAAGTTGTAGAGGCGATTTTCTTCTGTTCTTTCGGCTTCTTGATTGTAAGGAAAGTTCGAAGCAGTTGCTAACATCATCTTTAACAGCAACCCTCCTAACGTAAGGACTGTTGTAATAGACATCTCGTTTTCCTGCTGCAGCCTTTCGCCTATCCCAGATTCCTCTAACTGTGCACCCATCTAGAAAAATAAGCTTATATACGACCTTGTTCGTGTTATACGATTACATGCTGATAATTTATTTTCACTCTCCCAATTTGTTGCGCCTGACTTGAGCCGTAGCAAGACTATCAAATACTTTCGCAATGCGTCAATTGAACGTGTACGTTGAAAGAAAAGGGAGCCTAGAAAATGTTATATTGACTTCTAGACATATCATTCAAATTTTTATAATCATTATCGAACGGTGTAGAAGTGAAATAACCTGGAAAAAACGAAGACCATGATTATCGAAAGAAAAATAAGGAAGGTAAACGTGCGAATTCTAAATGAGGCTGTAGAGCAAGTGGACAGCTTCAAATGCTTGGGGTTTACTATAAGCAGTAACATGAGCTTCTGCCAGGAAGTGAAAAGGAGGATAGCAATGACAAAGAAAGCGTTTAATGGAAAAAGGAGCATCTTCTGCGAATCTCTGGAAAAAGAACTAAGGAAGAGACTAGTAAGTGCTGGAATCTTTTACGGTGGAAATACTCATCATGCTATGTTAGCACTTTTTCTTGGGAAAGCTAAATGTGGTAGCTTCCCGTACACCAGTCACTTTTTCGCATCTTAAAAGATCCCAGGGGGCACCAGCGTGGAGGTGAGGAGAGTGGATTTGACTAATTATGCCCTCCGGACTTTACCGAAATTCACCGCAAGTGTTTAAATATCAGTTCTATCAGGGTTTTGACCCGATAAGAGACCGAGACATCTTTATTAGCCTTTGCTCTCTATTATTATTATTATTATTATTATTATTATTATTATTATTATTATTATTATTATTATTATTATTATTATTACCAATTGGTCAGTTGATAACGGGATGATGATTAATGAATCCAAAACTTACGTAATATCATTTTCAAGGAAAACCTTTACACTAAAATAAAACTATCATCTAAAAAATGTATTAATTAACAGAAAAGATTGTATTAGAGACCTCGGTGTATTAATTGACAATAAATTATATTTTCACAACCACATTGATTACATTTATAACCATGCAATAAAAATGTTAGGAATAATTCGGTCAATTACTTATTCTTTTTCAACACCTGAATCTCTTTTAATACTATACTATACTATACTATACATCAGTCAGATCGAAACTCGAATATGCATCTGTAGTTTGGAACTCTATTACTAGTTTTGATTCGGCAAAACTGGAGAATATTCAAAGGAAATTTTTTTCATTATGTTCGTACCGATTCCTGCCTAATAACTCTGAGTATAACTATGATCAAAAATGCAAGCACTTTAAATGTCGAAGCCTGTATGCCAGACGTCATGATCTCGATTACTTATTCTTATGTAAGGTCCTTAAAGGTGACATTAATTGTCAATCTTTCTTAAACAGTGTCAGCCCTCGTATTCCTATGAAGGACATGAGACATCACAAAGTCTTCTATATTAGAAATTCTAAATCTTCCCCGCCGGTCTCCAGATGTATTAAAAATGCTAACTTACATGTAGGCGATTTCGATCCATCCAATGTTTAGAAGTATTAGAATATGGCAATGTCTTTGCTAATATTATTTGCATAATCCTTATACACAAATTGGTAGTACGAATCAACTCCTTTGCCTAATATTTTATAGTTTTAATTCTTGTAAATTAATTATTGTAATCTATGTTCTTTATTTTGTTGTTAACATAAGTATTTAATTTGTAGGGAGATGCACTATCACCTTTACTTTTTAACTTCGCTCTAGAATATGCCATTAGGAAAGTTCAGGATAACACACAGGGTTTGGAATTGAACGGGTTACATCAGCTGCTTGTCTATGCGGATGACGTGAATATGTTAGGAGAAAATCCACAAACGATTAGGGCAAACACGGAAATTCTACTTGAAGCAAGTAAAGCGATAGGGTTGGAAGTAAATCCCGAAAAGACAAAGTATATGATTATGTCTCGTGACGAGAATATTGTACGAAATGGAACTATAAAAATTGGAGATTTATCCTTCGAAGAGGTGGAAAAATTCAAATACCTTGGAGCAACAATAACAAACATAAATGACACTCGGGAGGAAATTAACGCAGAATAAATATGGGAAATGCGTGTTATTATTCGGTTGAGAAGCTTTTGTCATCTACTCTTCTGTCAAAAAAATCTGAAAGTTAGAATTTATAAAACAGTTATATTACCGTTTGTTCTTTATGGTTGTGAAACTTGGATTCTCACTTTGAGAGAGGAACAGAGATTAAGGATGTTTGAGAATAAGGTTCTTAGGAAAATATTTGGGGCTAAGAGGGATAAAGTTACAGGAGAATGGAGAAAGTTACACAACGCATAGCTGCACGCATTGTATACTTCACCAGACATGGACCATAAAATCCAGACGTTTGAGATGGGCAGGACATGTAGCACGTATGGGCGAATCCAGAAATGCATATAGAGTGTTAGTTGGGAGGCCGGAGGGCAAAAGACCTTTGGGGAGGCCGTGACGTAGATGGGAAGATAATATTAAAATGGATTTGAGGGAGGTGGGATATGATGATAGAGAATGGATTAATCTTGCTCAGGATAGGGACCAATGGCGGGCTTATGTGAGGGCGGCAATGAACCTCCGGGTTCCTTAAAAGCCAGTAAGTAAGTATTTAATTTGTACCATAGTTGTTCATTTTAATGTATTAATTGTATCACTGTGGTGGACTTTTATTGGCCAATGGTTGTTGTCCAGCACATAAATATCAATAAATAAATAAATTATAAATTATTACTATTACTATTAGGTCTACTATTATTTTCTTTTTTATTTTTATTATTATTGATATTAAAATTAAGTTAGTAATTTCTATTTCAAGCACAGGCTGACGAAGGATAGGCGACACTAAGACATAAATATCGGATATGATTTGTTGTCTTGCGTAGTACGCAGGCAATATTGTCGGACAGTATCGTGTACCGTGTAAGACGTGAGTCACACTCGACAATTTGCAATGCATCGCACGAAGACAGGAGTTGTGTTTATGAAGGTTATAAAGCAACCTAAAAGTAATAACCAGGGAGCGAACTTAGTGTCCGATGAAACACGTTTGCTGTCGCTTGACCATAGATACGGATTTGTTTATTATAGTACTAGCCGTACCCGTGCGCTCCGCTGCACCTGTTAGAAATAAATATAAAGTAATTACATAATTAAAATAGGACATTTGATCCAGGGAACATTCGTGTTTGATAGAAAGATAAATCGTTTAATATGTTACTTAATTTAAATTGTACTATTTAAATAATTAAAATGCGGTCATTTTAGTCCAGAGACCACTCATTTGGTTCAATGATAATTTCTTTAACATGTTTCTTAATTGTTATTACATGCAACCATAGTTTAATGAAGATTGACATATAATTTAGTTTTAATGTATATACTTTATATTACTTGCTATATGTTTCAGAAGTTTCTGTAATAACATTGTAGAATTACGTCCATCTAGAGAAACTACACTTTCCAATGGTGAAATAACAATTAAAGAATTAATTAGCTTCCAATATTACTTCATACAAACACAGAAACATTCTCTTAGGCTATGTTTAATAGCTTTCGACTGTTTTTGTCCAAGATCCCTTATAGACGAAGTCATTTTTTTATTTCATTACAGGCCCTAAAGATGGCGTTGTTACATTAATTTTAAAAATCATTTATCTCATTAAATATCAGTCCTATCAAAATTGTGTATAGATTAAAACTTATCGGAAATTATTTTTAAAGAAACGTTTGTTATGTAATATTTTTCATGAAAATTAATAATAGGCGAGATATTTCGATTTATTTATTTCAGGCCATCTTATAACCCCCTTTTAAATAAAGTATTTTGAATGCCATGTAGCCTAAAATCTAAGTTACAACGAACTTAATTTATATTACAATTTTCATATAAATCGGTTCAGCCATTATCGCGTGAAAAGGTAACAAACATCCAGACTGACAGACAGACAGACATACAAACAAAAATTTCAAAAAAGCGATTTTCGATTTCAGGGTGGTTAATTATATATGTTAACACCAATTATTTTGGAAAATCGAAAATTACCAGAAAAATTTTGGCTACAAATTTATTAGTAGTATAGATGAGTAGAGTCATGGTCAACGGTGGCGAGGAAGAGGTAGAGACACAGATTTTCACATAATGACATGAAGCGTAGAATGAATATATTAGCATGGATAAATATATAATAGGATACGAAACTGCAGTCAGCACCATCTGACGGAAGGAGGATCAAATAAGATGATCAGCGCCCGACGTCGTGGGTGGCGAACATTAGAACTACGTGTTGGGAAGATGCTCGAGAAGACAAGATGGCAGACAGAAACTTGCTAATGAATGGACAAAGTGTGCATCTGTTGACGCAGAAAGGTTTTTCTCAAAATATAATTTAAGTGTTAGTGACGTTAGGCGCAGAATGAAAGAAACTAATATGCTTTTATTCCACAAATAAAAACACCAGATGTTACATAATACAAGGAATGTTTTCCTCAGTGATATAAATTTGTGTTTAATTTTAATATATAGAACAAAGTGTTGTATGAAACCTTTTTGTCGTTATTATGACTCTAATACGCTAATACAGGGTTATTTTTCACTTAAAAATCCATTTCCAACTTATACGAAACTATTGCGATTATCTTACAACTAATTGTAGATAAAACGCAAAATATAATATATTTATCACGATTTTCTTTCGAAGGAAGAGTAATGGAACGGAGAAAAATTCTCTCCGGCGCCGGGATTTGAACCCGGGTTTTCAGCTCTACGCGCTGACGCTTTATCCACTAAGCCACACCGGATTCCACCCCGGCGTCGGAAGAATCGTCTCAGTTTTAAGTTCTAACTCTTGGGTTCCCTCTAGTGGCCGCCCTCTGCACTACGTCATAGATATCTATGAACCTAGGACCGAAGTCCACACATGTGCTGAGGTGCACTCGTAATGAGTGACTAGTTGGCCGGGATCCGACGGAGGAACCCAAGAGTTGGAACTTAAAACTGAGACGATTCTTCCGACGCCGGGGTAGAATCCGGTGTGGCTTAGTGGATAAAGCGTTAGCACAAGAGCTGAAAACCTGGTTCAAATCCCGAGAGAATTTTTCTCCGTTCCATTACTCTTTTCTTCGTATGATGACGCAGAATATCTGCATGGAAATATCATATGTACTTCGGTACATTAAAATAATATATATGATATGCGTAAATCACTTCGTGATTTAAGACGGCGCTTATTCCGTCGGATCCCGGCCAACTAGTCACTCATTACGAGTGCACCTCAGCACATGTGTGGACTTCGGTCCTAGGTTCATAGATATCTATGACGTAGTGCAGAGGGCGGCCACTAGAGGGAATCCAAGAGTTGGAACTTAAAACTGAGACGATTCTTCCGACGCCGGGGTGGAATCCGGTGTGGCTTAGTGGATAAAGCGTCAGCACGTAGAGCTGTAAACCCGGGTTCAAATCCCGGCGCCGGAGAGAATTTTTCTCCGTTCCATTACTCTTTCTTAGTATGATGACGCAGAATATCTGCATGGAAATATCATACGTACTTTGGTACATTATAATAATATATATGATTTTCTTTTCTAAATTACTGCAAAATTCTGTGATCTCTAGCCCATGATGTGAGTTACTCGTCGACTGCAACACAAAACAAGTAAACGGAAAACAATAAATTGCGTTTTACACCATCTTAGGAACAACTAAGGCATAGTAGTTCAACGGATCATGACCCACGACTACAGAACACAGTTAACCTGAAAACACATCTCTCTCTCTCTCTCTCTCTCTCTCTCTCTCTCTCTCTCTCTCTCATCGAGCATTAAGTTTCGCTCCCTGGTAATAACTTTTGTCGTGAATGGCGTCCATCTGGATTATAATTTCTGTCATTCGATCCGCATGCTAATGTATTTATTTCAGTGTTTACAAGACTTCAAAACGGGACATAAATTAATTTTATGGCCCCCTCACGTGCTGATTTTAACGGCAGCTTCGTTACTGGGAAGTCAATGTCTGTAGCAAAATTTTACGACGTATTGCATTCTCCACTGTAAATAAAATTAGCATGAAATTAAACTCGAGTTTGACGTCAGATATTTATTACAGATTTAATAGATTCACGGCGATTCAGAACCACGTTATGGCGAGGAAATGATATAAAATATTAGTATTTAATACCCAGAGATATAATGGCTATGTTTCATGGACTGCTGAGCTAATGGTAACAATTAGAGTAGTCTGGTAGATGTTTTTGTGTTTAAAATTGTATTTATAGACACGTTTAAGGTTCTTAAAAATTACGGATGAAGTATGAGAGTTTTAGTAGCGGTATTTTATTTAATGACGTTCCCAATTGCTTAGATTAATGAACAAACTTTAGGAATTGGTTCTTCACATAAAAGAATATAGAAATTCAATATGTCCGCAACAGAAGCATTTCAAAGCTAGAAAGAATCCTTTCCTTATATACAATCCGTCAGAGTAGACGTTCGAAATGCTATCCTCCCATCTGAATACAGGCCTGGGCACGATGGTAGTTTGACGTCGTTCACGAACCAACATCCCAGGCGTTCAGCAAGGCTAAGTATGGAAAGAGGAAGGGCTTAAGAAAATACGTTGTTGCTAAGAAAACATCAACCACTGAAATATCATGAACTAAACAATTTAATTGTCCCCACAATAAGAATTCTAAGAGATTAAGGTCCGGTGAGCGAGAGGGCCACATAATAGGCCCATTACTAACTAATCATTGAAAAATGTAAATAATTATAAATGTTAATTGAATCCTTTATTATTTTCCCATCATTCTTTGCATGATGTAAAATATAAAATCTAATGATTCCATTCTTTGTTTATAACAGTTACAAAATGGTATGCATGATAGTTGAATTCATTAGGAAAACTCTTTGCCTCAAAAGATCAAAAATATACTTTCAAATTTGACAATATTCAATTATGATTTTGATGCTGGGTATAATAGTTGCATATTCATGAAATAACGACACACACATTCAAGTTACTGCAGAGAACTAATGCGATGCATCCTAATGACTTGAAACTACTTGAAAGTAAATCACATTATGGAAAAGTTTCAATACATAAGAAGAAAGTTCAAAATGTCAGCAAATTTATACAGTATACTTCCTGAATATCTTCAATTTTATGAAAAATTCTCCAGTGGCTACGATAAAAGGAAAAACAATGAAGATGACTGGAAACCTCAGAGGAAGTGTTTATTGAAGAAACTTGAAAAAAGCATTTTATTCTTTTAAATTGCACTTTATTTCAGAAATAAAATATTAACATGCAAAATAATGTTCTTAACAGTTAAATTCTTAAGTATTTGTTAGTCAGTAATAATTCAAACACATTTAAGGGCATGAAAATTAATTTCATTATGTTTTACTTACTGTTTATTATTAAAAGGGCATAAGTCCATCATAAATATTATGTTTTTACAGTTAAGTTTTAGTGATGTTACCATCAGCTTATGCTTGTAAATGTAGCTTTACACCTTTGTCGTCGAATAAAAAATATCTGATTACACTACAAAGTACCGTTAGCAAAATAAACAGTTTTTTGCTTCTCCTGTAAAATTGACAAAAGTGGACATGTGTCCTTTCAAAAATAATCGGTTCAATTGTAAATAAATGTACATAATAAAAATAAAGTGTACATTGTAAATAAGTGTTAATAATAAATGTAGATAATATGGAATACAGTAAGAGATAGCTATAGACATGTTTAAGTTCAGATCTCCTTAATCTGACTTCGCGATCCATCGCTGTGGAGTAACGACTAGCACGTTTGACCGTGAAACTAGGGGCCCTGGTTCAAATCCTGGTTGGGACAAGTTACCTGGTTGGGATTTTTCCGGAGTTTTCCCTCAATCGATTAAGAGCAGAGTAACTTTCGACGTTGAACCCTGGACTCATCTCGCTAGTATTATCATTATCTAACTCAGACGCTACATAATCATTGCAGTTGATACAGCGTCATAATATAACCGACTACAAAAATAATTTGACGTCGCAGACTCCAAGTTCCCGATATCAAAACGTTCTGCCCCTATCTCCTGTTTAATTTTTACGCATTTTTACAGGATCGGTTGCTGGGATTCTTAAATTCGTACAGATGAAAAGGAAAATATTGTTTATCTCGTTTAGTTCTACGAGTTTACAAAATTCTTTTGTTTGAGTGTAGGCCTACATTTTTTCTTTAGATTGTTCTTTGAGTTTACATAGGGATTTCGGTTCAGAAAAAAAATGTTTATAGGTCCTTACTTAACGCTTTTATTTTTTCGTGGAAATACTGCAAATAAAGTTTATAGTTATGAGATATCCGTGGGCTAGGATTTTGATAATATTTGCATCTTTTCATTGAAGTGAAATACACGTTGAAAATAGCTGCTTTAGTATTTATATGTTATGTGATAAGCTGAGTGTTAAAAGACATATTTGTTAGGGCATTTTTGCATTTTTGCCTGTTTCAACTCATAAGAGCATTTTTGTTTATTCGGACATTTTGAGGCATTTTCATTTAATTTTGAAACCCCATTATTAAATAAAATAATGTTTATTTCCTTAGATAAATATTTTGTCTACATATTTTGTCCATTAATACCCTTTATTTTTACTATTCATTTAACGACGCTGCATCAACTACGAGGCTATTTAGCGTCGATGGAGTTGGTGATAGTATATATTTGGCGAGATGAGGCTGAGGATTCGCCATAGATTACCTGACATCAAAATTACGGTTAATAAAAGCTCGGAAAATAACCAATAATCAGCCCCATAATGGTTTATTTTAACCCGCGCCAGAGCGCAATCCGGATCGGCAGGCAAGCGCTTAACTCAACCAGCTATGGAAAATGCCCATTATTTTGTATAATATTTTAATCGTTTTTCTAGCAATACAACATTGCCATTTTAACAATATAATACATAATTAATATTGTAATGGACAAAGACAACCACTCATCTTCAATAACACCAATAAAATAATTATGTATAATAGTGGCCTAATAATACTATAATGGGAATAATACGTAAAATAATTAATTAAAGTAATACCACAGTAAAAATTATCATAAAATTAATAAACTTAAATGTTGGTACTAGAATTTACTTTAATTAGGCTACTAGTCTAAATATTAAGTAGCACAAAATTCCTTTTCCTACTAAGCCAATTTTAGAATGTAAGATCAATTTTTAGGGCATTTTAAGGGCATTTTTGAAAGATTTTTAGGTCATATATGCATTGTTTTAGGACATTTTTATGATTTATAGGTCATCAAAATCCTAGCCCTAGTTATAGATATGTGTTCTATTGAAGGGAAATGTATAATATTTTACTCTTTCTCTTCATTGAATTGAAATACACATTAAGAAATATTTATTATAAATACGCAGCTAATTCCATGCATGTTTGTAGAGTGTAGAGTTGTAAAAGAAATAATGTATGAATGCCTCAGTTAACAGCAGACTTTCATTTTTATCACTATTTTTCGTTTAATAAACACGCAAAGGTCAGTTGTCAAGTTTCCTGAAACGCAATAGTCAAACAAGGAGGGTTTCAATGTTTTAGTTCTGTCGGGAGATAAATATTTTTAATGGGTTAAGAGAATGTCCCAAATTGATGTATACACATTTTGAAACACTATTTTTCAGCATTCCCAATTTAAAATACGATTTTTGAAGTTTTGTATTCCTTAAGCCCATACATGTTCAAAATGATCCCCTTCCGCCACAGTACACTCCCAACAACGACGTACAACAGAGCGACATACCAACTTGATTATTTCAAATGGAATATCATTACAGGCATGTTCAATCTGAACTCTAAGTTCCTCCAGTGTTTGTGGTTTTGTGGCATACACTGTGTCCTTTAGAGCTCCCCATAGGTAGAAGTCTGGAGGGGTTAAATCTGGAGATCGAGGCGGAAACTCCGCAGCACTTCTTCTTCGTCCTATCCATCTCTGATTGAATGTGCGATCGAGAAAGTTCCTCACATTGACATGAAAGTGAGCTGGAGCCCCGTCTTGTTGAAAGGAAAACCCATTTTCATTCTCAAAGAAGCCATTAAGACATGGAATCGTGGTTTCCAATATTTGCAGATATTTCTCACCTGTGACAGTCCCTTAGAAAAAGTACGGCCCAATTATTCCTCTGGAGGACACACCACACCATACCGTTACTCCTGGAAGATTGACGGGCTTTTCTTGAAAGATGTGTGAGTTTTCGTTAGCCCAGTACACTTAATTGTGGCGGTTAATTGTGCCATTAAGTTTATATGTGGCTTGTAATAAATTACGTAAAATAGTATATTATTTTGTTTTATTGAGGAATTACTTGTCAATAAGTTTATTACGCACAATATATTTAACTTTATTTCAATCGGTAATTATGTATGGAATTATAGGATGGGGTAGCTAATTTAATTCCAATTTTAATCCACTTTATTTATTACAGAAGAAAATAATTAAAATATGTCTTCATAAACCTATTGATTTTCCATCTCAAAATTTATTTTTAGACTTTAATGTACTTAACGTAAGACAAATTTATTATATTGTATTAATAAAATTCATACATAAAAATCGAAATAATTTTGAATTGTATTCTCATAGTTATCAAACAAAAGGTATGAATTCTTTAAAATTGTTTGAACCAAAATGCAACACTGTTACAGTATTTAATCATAGTAGTAATTTAGGCCCAAGAATATATAATAAATTTATATCTAAATATCCTAATCTTGTCAATTCTAATAGTTCTAGTATTAAATTTAAAAAGTTATGTATGGATTTTATAAAAATTGAAAAATTGTAAATTTAAATTTATATACTATAATTGCACAGTAGACATAAGACAAATTGTATTGTATAATTATTAATTTTAATTCAGGAATCCGCCCCTGAGCACGAGTTCTACTCTTTCAGGAGCGAGCTAAAGTTTCTCTATATATAATATATGTTATGTTATAATTATTAGCAAAATAATAAATAAATAAATAAATAAATAAATAAATAAATAAATAAATAAATAAATAAATCTGAGCAAAGAATTAAGTCTTGAAAATCTTTCCTTTCACCACACACGTTCAAGAACCAGTCACAAAATTCCAGTCGCCTATCTGGGTCGTCCTCATTTAGTGCGTGGACAAGTCTCGGAATGTAAGGTTTCCATTTTTGAGCTCGCAAAATTCGATGAACACTAGATTTGCTGATAAGAATCTCACGAGAACATTGCTTCATTGACTTCTTTGGGGATTGTCCAAAAGCCTGCATGACTGCTTCAACACACTCGTTGTCGGTGGAACTTTTCTTTTTTCCGCACCGCCCTTTCGACACATCTTGCACCGTTCCATCGACTTCAAACTTGTCTAGGATTCTTGTGATAGTTAACCTTGTTGGTGGTTGTGTTCCAAATTGAATCCTCCAACGTCGTTGAACCTCAACAACATTCTCCACTTTCCAATATCATTTCAGTATCCACTTACGTTCATCGAACGATAATTGCACCGCCATGTTTGTTTATAAACAGATGAACATGTTTCCATGCTTTCCACTGCCTTCTGAACCATAAACCAAAAAAATCGTATTTCTATCTAATTTCTTTGCTGTGAAACAGTATTTCAAAGAGTATGTACATGAATTTGGGACACTCTGTATATACGTAGGCCTAACTATCTTTTTTGAATATTTAATTACAGTGTGCAGTTCCGCTTTTAGTGATTAGATAAGTTTTAACCTAATTTTTGCAAGATGATTAGAATATACGTAGAGCGTAACATGCCCCTGCTACATTTAAAAGATAATGTTGGCAAACATGTTTGTGTGAAGTACAAACGAAATACTACTTTCAGTTATCTTATATTCTTGATAAATTTCACAACCCATACGCGATTACAGTATTCGGGTATCTCCAAAGAAACTAGACCCTAACAGGAAATGTCGCATTTTTATTCTTAAGGGCTGTAAACATTGAATTTTTCAAATGGGTTGAAATCAATCTTATGAGAATTGCCAAGATTAACATTAAACTAAAATGACAAGTGTTAAATAAGGAACCACATTACATGTTTTTTCTGAACTCAAAGTGATATTTAACTTATTTTATATTTTTCTTTTCATATTTTCAGATAAGTGGTATATCTATGAATGTGATAAAGTTCAGATATAATAATATAAATTTTTTAAGTATCTTAAAAATATTGATTTATTGTGTGTTTTGACATGCAATATTTTATTATTATTATTATTATTATTATTATTATTATTATCGTCATCATCATCATCATCAATAATTGTCTTAGTGGAGAAATACCTTGTATGTATCATTTATTTTGACCTGCTGAAATTTAGTAATTATACACCTTCTTTCAGATCTTTAATGGAGATCATTAAAGTATCGAATATTAAAGGTCAGGTTTCTTTCAGCCACACGATGATCAGGTTACAACTGTTCAGCCAATGGCATGGTTACGTTTTGTGATTATAAAACCGCAATTATCGATTATTCAGGATATGCAATCGAAAGAGAATAGCGAAAAACGGAGGCTGGAAATCCAATACTCTCGCAGAAGGTTATGTTCTGTTTCTACTAATACTTGTTGTTTAATTTTACTAATATTCAAATCTTATTTGTTTTGTTTTAAAATCTGAATTCACTTAATAAATTTGTTATTGATTTTTAACGCAGTTTTAACTGGTTGAATGTTAGTAAAGGTCAATGACATTATTGTTAAAAAATCATTATTATTATTATTATTATTATTATTATTATTATTATTATTATTATTATTATTATTATTATTATTATTCCCTTAATGTAAATGTGACTTTTACAATATAGGTTGATAAATTTGATAGAAGTTGCTACAAGATTAATATTAAAATAAAATGAAAATGCGAGCATAAAAGTCGAACATGAAACTACATCACTAACAATAGAACACATACTGTATGATTATGAAACTCGAATTGCCAGTGTGGTATACTGTCAGGACATAACAATTGAGCTGTGTCAGAAACTGGCCTGAAAAGCAGATGTTCCGTGATAAACACAATTCATCAAAAATGTATATAAATATTTATATCACTTTTCCCAAATAATGAACGATATATAATATGTTGAAATAGGATAGAGTATAAAGTTCATGCAGAAGATCTTCATATCAGTGATGAATGATTTCAACAAATTTGTTAAAATGTTACGTGGAGCAATTTATATTTGTGATGGGACTTCAAAATTAAATATTGGCAACATAGTATTTTTAAACATCTGAAAATAAAATTAAAATGAAATAAAATTAAAAATTAAAATTATATAAGACTATTAGCTCGACATGGGCTGATGAAACTTACCCTGCAGAACCCTGGACTCCTCTCTCTAGCATTATCACCTTCATCTAACTCAGACGCTACATAACCATAGCAGTTGATAAAGCGTCGTAAAATAAGCACCTACAAAAACAATTTGACTTCGCAGACTCCAAATTCCCGATATCAAAATGTTCTGCCCCATCTTCTGTTTAATTTTTACACACTTTTACTTACTTACTTACTCTTACTTACTGGCTTTTAAGGAACCCGGAGGTTCATTGCCGCCCTCACATAAGCCCGCCATTGGTCCCTATCCTGAGCAAGATTAATCCATTCTCAATCATCATATCCCACCTCCCTCAAATCCATTTTAATATTATCTTCCCATCTACGTCTCGGCCTCACTAAAGGTCTTTTTCCCTCCGGCCTCCCAACTAACACACTATATGCATTTCTGGATTCGTCCATACGTGTTACATGTCCTCACCATCTTAAACGTCTGGATTTAATGTTCCTAATTATGTCAGGTGAAGAATACAATGCGTGCAGTTCTGTGTTGTGCAACTTTCTCCATTCTCCTGTAACTTCATCCCTCTTAGCCCCAAATATTTTCCTAAGCACCTTATTCTCAAACACCCTTAACCTATGTTCCTCTCTCAAAGTGAGAGTCCAAGGTTCTCAACCATAAAGAACAACCGGTAATATAACTGTTTTATAATTAACACACTTTTACAGTGTCTAATTTTTTACCATTTCCAGAACACGTGGTGTAATATTTAAAGAGAGTGGCTTGGTCTCACGACATTTAATAATAAATTCAGTGCCCTTTCTAATGCAATATCGAAATGAAATTTTGGTATCCTAATATCTAAATATACAATAAAACAGAAATTAATTTAAGGTCGAATTTTGACTATTTTCATTGAAATCGTTAATTTAATTTATTTTGTTTCCAGTATCGTCTTATCTACTTCCAAAATAATTTTAGTAAAATATATTGGGCGAAGAACTTTGTTACAATGAGAACAGAATGGACGCAAAATCCGCGAATTTCATAATGATATGATATGATATATATTTCTTCACAGAACTTCTTTACATGTAATGGTGTACCTCACATTTCTGTATCCGGTGCCACCATTAACATATTATTACAGTAACACATTATTTGCAGTACACGTCTACACAAATACTTCCAATTACACTATGTACCTTTTTTGTTACTTGGTCAATCTCCCCTTCAGTATTTCTCCTACATTTCAATTGCTATTCTCTATTTGTTCATTAATCCTAATATATCTAATATTATATACTACTTTCACACCCCCCTTTTTCCTCTAACTACTATTCACTAAAATCTCAATTTCAATTTTTCTCTATAAATTATCATATTGAATTATTTGCCTATTTGTTCTTTGACCTTTTATTCAATTACTGTTCCCACATTCAAATGTTAGTACTAATTTTATGCTGACACTTGTTCATTTCTCTAAACCTTTTCTGACTATTTTCACTCATTTCTAATTGCGCTCACTTTCACTTTCACACTATTCGAATTTCATAATGAGGAATCGAAGAATGATATTTTAAAAGTGTGAGTTATCTTGGCGTGCACTCTGCTTGTTGCAGTCTCGTGGTATCTTCTGTGTTAACATTATTTTAAGTTGCAGTACTCCGCTGCTAATTTTAACAAGAGAGAACAAAGCACTAAAAAGTTACAAAGACCAGACTTACCCAGGAAATACTTTAGAGTACATGCACACTCGCACGACTGCCAAATGAGGTTCCTTGTACTTTGAGGAGCAACACTTAAATTTTAGTGCAAGTTTCCTTACCTTCACTCTGCAAAGTATGATCAAAGTGTTTACATTATTTATGCCGGCAAGTACTCCACATGGTATTACCCACTTTCTCTCGTACAACTTAAGGAACTCATCAGTGAGATTGTTCCACAGATCTGTCTTTCTAACCTAGATTTATGGAGAATATACGTAAGAGCATATTCTTCGTAGTTTTCTCTTTTATTCAAGGTTTTAAAAATGTACAGTCATAATAATTATATTTGGTTACATACAACACAAAATAAATAATTAATCTCTCAACTTACGTGGCTCTAACACTTGAAGCCCGTTGCTCGCCAGAAAGTTCCAGAAATTAATTATCTTTCAAGCACATGCGGAGTTATAAGAAGTGTCTTAGTGCTAGACTTTTTAATAAATTAATATAAATTATAAATAGCATATACAGGGTGTTTAAAAATTCGATGTTTTATAAATTATAACTTTCAAATTTTTTGACAGCAGACTGGATGATAAAAGCTTCTCAACCGAATAATAACAGGCATTTTCCAAATTTATTCTGTGTTTAATATCCTCCCGACTATCATTTACATTTGTTACTGTTGCTCCCAGATATTTGAATCTTTCCACCTCTTCAAAGGATAAATTTCCAATTTTTATATTTCCATTTCGTACAATATTCTCCTCACGAGACATAATCATATGCTTTGTCTTTTCGGGATTTACTTCCAAACATATCTCTTTACTTACTTCAAGTAAAATCCCCGTGTTTTCCCTAATCGTTTGTGGATTTTCTCCTAATATATTCACGTCATCCGCATAGACAAGCAGCTGATGTAACCCGTTCAATTCCAAACCCTCTCTGTTGTCCTGGACTTTCCTAATGGCATACTCTAGAGCAAAGTTAAAAAGTAAAGGTGATAATGCATCTCCTTGCTTTAGCCCACAGTGAATTTGAAAAGCATCAGATAGAAAGTGACCTGTACGGACTCTGCTGTATGTTTCACTGAGACACATTTTAATTAATCGAACTAGTTTCTTGGGAATACCAAATTCAATAAGAATATCATATAAAACTTCTCTCTTAACCGAGTCATATGCCTTTTTTAAATCTATGAATAACTGATGTACTGTACCCTTATACTCCCATTTTTTCTCCATTATCTGTCGAATACAAAATATCTGATCAATAGTCGATCTGTTACGCCTAAACCCGCACTGATAATCCCCAATAATTCCATCTACATATGGAGTTAATCTTCTCAAAAGAATATTGTACAACATTTTGTACGACGTCAAGAAAAGTGATATTCCTCGAAAGTTACTACAGTTCGTCTTGTCCTCCTTCTTAAAGATAGGTACGATTATGGACTCTTTCCATTGCTCAAAAGAAGTTTATACAATTAAAAAGTAAATAAATAAAATTAAAATATTTGTTTATTTAATTCCAGATTTTGCTCCACTCCGTGAATGTTATGAATTGTATGCATAGCTAGACTATGATTTCCAGCAATGCTTCGAGAATACATTAAAGTAATGATTGTGTAATAAAAAGTTACTATTTTTGCTCCGAATATTACACTTTGACGTTTGATTTTTTCCAGACCTTTATTGCGACTTCCATTCAGATCCTTAACGTTTACTTATAAATTAATAAAATTCCCACTTGCTCATCATGTACAACACTTTCAACATTGTGATGAAAAGTTTAAACTTGTTAAAGTAACAAGTTTTAATTAAGTACTGTGTTAATTAATTATCTAAAAGTAAGAAGTTACTCCGTGACAAGTTTCGGCTTCATTTTCATCATACTGAAACAGTCTTGTGAGGTTTTGCGCTGGTTCCGACGTCTCGTTGCTAGGTGTCCTTGGTGGGGGAATGCGTGGGTAGTAGTGAAGGTGTATCTGTGGTTTGTACGCAATATTGTGTCGAATATGGTGCGTTTTGAAATTCAGTTGAGTGTGGAGCATGGACGAAATTTCTTTTCCGTCTTCACGGTGGACCCAACCATCTTTCTTTCTTTTTTTTTTTTTTTTTTTGGTCTGCCCAAATCTTTACAACCAAAGGATGTGCATTCAAAAGCAAGTTTCGAAGATCGTTGATCTTTGAGTTTTGGGTTCGTTTCAGCCATTAATGTTTACATGTTTGTATTTCTTTAGTAATAGATTTTATATTCAGTTTTGTTATTATTCTGTTATTTATATGATCAACGCTCCGGAAAATAACATTTTCAACGTGCAGGAAAAGAGGCTATGGATCCAAAGAGTTTAAACTGCAAAACTTACTGAGAGAAGCGCAATTATATGTGATAGTGATAAGGGGAAAAAATAAGCTTAACTGAATATGCACGTGAAGGCGAGGAAAAATCATTATCATCATCATTATACTTCATGAGTTATCCCTTTTGTAGACCTGTTTTAGTCCCATCGAATAGTCGTTTAAGAGGTCTTCCTGTCTCATGTGCCCTCTGGATGTGAAAATCTTTGGGATTCTAACGTTATCCATCCTGGAGACATGATGTAATCAATTAGATTATAATTGATACTTTTCTTTTCATCAGTTTCAACTTTTTATTTCTGTTAAGTTAATTAACGCCCTTCTGTTTTCTACGGTCGTCTGCTAAGCGCTATAGGAGATAAATAACCACAAATTTCACATCTAGAATTAATCGGATCAATTAGTCTTTAAAAAACGACAATTCTGAAATTTAAATACGGTTTCTATGACCACAAACAAATTCCTGCTGAATTTAAGGAAGACATGATGATGAAGATGATGATAATGGTCATCCATTAATCGTCCCTATATTTGGCACCAACGCCTCAATAATATTATACACACGTTGCCAATAAAGAATGGAGTAAATTTTCTGCTATTACTCGAAATGGAACTGTAATGGATCACATAATTTTCCAACTAGATCCGTAGTTCTGTGTTGAGGAAACTGGAAGTTGTATATGAGTCGTATATTTTATTGAAGCGAAATACAATTGAAAAGTAATATTAAATTTCTAAACTAGAATTTTGCAGAATTGCGTTTGTAATTATTTGGTATTCCTTCGACAATATTTTTATATATGACGTCTTAAATCTTCTCTTGATCTTGTAGTACACTGTCGGCAAGAATGAATTCGTCAGGAATCACCCTCGTCCTAGTAAGGTTCCTCACAAAATACGACGACTCTTTGGGTGTCCTCGTCCTTTGCGGGTCGTTGAAGTCCACGTGGTATAATCCAAATTTCGAGCTGAGGAAATTGAAAATCAATTGTTTCAATAGAAACTTCACTCTAATAATATGCTGTGCTGTCAACTGTCTGAAGACAGGTTTGAACCTCGTAAGTGACACCAATAAACCATTGCATACATCGCTGACTAGTAAAATATTACACTAATGGTCTTACTAATAAAAACTCTATATACAGACGTTTAACTGTCTTATACTTATACAATGAGTAGCTCGTTTATAAGTCGTGTGTAAATTCCTTACTAATAATCACTACATACGTCGTGTATAACAGTACAAGTCTTACACAGCTACGTCATAGTTTCGTCATTACTTCATTACGAAAGGTAATAGAAAATCTGAGGTTCTCTATTGCGTCCGGTAGAGCGCTCTAGTGTAGCATGTTAAGTATCGATAGTACAACTGGCTCTAATCGATTATACGCTGTATTTTGGTCAAAGAATACAAGCTACAGTAATATTATCCTAATTGAGAGATCGTGAATGTGAATCATGGAAGACCCTTTCAAGACGGGGGAGAGGTGTTGAGTTGTATAGCGAAGTAACAGCCGCCAACAGTTGGATTGCAAACAAGGAAGGACTTTTGACTAGTGAATGGATATCTAGCCTGAAAATGACAGCAAATTTAGCAGCTGTTCGTTCCGTTCCCGGCAGATCTCTCGACGGTACCCGGTGCAGACATGGCTGCCCGGAGATTGAAACTTTAGCACACGTCCTGGGATTCTGTGAACAGGGATTGCTCTTGAGGAACTCTAGACATCATCTTGTAAGATCCAAAATTGCTGCCGCATTAAGAAATAAGGGCTGGATAGTAGAAGAAGAAATCTCCTGTCTAGCTGAAAATGGGTCAACGAGACGAGTAGATATTTCAGCGTATAATGCTGACACTAAACAGGGCATCATTGTGGACCCCACGATACGTTTTGAAGTAGAATGTCATCAGTCAGCCGAGATCCACCTTGAGAAGAAGGCGATCTATGAGCCTACAGTCAACTTTTTCAAGCTGAAATATGCCTTAATTCACGTTGAGGTATTCGGCTTGCTCATAGGTGCTCGAGGGACTATACCAGCTTTTTCGAAGAATTTCGACGGCAGTTTGCTCTGCCAACATCTCTGAGGGATGACATTGTGATAATTGTGTTAAAAAAATCCTGCCAAATCCTAATTAATCACATGGTGCCACATTAATAACAATTGTAATTTTTCACACCCTTTTCTTTGTTTCCTTTCTTTAAAATTTAATATCTATGTTTACATATGTATAATATTTTTTTTTGAGGATATACTGAGTCCGTAAGGGCTACCCTCAATGGGGTGCAGTTTACTATTATTATTATTATTATTATTATTATTATTATTGTGCTCTTTGGTTTCTTCTTCTGTGGTTACAAGGCAAACATCATCATGAAATGACAGTCGATACAAACAGCTGTTAGGGGGGCGGCCATTTTTTTCTATATACAACTCTTAAACAAGGGGTTTCATGTATATAACTACTGCAAAGCAATTCCCATTGTATAGTTACAGCCTGTTTATACATCCATCGCTTATGCATGGTTTATTAGTAACGTTTTCTGTCTCAACTCTACATAAGTCTCGTATAAAAACTAAATACGGTTTATTAGTAATGCCGTATATAAACTGTTCTTCTTCAGACGCATAACTTCAAGGTAGATGTACTGCCTGATAATAGAGTCATTTCAATTCTGACTTAGTGAAAACAATTAATTGTACTATAGTACGATATCAGTAATTGTAGTGGTAATGGTGGTTTTAGTAGTAACGTATATCATAATTCAAAGATATACAGCATAATGGTAAATTTCCTCGCAATTGCTCACCAGAAAGCAAATATTTGTGATTAGAATTCAGACGAGCTTTAATTTTTACTCCGAAATACTTTGTGTGTATGATTTTTAAGGGCCCTGTCATTATTCTTATCAATCGATCTTTGAAATTGTAAAAATAAATCTTAATAGAAAATTATGCAAATCAAGCTTTCAGGTATAACTCCCTGTAAAGTTGATTTGAATAATTTCGAGGGAAAAATTGTTCCGGCCCCGAAATTATTCAAATCAACTTTACAGAAAGTTATACCTGAAAGTTTGATTTGCATAATACACGTCACTTTTCGTTAACAGAAAACCACAATTTAAGTCACACAGAGTTAGTGTGCACTCAATGTTGGTTACTTGACGGTTGTCAGCCCACTGTGGATGTAGAGGGATAATTTGGATCGGTGTCTGGTAGAGTTCCCGGGTAGCTCAGTTGGTAGAACGTTGGTACGTTTAACCCTAAGGTCCCGGGTTCGATACCCGGCACCGAAACAATATTTCCCTCGAAATTATTCAATAGAAAATTAATTTATAAGCCAACACGTCAAATGTTTCGCTTTGTTATAGTACTTAAATATAGAATCAAAATATTTTTTTACAAATTTACAAATGTTTGAAATAAGAAATGCAATATAGAATATATTAAACCAAAATCTTGTTTCTAAGTCACTGTTTGAACTTGGCACAGGAATGCAACCTATCAAGTTCCAAGCCAGTCACTTACTTGTATCCGTAAGACCACTCGAAATTGTCGATGAGTGACCATATTGTATATCCTATTACACTGCTCTTGTCCAAGTGTATCGCCCTGAGTATCTCGACCAGGTACACCTAAAAGAGAGGACATTTCATTAAACAATTACCATTGAATATTAGTGACTATTACACTTTTACTACGTCACACTACTTTTGACCAATAAAACGGTACGAAAGGACGTCTTTCAACCAATCATGGTTGCTTATCGCACAATTTTATTTATCATTTGTTTAATTTTAACGTTCCTAGCATTTGTTTAATTTTTTAATTTGTTTATCGCGTCCCTAGCATTTGCATTTTTTTTTATCAGCATTTGTTTAATTTTAACGCGTCCCTAGCATTTGTTTCTTTTTTGTTTCATTTGTTTGCCAACATTTCAAACTGCACTGGTCTGGACGTCAAAAACAGAAAATTACAAACCACTCCAGTCGATGCACAGCACTTTCAAATATGACTCGCATTGGCATTCAAGAACAAGAATTGATAAAGATCACTGGTCATATATGAAGAGCACCATTCGGAAATCCTGAATAAGTTGAGGGATACACCATGTACATCAACGAGTTCACTTCTTTTACGCACACGTCCAATATAACATCAACTGAACCACCAACCACTAAAACATTCAAATTTGAAAATTGTACTTTCAATAATTGTTTCTTTTAAAATTATTCATGTTTATTTTTTATTTCATCATTGTTAATTAAAACGTTTCTTGTTTATTTCATCATCCCTAATTAAAACTTTTCTAATACTTGTTTATATTATTTAGGTTATGTTTGTTATAGCTTCTTCTATATAATATTATGGATAGTCACGTATCAGAGATTGTTTAATACTGAGATTTATTGAAAATCATCTGTCAAGTGACGTTGATTACTGGGATCCGGATGATTGAAATGGAATGCAAATGTTTTAATAAAAATGAAACTGAATCAACAAAGCCTTCTTGACCAGTAACAGTCCACAGAGTTCAATGAAGATTCCATAGTTGGCACAACTGATACCGGTAACAAGAAAACATCATCATAAAACACTACTGCCATCTAGCGTAATGTTGAGATGGTACAATAATACATTTGAAGACAGTTGTATTTTCGTAAGTCAATTAATATTTTATTGTATTGGAGTACTTTGTTACTTCTAATCCTTTATATACTTTCTTCTAATCGTGTAATAGTCAATTAAATCCCACTCGAGTTTTGATTTTCTCTAGATAAATCAAAACCTCTAGTGAGATTACTGTTGATAAATATTGTTTCAGTAAGCGATAAGTATTTTAATGTTTTAATGGTACAGAGAGATCTATTGGAGGCAGACCTTGAAGTGAGATGTGTGTATGTAAGAATACTGGGTGTAACCTAGTAAGTCATTTGACAGAACACTAGTTTTTGATGAAAACAGACCCGGGTTCGAACCCATGTGGAGTAAACAGATCGGTGGAAGAATACAGTAAGTTAATGAAGTATGGAAAAAAATCACATGATTTGGATTCACAATTTTTATCCATAGTTTGCTTGTTTTGTCTAATCTTGTCAAATATTCTGTTAGAATAATACTAAAAATGTGCCTTTTCTTGTTTTTCAGATATGTGGAAGCTATTTCCCAAATTTTTCATCAGTTCTGATAGTGGTGAGTCAAAATATGATTTATTTATTTCAACTTATTATTTTGTAACTGTTGTGAACAATGCAGAATGCGATGTAAAACACGTGGAGCTAGGTACAGTATCTATTTCTTTTTTCATTCACTATCATATGGGATGTTTTTCAATGAATGCACTTATTTGCGTGCTTTTATTGCTAATATTATAATTTAATGTATGTTATAAGAATTATTTTTAATTCTAATATGTTTTCGCGGGATATCAGCCGATAAGATTTTTTCAAGCTTTGAACTGCTATCTTGCAGCCATCTTCAGGGAAGTGATGTCCGAACAGAAAGTCGAAAGTTAGACCAACTCAGGCCCTCTTACAATCAAGGTCATGAAGATCACGGACCGAGGACGGCAACCGATTCCAACCGGCGGAACAGGGCTCGCCGCCCGCCAAACTTCACGCAGTAATCCCGGGAGGGGCGGAGCTTACGAGCGATGACAATTCCCGGCCCCGGATTGGCCGATCCGCCAACCAATCCCGTTTATACATCTATATAATTTTTCTGTTCGGACATCACTTCCCTGAAGATTGCAGAGATTATCGAAATGAGCATTCAAAATCTTACGGCTGATATAATTAGCGAACCAACGCCGAGAAAGCCTCAAATCATACATATTGTTTAAGTATTTTATAATGTTTGTACATAATATAAAAGTTTTTTACATCGCCAACACTTGCCCAGAGTTATTACAGTATATTTTTCTAAAGAAGTTGTAATAAATATTATCTACAGTTAATTACGACAAAATAACTTCTAGGACATGGTAGTCTTGATTTTCCAAATAGTAGGAATTTGTTTCAAACAATTTTTCTCTACATTCTTAAATAATTTATGGTGTAAACAGCAATATCTATTTAGTTGGGTAAAAGCAATGGCATATTAAGCTGGCATAGAATTAATATGTTAAGAAATGTGAAAATTATAGAACTAGAAGTCCACTAAAATCTGGTTATAAAATACACACTAATAAATATCCTAAAACATAAAATCTCTACGAAAAATATTTCTATATCTTGATTCACAACTAGCGTTAATTCTGCCCAACATTTAACCAAGCGGCAGTTGTTTCACTATTTTTTTGTTTCTATCATATCCAGTACTTTGTACGACAATTTTCATTTACACTTTATAATATTCATATTTTAGCCACGACTCTCACATATATTCGATTTCGAAGTTGGTGATATTTTAGAAGGTACTTTTGATAGACTTCTTTCTCTTTACATTTCATTTGTTCTAAATTCCATAATGTTCGTCTCCTTTTAGTCTGAAAATTTTGTGTCGTATAGACAAATCAAACTATTTATCTGAAGTTACATTATGGTCCCTATTCTTTGACTATACTGTCACAACGCACAATTCGTAACATTCTTTTAATCAAAAGACGTTCTGCCCTTGAAAGTACAAATGTGACAGAAATTTACGAATACTATAAAAAAACTTAAATATCGATATTGCATAATACATTAGATCTTGAAAGTTTTCTGTGTGACATTGAAGTTTACATTTAACAACGAAAAGAAGGCAAGAAGAAACGGAAATAAATTGAAATTAAATTATACCAAATATAAGAAAAAGTTACTTTTGAACCAGAAGACAAATGAGGAGCTCTAGGGAGAATTTGAGCATGACTGCTTAATGCTTTAATCGAGAAATACAAAAATAATTCAACTCGACATATTTTTAGAATAGGGACAGAATTTTTAGAGAAGTAAAACTATACACAAAAAATATTACAGACGTAGAGAAAGATCTTTGAAAAAACAAGGACGTCTCAAAATGATTTTCCTGTAAATAATGTTATTCATTTGTCTTAGAGTTGCTAGGTAACGGACAATTAGTTTATATTAAGAAGTATTGAACTACACAACTATCTGCAGTACTTATTTCTTGCTATATTCAGTTTATTACTGGAAATGAGATAAGACGTAATCGTAATTCTAGTATTTTTGCGTTTATTTTGAAAAAGGCGCTAGTGCAAAGTAACACCTGAAGACATACGTGAAGTGGAAGGCGAAATGGTGGTTAGTAGTAGGAGGACATCGAACTCGGTTAAGGGAGGAGATTGGTTAAATTTCTAACTTCTGTAGTTTCTTAGGTAATTGGTCCATTTTTGTCACACATATTCCACATTTGTGTAATGCTACAAGTTATCATGCATGTCACCCAGATATTTTCTGAGTTATGTCCTTTTCATAAAAAATGGGGCATATTTTCAAAATCTATTTGTTTGTACAAATTTTGAGTATATGATCTAGAAAAATTATAGTATCTTTGATGTAGGCTACCTAGAAAAGCACTAACCATCCATAATTTAGAAATATAAGTTATCCTAAGAATAGAGAAAAAAATATTATTTTGTCTAAACTTATTTTTTTAATTTTATAGTACCTATAGTTATAGGCTACAAATAATTTTTTGATTTAAAAAGTAATTAACATATCAAAAATCTGAAACTCTAATTTGTTAGCCGTACTTTATAGAACCTGCAGTACAAATGTCATGTTCCTAGAATCAAAATAATTGCAGAAGCCTTTACACTTCGAACCTGACGAAATGTGCTGGAGAAAAAGTGTGAGAAAACAGTTTGTAAAATTTGCATGGCATTGAAGTTCAAAGGTGAAGATATTTATATATTGCGTAATTTTTATGCTTTCGAGCGTCAGACCATTGAAACTTGCTCAACATATAAAATTTTTACAAGAAAATGAAAATGCGATTTTTGACTGAAAATGGCCAAAATTTCACTTGTCACCTCCCTTAAGCGATTAAATTATGGAGACCGGAGTCTTAAATATAAGCCTTACTCAGGAAGACCATCTCCCCCAAATTGTAATTGTCTAAACGGTGACAACGAAGTTCTTACGAAAAGAGGAAACTTTCGAGACGATCTAATAAAACGACACTTTTCATTTTCTGCTTGTAAATATGCGTAAAAAATTCTTAATATTAATTTACAAACCGATCCTACATTAGAAACTATTATACTCACCGCCAAATAGTTTATTCGTTCGACGTCATGTAATTGACCACTATCAGCAAATCCGTTTTCAGTAATAAAAATATCCCAGTGATCTCCATATTGCTGCCTGATCCAGTTGAGAAGTTTTCTCATTCCAGTCGGCGTAACCTGTAGAGAAATGTAATGTGATATTTAATCAAAACATTGCAAGTATATTATCTATCTATCTATCTATCTATCTATCTATCTATCTATCTATCTATCTATCTATCTATCTATCTATCTATCTATCTATCTATCTATCTATCTATCTATCTATCTATCTATCTATCTATCTATCTATCTATCTATCTATCTATCTATCTATCTATCTATCTATCTATCTATATCTATCTATATCTATCTATCTATCTATCTATCTATCTATCTATCTATCTATCTATCTATCTATCTATCTATCTATCTATCTATCTATCTATCTATCTATCTATATCTATCTATATCTATCTATATCTATCTATCTATCTATCTATATCTATCTATCTATCTATATCTATCTATCTATCTATCTATCTATCTATCTATCTATCTATCTATCTATCTATCTATCTATCTATCTATCTATCTATCTATCTATCTATCTATCTATCTATCTATCTATCTATCTATCTATCTATCTATCTATCTATCTATCTATCTATCTATCTATCTATCTATCTATCTATCTATCTATCTATCTATCTATCTATCTATCTATCTATCTATCTATCTATCCATCCATCCATCTTTCCATCTATCTATCCTGGTAGAAATAAGGCCATCAGGCCTCCTCTTTCCCTCTACCAGGGGATTACAACCAATTATAGGCTGTTCATTTTAAGACTTTTAAAGTGAACACTTCAAACTGAAGTTGAACATTCAAACTGAAGGTACTTGCAAGAGTTCTTACCGATAACCACACCGACGTGTTGGATTTTGGCCAGTTCTTCGCTCCGTGAATGCTGATGCCCATGTCCCGGAAGACGGAAGGGTTCCCTTCATCTGGCCTACTTCCCACTAACCATGTTGTGTAGTGGTTTATGGCCAAATAATCAGCAGTTCCTTCAAGAAATATAAATTGTACTCCAAGTATAGGAATGCAAGTTGGTAAACAGAAAGTGATTTATTTGCCTCTGAGTAAAAAAACGTATGTTAAGTTTATTCTTACTTACAAATGGCTTTTAGAGAATCCGAAGGTTCATTAACGCCCTCGTATAAACCCGCTATCGGTTTCTATTCTGAGCAAGATTAATCCAGTCCCTACTATCATATCCCACCTCCCTGAAATCCATTTTAGGGGAGGAACCTACAGGAATGACTAAATATTTGTCAAAATTAATATATATATATATATATATTTACTTATTTACTTATTTATTTATATACTTATTTATTTATTTACTTATTTATTTACTTATTTATTTATTTATTTACTTATTTACTTACTTCTTTACTTATTTAGTATTAGTATTAGTAGTATTTATTTATTTAACCTGGTAGAGATAAGGCCGTGAGGCCTTCTCTGCCCCTCTACCAGGAGATTCCAACTACAATATGAACAATAAAATTACAATTAGTATTAAATTTACAATTGCAATTACAAATAAAACTACAATTAGTACTAAATTTATAATTACAATTACAAATAACGTTACAATTAGTATTAAATTTACAATTACAATTACAAATAACGTTACAATTAGTATTAAATTTATAATCACAATTACAAATAACGTTACAATTAGTATTAAATTTATAATTACAATTACAAATAACGTTACAATTAGTATTAAATTTATAATCACAATTACAAATAACGTTACAATTAGTATTAAATTTATAATTACAATTACAAATAACATTACAATTAGTATTAAATTTACAATTACAATTACAAATAACGTTACAATTAGTATTAAATTTACAATTACAATTACAAATAACGTTACAATTAGTATTAAATTTACAATTACAATTACAAATAACGTTACAATTAGTATTAAATTTATAATTACAATTACAAATAACGTTACAATTAGTATTAAATTTACAATTACAATTACAAATAACGTTACAATTAGTATTAAATTTACAATTACAATTACAAATAACGTTACAATTAGTATTAAATTTACATTTACAATTACAAATAACGTTACAATTAGTATTAAATTTACAATTACAATTACAAATAACGTTACAATTAGTATTAAATTTATAATCACAATTACAAATAACATTACAATTACTATTAAATTTATAATCACAATTACAAATAACGTTACAATTAGTATTACATTTACAATTACAATTACACATAACGTTACAATTAGTATTAAATTTATAATCACAATTACAAATAACGTTACAATTAGTATTAAATTTATAATCACAATTACAAATAACGTTACAATTAGTATTAAATTTACAATCACAATTACAAATAACGTTACAATTAGTATTAAATTTACAATTACAATTACAAATAACATTACAATTACTATTAAATTTATAATCACAATTACAAATAACGTTACAATTAGTATTAAATTTACAATTACAATTACAAATAACATTACATTTAGTATTAAATTTATAATCACAATTACAAATAACATTACAATTACTATTAAATTTATAATCACAATTACAAATAACGTTACAATTAGTATTAAATTTACAATTACAATTACAAATAACATTACAATTAGTATTAAATTTATAATCACAATTACAAATAACGTTACAACTAGTATTAAATTTACAATTACAATTACAAATAACATTACAATTAGTATTAAATTTATAATCACAATTACAAATAACGTTACAATTAGTATTAAATTTACAATTACAATTACAAATAACATTGCAATTAGTATTAAATTTAAATTTACAATTACAAATAACGTTACAATTAGTATTAAATTTACAATTACAATTACAAATAACATTACAATTAGTATTAAATTTATAATCACAATTACAAATAACATTACAATTAGTATTAAATTTACATTTACAATTACAAATAACGTTACAATTAGTATTAAATTTATAATCACAATTACAAATAACGTTACAATTAGTATTAAATTTACATTTACAATTACAAATAACGTTACAATTAGTATTAAATTTACATTTACAATTACAAATAACGTTACAATTAGTATTAAATTTACATTTACAATTACAAATAACGTTACAATTAGTATTAAATTTACATTTACAATTACAAATAACGTTACAATTAGTATTAAATTTATAATCACAATTACAAATAACGTTACAATTAGTATTAAATTTACATTTACAATTACAAATAACGTTTCAATTAGTATTAAATTTACATTTACAATTACAAATAACGTTACAATTAGTATTAAATTTATAATCACAATTACAAATAACGTTACAATTAGTATTAAATTTACATTTACAATTACAAATAACGTTACAATTAGTATTAAATTTACATTTACAATTACAAATAACGTTACAATTAGTATTAAATTTACATTTACAATTACAAATAACGTTACAATTAGTATTAAATTTACATTTACAATTACAAATAACGTTACAATTAGTATTAAATTTACATTTACAATTACAAATAACGTTACAATTAGTATTAAATTTACATTTACAATTACAAATAACGTTACAATTAGTATTAAATTTACATTTACAATTACAAATAACGTTACAATTAGTATTAAATTTACATTTACAATTACAAATAACGTTACAATTAGTATTAAATTTATATTTACAATTACAAATAACGTTACAATTAGTATTAAATTTATAATCACAATTACAAATAACGTTACAATTAGTATTAAATTTACATTTACAATTACAAATAACGTTACAATTAGTATTAAATTTACATTTACAATTACAAATAACGTTACAATTAGTATTAAATTTATAATCACAATTACAAATAACGTTACAATTAGTATTAAATTTACATTTACAATTACAAATAACGTTACAATTAGTATTAAATTTACATTTACAATTACAAATAACGTTACAATTAGTATTAAATTTACATTTACAATTACAAATAACGTTACAATTAGTATTAAATTTACAATTACAATTACAATAAAGTCAAAGTACGAAAAGATTACCTGAATAATTGAAGCTAGATAATTTATCAATGAGAAACAAAGAATATTTTATATTTACTGACTTACTTATTTACTTAGTTACTTAGTTACTTACTTACTTACTTATGGCCTAAAATTACTTCATAGTATTTACATCATATGAGCGAAATTTCGAGTTCGTTAGGATGAAAACAATTGCTTTTGCGCCATTTTTAAATATGTCTGCTCAAACTTCTTCGTTGAATATCCGAAGTTTGTTTATTTTACATTTTCAACATTTAATATCTAGTATCTCAGACAATAATAGAGATAAGTGAATAAAATTTTCAGGACATATTCTCACATTATACCCTACATTAATAATTCTATAAGAGGAAATTATCAAATTGCAAATTAAAGAATAGTTTAAAAAAAGACGTGGAATTTTCTTTCAGTTCATAAAAAATGTAAAATAAAAATAAAAACATGAAAATTAAGTTTTCCAAAAATAATCAAACAAAATTCATTAGCAGTATTTCAGCTTTCATGTAAGACAAGATTTGTGAACCTGTGATACTTTTGACAGTAAATACTCGTCTATCATTTTCCTTATAATACTGATTTTTTATGTTTCTGGCTGTACCATAAAGAGCAAAAGTAAAAATTTTGTGTTTAAAAGGCTACATACATTGATATGAAACAATCTTAGGGAAATAGAGGTTCTACTTGAAATAATATGAGAAAAGGAATTTCCTGTAGATCCTTCTCATTAATATTATCCTCTCATCTACGTCTCAGCTTTCCCAAAGATCTTTTCCCCGCCGGCCTCCCAACTAACACTCTATACGCATTTCTGGATTCACCCATACGTGCTACATGCCCTGCCCATCTCAAACGTCTGGATTTAATGTTCCTAATTATGTCAGGTGAAGAATACAATGCGTGCAGTTCTGCGTTGTGTAACTTTCTCCATTCTCCTGTAACTTCATCCCTGTTAGCTCCAAATATTTTCCTAAGCACCTTAAATTTACTCTATGGGAATTTAAGTAATTAGATAGTGATTTTTGCTTACCAGGACTGTAGTTGTGGGGTGATGATGATGATGATGATGATGATTTAGAGCCTGAATGTTTGGCAAAATGCCTTTTTTACTGGGTGGAAGTAGGCTAAATCATTATTTTCATCGTTATAAATGTGATTTGTGGTAAATTATGTAAAGTGATGGGGCCAATTTTTATTTTGCCTGTTTTGCCTTTTCAATGTGTTTCTTACTAATAAATAATAAAGGTCTTTTTTTGTCATTTTAAAACAATATTTCTTGTTTATTTGCAATTTTCTAATTAATTTTAATGTAATGTGTATGACATTTAAATATATGGAACAATGACTGACTTCAGTAACAATAGTAAATAAAAGTAATTTATTTCGGTGTTTAATCTGCTAATTACCATGCTTTAATACTATTGGTGTAATATGAATAATGATCGACAAAAATATGTCATGTCTTCACGATACCAACAATCAACTTTATAATTTTAAATATTAAGCTCGTTCTCATAGAAGTTGTCACGTAGCATTTCCAATTGTTTGCTTTCATATTTTCAAATCTTACTGTTACAATTGTGTGCTACACGTGTTTATTATTGTAGGAGAAAGAAATTTGAGCAGCGTTGCCAACCGTGGCCGAATTCGGCTAAACGTAGCTTGATTTTTAGTCATGTAGCTTGTAGCAGAATGGTCGTAGCCGAATATCAAAATGTAGCCGAATTGAGATTCGATCGAGCGACCATCTGTGGATACTCAAATTTTATGTGTAAACACTTTTAACAAATTTATTTTCTCATACTAATACCCACCAGAATTTCCTCACTTCCTCATTAAAGTTATGAAAACATACCGGTAGAAACTTTGTGTCACAGATTGAATTCTGAACAATGTGACCCGCATTTATGGCAAGGATAGCATTGCTATTTTCAGTTTTATTTTCCTATTATGTGAATAGCGCCTATTAACCTAACAGACAATTTCTGTACTCGTGAATTTGCAGACACCCGTCAGGTGGTTTATTAGGGGTCGCCTACCCACCAAAAGTAAACCAGTAACCTGACAGTTCCTCTGTTTGTGAACTTCCCGGCACACAGCAGAGTTTTTATTAGGGGTCGCCTAGTCCGCAAAAATAACCGTACTCCGACTTCAAATAACAATGAAACATATACGCAAATTCTTAAAGTTTTGAGCGTAGCTTAATTTCAGTCTTTGTAGCTGAATTTCGGGATGTTTGTAGCCGACGCTCTCGTGTACAGGTTGGCAACGCTGAATTTGAATGAGGAGCAGTCAGTTATTGTCGGGTGACAGAAGGTATAAGATCGGTTAGCTAGAATGCCTAAATTCAGTAAACCATTGCAAAGTAAACTTCATGCTTACGTTAGTGAATTTGGTGCCCATGTGTTTTCAACCGATGGAACAGTTTTGTTATGTAAGGTTTGTGAAAAGACAGTTAATCACGAAAAAGATATATTTTATAAGTCAACATGTATCAACTACGAAGTAAATATGTGAATTATGTTGATATAATTTAAATTTATTGTTAAAATACATTATGTCTTTTTAAAATTTATAATGCCTTTTTCATAATTTATTTTGCTTTTTTAATGTTTTTATTGCCTATTATTATTATTATTATTATTATTATTATTATTATTATTATTATTATTATTATTATTAGATATAAATGAAAACGGATATAAAACTTCAAAATATTTAATGTGTAGTATATATTTTGAAGTTTTATATCAGTTTTCATTTATATCTTTTGTTTAAATATGTATTTTAATATTATTCTCGCTAACTTTTATATCATTTTGTTATTTATTAATTTACTTGATTCCATCCTTTCATTTTCTAATACAATTACTTTTATCTCATTATGCTAAGTAGTTTAGTCATCCATTTTATCCCGTCCATTCATTGTCATTATTGTCGTTGTATTATAATCTTGTATATCTTTGTAATACTATTTTATATGATTCCATTCTTCATTTATGATTCCATTATTTCATTTGTAATTATCATTTTAATTAATTGCCATTAATTTAATTATTTCTTTGTACTGAACTGTAATTGGCCTCTGGCTGTTGTACACCACATTAAATATAAGTAAATAAATAAATAAATTATTATTATTATTATTATTATTATTATTATTATTATTATTATTTTTATTATTATTATTATACTTACTTACTTACTGGCTTTTAAGGAACCCGTAGGTTCATTGCCGCCCTCACATAAGCCCGCCATTGGTCCCTATCCTGAGCAAGATTAATCCAGTCTCTACCATCATATCCTACCTCCCTCAAATCCATTTTAATATTATCTTCCCATCTACGTCTCGGTCTCCCCAAAGGTCTTTTTCCCTCCGGCCTCCCAACTAACACTCTGTATGCATTTCTGGATTCGCCCATACGTGCTACATGTCCTGCCCATCTCAAACGTCTGGATTTTATGTTCCTAATTATGTCAGGTGAAGTATACAATGCGTGCAGCTCTGCGTTGTGTAACTTTCTCCATTCTTCTGTAACTTCATCCCTCTTAACCCCAAATATTTTCCTAAGAACCTTATTCTCAAGCACCCTTAATCTCTGTTCCTCTCTCAAACTGAGAGTCCAAGTTTCACAACCATACAGAACAACCGGTAATATAACTGTTTTATAAATTCTAACTTTCAGACTTTTTGACAGAAGACTAGATGACAAAAGCTTCTCAACCGAATAATAACAGGCATTTCCCATATTTATTCTGCGTTTAATTTCCTCCCGAGTGTCATTTAGATTTGTTACTGTTGCTCCAAGATATTTGAATTTTTCCACCTCTTCGAAGGATAAATCTCCAATTTTTATAGTTCCATTTCGTACAATATTCTGGTCACGAGACATAATCATATACTTAATCTTTTCGGGATTTACTTCCAACCCTATCGGTCTACTCGCTTCAACAAGAATTTCCGCGTTTTCCCTAATTGTTTGTGGATTTTCTCCTAACATATTCACGTTATCTGATTATTATTATTATTATTATTATTATTATTATTATTATTATTATTATTATTATTATTATTATCCTGCATGTTGATGTTACTGTTATAGCGGAGGTAGTAATGATCATCGTGATTATGTGGTCGAAGGTTAAAGATTAAAAATAGAAAGAAAACTAAGTAAGTTTTAATTTAAATTTAGGATAGACTCACTAAGAGCGTTACAAGGTTGCAACTTGGGAGTATAATGTATTTTCTTGTTCACAATACTAGCTGAACTCCTCACCTCTGATATACTCCACCTCCTCTGGAGTGAATGAAGGTAACCGGGATACAGGAAACCCCTCTTCGCGACTCAGTCTTCCTATCCTTTCCTTCATGATTTCCGGATAATCTCCTTGTTGACTGAATATCGGATGCGCGTACGAACCAATCTGAAACATTGGAGACACAGCCGTATCAATCATTGTCACTTTCCTAGCAGTGAGACATCCATTGTCTTCCAACCATAAACCTCTAAAAAGAATTAACAAAATATTCTTTTAAAAAATTGTAATATGAAATTCTTACAAGTCTTACTTTCTGATTACCAGACCGCGGAAGTTCATGCAGTCGCATGTTTTTATTGATTTGGTAGGGGAGAGTTGGGTAGTATCGGACATCGGGTAATATCGGACAGTGAGTTTCTTTCATCTACAACCAGATGATAGTACCTGAATGATATGTATGTATGTATGTATGTATGTATGTATGTATGTATGTATGTATGTATGTATGTATGTATGTATGTATTTATTCACACTGCAATGGGTATATACCCGGTGGCAGTGGTAACTAATTACACTCAATAATGACAATAATAAACTTATTAATTAAAAATACAATTAATGATAATACTAATAATTAATACTACTACTACTACTAATAATAATAATAATAATAATAATAATAATAACAACAACAACAGGGAATATACTAAATTAAATGAAACGATCACTTAAAATAACATTTGAAATATTCTAGTTTGTATCTTAAAACTAAGATCGAACTAAAACTCACGAGTATATGTTCATATCTGCACAAGTACATGGTTAAGTTTCTGTGATGTCGCATACAATTACGTAACTACGTCATTCAGGTACTACCATCTGTGGTAGATGAAAGAAACGCACTGACCGATATTACCCGATGTCCGATACTACCCAACTCTCCCCTATATTGCAAAAGTAAAAACGGATCTTAGCCGATCATGGTTTTGACGTTCCAATGAAACCAGATATATTTTGCATAAATGCATATTTCGAGCGTTTTTCATTTTAAATGCATATATATTTTATTTTGCATATATATAAATGTATGTACAGTACTAACATCTTTTCTTGTTTTCCACGATTTATTATCTAATTTACACATTTCTCTCTGGAAAAATAACAAATTTCCAAGAAATAAAAAGAAGTATGTGAGCAATAAAACCAATAATTATAAGTATCCTATAAGAAAAACTCAGCTCAAACTCCTCGCGCCGCGCATGCTATACCCCTCTTACCCCCTAGGGTTCTTTAATAAGCGGCTACTGGTACAGCTATAACGGCTACTGTTGCGGACATGTGCACTCAAAGAGCAGCTGTAACAATAACCAATTAAGTGAATATAACATTACAAGATGTCAACATCGTCTCTTTCCAAGTCACAATCGGTGTCTATCTTCACTGGAACTGTCATCATATTTAAATTTTAAATATTTAAAAATTAAATTAAATTAATATTTAATATAAAACATGATGTGACTCCCTGACTCTATAGCAATAACACGTGTTCATTCAGCACAAGAGGATAATACGTGCGCATGCGCATAATGTCTGTGGTGTGATTGGAGACGGGGAGCATGCTGGGAAAGGGAGCATACGTCATCTGCGCGAGACAGTCACGCCCGCTGGTTTCTGCGCACCGAGTTTTGTTTGTTGGCTGCCTATAGTTGAGGAATGAAAATTCTACGACAAATTGATACTTCTCCCTGGTGTACCTATAAGTTGGTTGGTTTCTCACTTTAACATGAGACTAGGCCACCGGCGTGGCTCAGTCGGTTAAGGCGCTTGCCTGCTGGTCTGAAGTTGCGTTCGGGCGCGGGTTCGATCCCCGCTTGGGCTGATTACCTGGTTGGGTTTTTTTCCGAGGTTTTCCCCATTCGTAATGTGAA
The DNA here is from genome assembly GCA_025594305.2 of Periplaneta americana. Lineage (NCBI taxonomy): Eukaryota > Metazoa > Arthropoda > Insecta > Blattodea > Blattidae > Periplaneta > Periplaneta americana. The sequence goes on along the minus strand of JAJSOF020000005.1, from coordinate 184,007,625 downwards.
TGCCAGGTAATCTATGGCGAATTCTCGGCCTCATCTCGCCAAATATCATCTCACTATCACCAATCTCATCGACGCTAAATAACCTAGTAGTTGATACAGCGTTGTTAAATAACTAAAATAAAATAAAATAAATAACCTGAGACTTAGACACCTTCGACAATAAAGTCACGTATTGTTGAGGTCATGAAAATGTTGCTAGTGTGCTCTGATTTCATAGCAACAAATTCTTCTGTCCAAGTTAGTGTAGGATGTTTAATAATCATTTTTCTTTGATTTCGCAAGATAAGAAGTGACGTTTCACTGTCAAAATTAATTTAAATGTCCAGAACAATCTCTCGATATTGCATGGTATCTTGAGTATAATAATTCTAAGCTTGGTTGTGAACTAAAACTACTGAAAATGAAAATTTACACATCACGTGACTTCTTTGTCGCAGGTATTTTAGTATATTCAATTTTGTTTCTTCAAGTTAGAACAGGATATTGCCAATCACGTGGTGGTGGTGGTGGTGGTGGTGGTGGTGGTGAGATATATATTGCGTGTGTACATTAATACTGCAATTTTTATAGTTTATATACAAATTCCTGCCGAAATGAATATTTACACTATAATATTAATTTTTACATTTAGAGGTCTACCTTGCTTAATATCTCAGTTCTTCATCCAAACGCTTCATAATATATACAGGGTGTAAACGGTACAAACTGCCTAAAATACTGGTGATATGGCATAAATTACTGAACAAAAACTCTAATAAAATGTTTCTGTACCTTTTGTGGTTTCTTTAGAAAAAAAATGTTATCTACGAGTCTAATGTTTTTTGAAATGGTAGTAGACCGTCATTTTTTGCTACGGTCCGCAACGTACATTGCAACTGTGGTGATATCCTTGTTCACAAATCAGAGTACTCTGTTGTCTCTCTATTGTGGTGTTAGCGTGTGTTGGACGGAAGGTCATTGGTAATGAAGTTCACATATTTATTCGAACATTAAATATTAGACTACTATTAATCCTAAAAACATTATATTTTAGGAATTAAGAAACAAAAATAGAAGGAAAAACAAATTTTCAATATACGTCATGTTTAGTAGCTCGAGATGTACAGACTGTATAATTTTGGCTATTTATATCGCTTACACCCTGTGTATATTTTTTTAAAGTGTGATAGCTTTCGTAGTTAAAATTATTTTTCCTGCACGACTGATACCCCTGACCACATGTAACACATTAATCAGTGCAATGGACTTTCAAGACAACATTTTTATAAGTTTTACTATGCTGCCATCTAATGACTGCAAAAGAAGTCAACAAAATGAAAGTGAAAAGAAGTCACGTTATAACCCTTATGTAATAGCTTGGAGTAACAGCTTGCAACTATACTTCCATCTAGCGGTCGTTACAAAAATGCTTTTTAGACAGTGGAGGCTCTGGTGGTTGTTCTCTTTTATATGTTGCCATTTCATAAAATGGGAGTGGCCAATCTGATATACAGGCTGAGTATAAACTCTAACGACAAACTTTAAGAGGTCGTTGAGAGATGTTTTCCGAGTGTTTTATGCAAGGAACCCGAGGACTCCGGTTGCTCATTACCGAGTAATTTGAAATTGATTTCATCGACCGTGATCGATGGCGTTATATACAAATAAATTGATCAACTAAGGTACTCATTTTCTTCTTACTGCTGTAATATCATTTGCACAAGAACAAATAAACCATAAATTAGTGTACAAAGCAACTTAAATTAATTAATGAAACAGGCAAAAGACAGCTCTTCGTAGCGTTGTTGTGCCGCTCTTCATTTACATCGCGCGATACCATACACGAGGTGCGTACGGGCTAACTCTGCATCAGTAAAGTCATCCATACTGTATCACCCCTACACTAACACTGCAGGAAAGAAAACCTGGGACAGGACTGTCGGTAGTTCAAGAGGAATGATTACAACTACTGTACAACGGCATTACCCCTCTTACTTTCCCCCCTTTTTCCCTACTGGCTGATTAACTAGACTCCGAATGAAGTGTAGGCTACATTTTGTTCGCAAACACTACACTCGTTCCATCTAAACAGATAGAAAGGTAGTTGAAGTAATAAAACGAACGAAAATCCAATAGTCTGTAAAGAACCGACGGCGACCATGGGTGTCTCATATCAAAATACTCGGCAAACATCCCTGAACAACCTCTCAAAGTTCGTCGGCAGAGTTTGTAGTCACCCTGTATATATGATCAGGCCTCATACTTCAGTCGCCTTGATGTATGATCGTAACAGCAGTCAATCAGTCATGTGATATGAATTCATTTAACAAGCAAATTTGAACTCGAGCGAACTGGACTATTGTCTGCTAATGTGTTCATGAATAATAATATATCGAAGCCCAGACCATGATTTGAACTGCAGTTTCCGCTGCTTCTCTGTCAGCCCTGGAACTGCTGTTCAGGGCCGAGGTCCACTGCGCTGCAAGGTTCAGGGATATTTTGCCTGAAATATTAAATTAGCACATTACATTTCTAAATATCTTACACATCTTCTAACATCTTCCTAACTCATTCACGTATTAAACATTATGCTTTTTTTTAATTGTACTGTTCCCCGTAGAAAGTATGGGCTCAGTGTTGATGGCGGGAAAGTCTGTGGTCTACATCACGATTCACACGATAACATTTTTGTGACTATTTTGAAACTGCACCTGCCTGCGGCGAGACCAAAAGGTTGGATAAATAAATAAATAAAATAAATAAATAAATAATTAAATAAACAAATAAAAAACAACTAAATAAATAAATGAAGTAAATTAAATAAATAAATAAATAAGTAGATAAATAAATAAATAAATAATTAAGTAACGTAAATAAAATAAATAAATAACTAACAAAATAAATAAATAACTAAATAAATAAGTAAATTAAATAAATAAGTCAATAAATAAATAAAAATACGTAAATAAGTAAGTAAATAAATAACTATTTAAATAAAAAGTAAATAAATAAATAAACAAATAAGTAAATTAAATAAATAAGTAAATAAATAAATAATTCAGTAAATAAGTAAGTAAATAAATAACTAAATAAATAAATAAGTAACTAAATAAATAAACAAGTCAATAAATAAATAAATAACTAAATAAATAAGTAAACAAGTAAATAAATAAATAATTAAATAAATAAATAAATAGAAAATAAATAAATAAATATAAATAAAAAATATAAAAATAAATAAAAATAAATAAATATAAATAAATAAAAAGTAAGTAAATAAGTAAATAAAAAATAAATAAAAATAAATAAATAATAAATACATAAATAAATAAATAAAAAAAAATAAATAAATAAAAATAAAAAATAAATAAACAAATAAAAATAAATAAATACATAAATAAAAAATGAATAAATAAAAAATAAATAAAAATAAACAAATAAATAACTAAATGAAAAAATAAATTAATTAAAAGTAAAAAAATATATAAATATACAAAAATAAATAAATGAATAAATAAATAAAAATAAATAAATAATAAATTAATAAAAAAAATAAGTACATAAATACATAAATAAAAATACATAAATAAGTAAATAAATAAATACATAAATAATAAATAAATAAATACATAAATAATAAATAAATAAATAAATGAGAATGGAAGCAAAACAATTTAATCACGATGAAATTAGCGGAATACACTGCATATCCTTGTTGAACGATTTTGTACAGTTTGTACAACAGAACAGGAAATCTTGGCTCACCTCTCTGCATGGCACGGAAGTGCTTGTCGTACAGGTGGTACACCCTGGCGTGGGCCTTGATCATGTTGTGGGCAGCCAAGTACATCCCCACTCCGCTCGTATTCAGTCTCGGCGCTGTGATGATGAAGTCTTCGTCTTGATATCTTTCGTAGCCCAGGGAATACGTGTAAGGCTCATTCAGCGTCGACCACCATCTTACCTAGTAAGAAGAAATTAATCATTTCATAGAAAACTTTCACATTTGTAAACAAATTGTCAGGCATTTTATTTTTTTAAAGATTAACCACTTAAGAAACTTTAACAAAAAAGTAGATCCACATCACAATACTCCCTGAATTAAGTGGTAAAAGTGTCGTGCAGATGTTGAGAAACTGGGGCATATATGTAAAAAAAAAAAAAAAACCTTTTCCCTAAATCGCGTATAAATAAACATTTAACAATAGAAATGCATAAATATTATTTAAAAGTTATTTTAAAATAGTAGGCCTAAGTATTCGAAAATGCAATCGGACATAAAATTAAGTCGCATGATCGATATATTCAGATAAAATAAATCAAAATTTAAAAATCAGTAGAGCCATTTTTGGCTAGTACAATTAATGTTTCCTTAGGAATAGGAATGCGCTAATGGAAAAAAAAACAATACATATGCATTCATTCATTCATTCATCCGTGTTCTGTCCAAGAGCTGGTCTTTCACTGCAAACCCAACGTTCCCCAGTCTTTCCTATTTTCTGCCTTCCTCATTGTCTCTTCATATAATCCATATATTTTAATGTCGTCTATAATCTGGTATCTTCTTCTGTCCCGAAATCTTCTCCCGTTCACCATTCCTTCCATTGCATCCTTCAGTAGGCAGTTTCTCTTCAGCCAGTGACCAAGCCAATTCCTTTCCCTCTTCCTGATCAGTATTAGCATTCTTTCTTCATCCATTCTTTCCAACACAGCTTCAGGTCTTATTCTGTCTGTCAATGTCACAGGTTTACAATAAATACTGGTATAGTAAATATTGGAAAATTTTAGTGAATAAGTATTCTCAGTTTCTGTGAAAATAAAAATTTAAGTATTTGTAAGTTAGGACCTTTGATCCTTCTTGAAAGAATACCAAGACGTCATGGACTTACAAAAAAAATTAAATAGAAGCTGTCTTGAAGCGTACTTAATCCTCGAAAATCTCCTTTCTGCTCTTGACGTACGTCTAATAAAATCTCACTCACGACTGACTGCAGGCGGGAAGAGCACCGCGATTTCATGGCGGGGAATGTCGGCGATTGCGTGGGGCTCGGCCCGCCGACCGGGCGAGGAATTCTTCGGGACTTTTAAACTGCCCAACTCTACTATTTTATTTATATTAATGTTTCCCAGGTGGATACTTTCGGGCGGTGTTAATTTCCATTCCTCTAAAATCCTGTTGATACACAGAGTGAACGATAAGTAATGTAACTTTTCTTTTTGCAAAGTTATTTTACAATGTAATGCATGTTAAATACTAGATTTACATACACTATTGATATTCTGAATAATGAAATTTTCTAAAAAGGGTAAGCTTTAAAATATGCGTCACCTCGGTTCCAGTCCCATCAGGGGCATTTGTGAAAGGATACAGAAAAGATTTTTAAACGTTATTTATATTTTTAAAAAACATCACTTTTATTGTCGTTTATGAAAATTAAATTTTCATATAATCAGTTACTTTTTAATTTAATTATACAACTTTAAAATCTAGACTATTAATAGGAATAGCCAAATTTTACTCTATAAGTCTGTTAATGGTATGTTGAATAACTGTGATTTTTTAAATGCCTTCATTTCAAATAAAAAGAACAGAATTTTTTCTTTGAAATCTTTTGTTATTTCAATTCCTAGAACTGTTTTGTTCAGGAACTCTCCCATATCTTGTTATGTGAAATCATTTTTAAATTCTCTGTTTTAAATTATGATTCACAATTAGATTTCAGTTTAATAGTAATTTTTTTCATACAATATTAGAAAAAATGGATATAATTTCTGAACTATTTAAATTATGTATGAAATGCATTATAATGTTCTTTACTGGGAAACGTTTTTGAAATAATTTTGTTAATTATTTATATTGACATTTGGCACTAATATTAACATTCAATATTATATTCTAGCATCTATTATGTTATCTTTCTTTCTTACGTTTGTGTTGCTTGTTTTGTTTTTTCTTATTATGTATTTTTATATTTATCAATGTAAGTCGCCTATAATTGGAAGCTTGCGTCTGTTGATGGTGAAGTTTAAATAAATAAATAAATAAAAGTTCGGATCAAATTTTGCACTATAAGGGACAAAAATAAAATTCTTTCAATCATTTATTATCAAAATACACTGCTCTGTTAAATTTTTTCAAAATATTGGGAATTAAAACAGTGGCTATTTCTCAAAACAAAAATTAAATTTTCAAATATAAAGTTTAAAAAAATAACTACCAAAAGAAGGAAAAACGAAAAAATTTAGATTAGAATCTTTTGTTTAAATAACTCAAAGAATAAAACAAGTAAATAATGACATTAATGTTTCATTTAAGCTATAAATCAAAGGGGAAGGGGAAACTTCACATCCTGGTTTAAAATCTTTTGTTTAAAAATTTCAAAAGATAATTCCTACACTATGCTTTTGTTTCTTTACTTTTAAAGTAAAATTAGACAAATTTAAAATGTTCGTTTCCTGTGCAATATCTTTGCTTCATTTTATCCAGTTGTCACCAGCGACACGTTCTGCAAATATTTGTTGTGTTTCTTCAATTGTTTGTGGTATTTTCCGTTATGGAATATAATTTGGTCACATAATAGTACATTATGCAACGAGCCTATAATGATAGTAATTAAGAAGTGAGTATGGATATTTATGAAACGAGCGCAAGCGAGTTTCATAATTTTCATACCAGCTGTTAATTACCATTATAGGCAAGTTTTCCGTACGACTTTTTATGCTCGACCATATTTCTAACTTGATATTATTAATTTTATTTTATTGACATCTGACTGAAGCAATGTTCCGTATGTTGTGAGATGTGCGCAGACGTCGAAAGTATTGATTTTTTCCAAAGAACATAATGTCGACATTGATATTTTAGAGAATAAAGAACTCATTTTGATATAACATTGAAATTGATTTAGACATTGAAAAACGAGATGACAAATTGAATTTATTTGAATATTATTTACAATTAACGCTAATTATTATAGCAACAGAACATAACCTTCTTGCGACAGTATTGGATTTCCAGCCTTCGTGACTTTTCGCTTTCTCTTTCGATTGCATATCGAGAATTTCGATATTGCGGTTTTATAACGGTAGAAAGCTGACCTGTCATTGGCTGAACAGTTGTAACCTGAGTCGTCATTGGTTGAAAGACCTGACCTTTAATAGGTGTACTTTAATGACATGCATTAAAGGTCTGCTACCAGGTGTATAATTACTATATTTCGGCATGGTAGAGCATAAAATATTTTTAACGCTCAATCACATTTATTTCATTAATTAATTTTATAACGCAGTTACTTATTTTAATCCTATAGACTATCAAAATATTAAAATTTACCAATATTCTCCTGTACCAGCACACCATTACTTTACTCAACCACGCCGTATCCATGGCGTCATGTGATCACGAACAAGCTGTTATCTATGAATTATGTAGCCGTCGTTATTAATAAGTGGGTAAAACTCCTATTATAATCTTGTTTCATAAATTTTATGCTATGACATAATCGTATCTGATAATCTTTCCATTTGTTCGTGTAAAATCTTGATAATGTCCTCATTATGTATTGACGACGTAGCACCAGTTCTAGTTTTGCTATAACAGGGGTTTCCAACATTCTTATGAGAAATGCAGAGCAAATTGCATAGGTGTTACACTATATACATTTGGTATTTTTTTCTTCACTTTTCCTCCCATAATTGTTTCTTACCTCCTAGAAGAGTTCTGAAATATCTGCCTGTAATTCTTTTTGTAAGCAGAAATTACTTATTTACAAGGTTCAATTCCGCTCTCATATAAGCCCGCCATCGGCCCCTGTCCTGAGCAAGGTTAATCCAGTCCCTACCATCACATCCTACCTCCCTCAAATTCATTTTACTATTATCCTCCCATCTACGTTTCGGCCTTCCCAAAGATCTTTTTCCCTCCGGCCTCCCAACTAACACACTAGACTATGTGCATTTCTGGATTTGCCAACTTTACTTAAATTAATACATCTAAACCAAAAGTAAGAATAAATAAATCCTAATACCCAAGAAAGACAACAAATAATTTAATGACAAAGGTAAAAACCCTTTTCAAGCCAAATATATCAATTTATTATAACGAAAACATACGTGCTACATGCCCTGCTCATCTCGAACGTCTGGATTTAATGTTCCTAATTATGTTACGTGAAGAATACAATGCGTGCAGTTCTGTGTTGTGTAACTTTCTCCATTATCCTGTAACTTTATCCCTCTTAGTCCAAAATATTTTCCTAAGCACTTTATTCTCGAACACCCTTAACTTCTGTTCATCTTTCAAAGTGAGAGTCCAAGTTTCACAACCATAGACCTATATAAAAACCGATAATATAACCGTTTTATAAATTCTAACTTTCAGTTTCTTTGAAGCAGAGTAAATGACAACATATATTTGAAAGTAAGTATTAATACACATATAAAAATAATAGTTTTATGATTTCAATTGTTAATTCATGTAGCAGTCTTTAGTGTTCAGTCAGTCTTCTGTTTCAAATGTATCACTCTATTTTGGTATGAAGTTGCTTAGTGACAGTGCCGTGAGATTAGACATCTGAATGATGTGATTCTTCACAAATAATTTACAAAGATTGTATTTCAGTTCATATAAATAAATATTGATGTTTGCCTAGTTGGATTTTTCTGAGATTTTCCCCCACTGTGAGGTGAATGTTAGGTAACCCCAAGGTCTCATATCGCCAAATTCTTATTTTTACTTTCTGGAGATTAGATATAATGTGACTATTTAGTTTATCAATGTATTATGTCTCAGCTTGGTCTCAAACTACCACGACCGAATTATTAGATTCGTTTCAAACTATGAATGTTCCAAATTGAAAGAAAACATGTGACAAATCTCAAGTTAAAGATAAAATTATTACAAACGATTGAAAGAAATATTAGGTCGAGGCCATTATAAGGTTTGCAAAATGTTACAACCTCAAAGTCTCTTTGATAAAGGATACTTACTCTGTCTCCGAAGTTCTCGAACAGGACTCTAGCGTATGCTTCAAAATAAGTTATAATGATATCATTGGCGAATCCCCCGAGATCCTGTAAGAACCTTGGCATATCCCAGTGGAACATCGTTACCTGTAATCATAAAATATTGTTTATAAAATTTTTAACGTCTAATTCAGTTTTTGATTGTTACACTTCAGTTAATAATAGTAATATGCGTTACAAGAGCGGTATGTTGAAGTTTTCATGTTCGAGGAAAAGTTTGAAAAAGCGAAACGTAGTTGACCTTTTTTTAATTTCCGAGAATTGAAAGAAAACATACCGCTCGTGTATGGTACATTATTTTGTGCGAAGATCGTTAATCACATTCCTGAAAGAGGACTGTCTAATTAGTTGCAATGAAATCTCCATCTTGGTTTCTGTTCAATGACGGCAATTTTGGAAAACAAAAATATCTATTTTCAACATTGTTGCTTTAAAATGTTTTCTGTGTTTACTATACTCCAGCAGGCCGTGATATATGTCTGTCTTTTTTTCCCCCAGTCTATAAATGCGAACTTAAAACAAACAGCTTCCTTAATGTTACATGCATCACGAAATGCAGTAACTTTAGTGGAGTTGTAGAGTTTACTTAATTTTTGCAAATATTTAAAAACAATAATTAACAGTGCAATTTAGGTGAAATTGCAGTGGTAAGTTTCCAATTTATAATTATTACTATATTGAACGTCTCTAAAAATAATAATGTGTTAAAAGCCTAAAGCAGTAAAATGAATATGTCACTTAAGCTGTAAGAAGAGGGAAATTGTTACGTGTGTTCGGTTGGGAATACTGAATGTGGAATTTAAGACTTTCCGCGGGTTGGTTTTGTGCGGAAACCAAGCAAATACGCACGATCTCGCACAAATGTATCTTACTAAATAATTAATTGTCAGGATAAGAGAGAAAGAGAGAATGAAATTGTTTTTTTTTTTTGGAAGCAAAAAAATTACATACAATAACAAATATTTTACAATACTATTGTAATACTCATATATGAATATTCTTCAAAATTCGAAATTGATTACAAATCTCTTAGTCAAATAGTCTACATATTACAAATTATTGTATAAATACTAGGTAACTGGCTCACGCCCGAAAAAGCAAGATGCTTGACGTCGGGTGTGACAGAATGAAAACTGGATAGAAGAAAAAAATAATAAAATAATAATAGTAATAATAATAACAATAATAATAATAATAATCTCATTAAAATTGTCAAATGTAATTAGGTCTACACATAAAGTTTAAAAAGAATAAAAAAACAAACAAACAAAACCTACCATAGCCTATACATGAACATACTAAGTTAAGAATACAACATTGTTAAAGTGACAGAAAAAAATAAAAATAAGAATTTACATGATTATAATTTTAAAAACAGTTCAAGCACTTGGTTTTTGAATAATGTATTGTTTAATAATTTTAGTTTAGGATTCCTCTTTTAAAATCATTATATAATCTTGGGCCATAATTAGAACTGTGCCTTAGACCTGCTTCAGTCTTACATTTTGGTTCAATGAGGGGGAACGAAATATTGTATCTTCTTGTGTTGTGGTCATGATCGGATGATATTAATTTAGCTTGATATTTATGGTAGTGATTCAAAATAGTGTACATATAAATTTGCTTTATATTTAAAACATTAAATTCTTTATATATGAGATGAGTTGGATGATCAAGTTTTCTTCTTAAACATACTTTTAATAATTCTTTTTCGTAATATTAATGGGGATATGGTACATTTGTTTTGTTGATAATCATTCATCCTATAATTCCAAACTTTATTATAGACTGAACTAGTTTTGAGTTGTAAAATGTTTATCAATAGTTTTACTGGCATAATTAGTCGACGCAGTTCAAACAAATTTGTATAGAGTTTTACTGGGTAATTTAAGACATGAAAAGTAGTTAATATGAAAATTCCATTTTAAGTTTTGATCGATGAAGATCCCTAAATATTTCATCTGGGTTGATGAAAGCGTAGTTTAGGATAAAAAATTATTATAGATATTTGTACAGTTATTTTTGTTATGTTTTTTTAAATTATAGTTGTTTTCCACTGCCGGAGGCCTGTTTTATTTAAAGAAAAGGGAACGAAAGTTGTTTTATCTATCTACTGAAAGCCCGAAAAGACAAAGTATATGATTATGTTCGTGACCAGAATATTCATTCCAGAAATGGAAATATAAAAATTGGAGAAACCCTTTATCCTTGGGAAGAGGTGGAAAAATTCAAATATCTTGGAGGAACAGTAACAAATATAAATGACACTCGGGAGGAAATTAATTGTAAAGAATTTTCTTGCCAGGAAATGCGTGTTATTATTCGGTTGGAAGCTCTTATCATCCAGTCTGCTGTCGAAAAATCTGAAAGTTAGAATTTATAAAACAGTTATATTACCGGTTCTTCTGAAGATGGTTATCGAAACTTGGACTATCACTCTGAGAGAGGAACAATGGTTCAGGTGTTTGAGAATAAGGTGCTAAGGAAAATATTTGGGGCTAAGAGGGATGAAGTGTTTACAGGAGAATGAGAAAGTTACACAAACAGAACTGCAGCATTGTATTCTTCACCTGACATAATTAGGAACATTAAATCCAGACGTTTGAGATGGGCAGGGCATGTAAGCACGTATGGACTGAATAGGGCAGAAATGCATATAGAGTGTTAGTTGGGAGACCGGAGTTCAAAAAATTTTTAGGGAGGCCGAGACGTAAGATGGGAGGATAATATTAAAATGGATTTAGGAGTTTTGGGATGAATGATGATAGAACTGGATTAATCTTGCACAGGATAGGGATTATTGCTGGTTATTATGATGATTATTGCAATGAAATTATTGTTTTCCACTGTAGGGAGGCCTGTAAAAGCCATTTTAAAGAAAGTAATGAAAGTATGTTAAGTGCTAGCAGATTAAAACCTAACCAAATTATTTAATTTTAAGCGGACCAGTATTTATTGCAAATGTCATGTATTTTTGGTGGATTGTTCTCTTTAGTTCCTTTCTCAAATTATATTCTTATTGCGAAACTTTCATTAATCATTTCATCATTAATTGGAGGGTTTCAAACTAGACATGACTAATCCACATTAAATATTTTCTGATATATGCAAGTTCAACTGTGAACGTACTGCCAAACTTAAACTCATATTTGCAAGCGTTCAGCAGGTAAAGACACAGTTATTCATGCTTACTAGAAGGTACTTTAAGAAAAGAAGGTGTGACTAATAATTCATTTGTAATTAATAGAGATAAAACAACATCTATCCCATTTTCTTTAAATAATAAATGTAATAAACCAATTTCATCTATACTACAAATTAAAATGCATAATTCTGATTGTTCCGATATAAATTGCAATTGTTCAGTTATTAATGAAGTTAATGAGGATAAATACTTAGGTATAATTATTGATAATCATTTAAAATGGAATAATCATATTCATTATATTTGTAATAAATTACGTAAAACATTATGTTACTTTGTTATTCTAAGAAATATTTTGTCAATTAACTGTTTACGTGTAATTTATTTAGCATTATTTCAATCTATATTTATGTATGGTATTATAGGTTGGGGTCGAAGAGGTGGAAAAATTCAAATATCTTGGAGCAACAGTAACAAATATAAATGACACTCGGCAGGAAATTAAACGCAGAATAAATATGGGAAATCCCTGTTATTATTCGGTTGAGAAGCTTTTGTCATCTAGTCTGCTGTCAAAAAATCGGAAAGTTAGAATTTATAAAACAGTTATATTACCGGTTGTTCTGTATGGCTGTGAAACTTGGACTCTCACTTTGAGAGAGGAACAGAGATTGAGGGTTTTTAAGAATAAGGTTCTTAGGAAAATATTTGGGGCTAAGAGGGATGAAGTTACAGGAGAATGGAGAAAATTACACAATGCAGAGCGGCACGCATTGCATCCTTCACCTGACATAATTAGGAACATTAAATCCAGACGTTTGAGATGGGCAGGGCATGTAGCACGTATGGGCGGATCCAGAAATGCATATAGAGTGTTAGTTGGGAGGCCAGAGAGGAAAAGACCTTTGGGGAGGCCGAGACGTAGATGGGAGGATAATATTAAAATGAATTTGAGGGAGGTGGGATATGATGGTAGAGACTGGATTAATCTTGCTCAGGATAGGGACCAATGGAGGGCTTATGTGAGGGCGGCAATGAACCTCCGGGTTCTTTAAAAGCCAGTAAGTAAGTATTATAGGTTGGGGTGGAACTTATACATCCAAGCTTTATCCGCTAATTTTACTAGAGAAAAAAGTATTAAAAATTTGTTTAAAAAATCAGAAAGATTACCCAACTGAATTGTTGTTTCAAAGTTTTCAACATTAAACAAATGTATTATTTTATTTTATTAAAATATTTTCACAGAAATTTTAATAACTTTGAAAGGTATATACATAAATATAGAACTAAAAATATGAATTCTCTGCGTTTGTCTGAACGAAAATTTAAAACCAATGCAGCTTTTTTCATAGCATGAGTCAAGGTCCCAGTTTATTAAACAAATTTTATTCCAATATTATTTTAACCACGAATCCTCTCCAAATTAATAAAAAATTAAAATATTTTATTGCATTTATAGTTTGGGTTTAAACATATTAAACACTATTTAATCTGTATTCACTCTCAATTTTAAATTTATTTTTGTTTGTATTGGAATCCCCTCCTGAGCACGAGTCTTACTCATTCGGGAGAGGGCTAGTTTATCTTTCTTTGTATTTATTAATTTGTATTAATTTCATATTTAGCATAATAAAAAGAAACTTGTTGTGATATTGTGGGGTAGTCACGTCTTGCTTGAAACTCAATATGCTGTCTTTCTTGTTTGAGAATTTCAAACCAAATCCACTTAAGGGAAGACTCCACTGGAAATCATGAAAATTTTTCCAAATTTTTTTAGCTATTTCACTTATTCAGAATTTATATTTTCATATCCCAAATGCATTCAGCTCAATTCTTATTACAAATACCCGTATGTTTACACTTTTTAAATTAAGGCTAGAAGGGGCGTGGAATTTAAAGATCTGTCAAAATTGTTTTTCATCGAAGAATTCTTTTTAAAATTTCTGATTACAAATATATTAACTTTCCGTTGGCTCCCTCAAGTTACTAGATGAATGTAGCGGAGGAGAATATTAATTTACATAAATATTTATTTTATTTTCAAATCTATTTTTCTGGGTTCATTTTTGTTGATTCAACACCAACTTTCTTATGCCAAATATTAATCAATCTGGATGAAATTTTTACTGCAAGTATTTATGAGGTAGCTGCATGTCTCTATACATTTATTTTGTGAGAAATGCTGCTAGTTTATTTTATTAATATTTTCTTAAGAAGTACAATAAACTAGCAGCATTTCTCACAAAATAAATGCATAGAAACATGCAGCTACCTCATAAATACTTGCAGTAAAAATTTCATCCAGATTGATTAATATTTGGCATAAAAAAGTTGGTGTTGAATCAACAAAAATGAACACAGAAAAATAGATTTAAAAATAAAATTAATATTTATGTAAATTAATATTCTCCTCCACTACATCCATCTAGTACCTTCAGGAGTCAACAAAAAGTTACTAGATTTGTAATCAGAAATTTTAAAAAAGAATTCTTCGATGAAAAACAATTTTGACAGATCTTTAAATTCCACGCCCCCTTCCAGCCTTAATTTAAAAAGTGTAAACATACGAGTATTTATAATCAGAATTTAGCTGAATCCATTTGGGGTATGAAAATATAAATTCTGAATAAGTGAAATAGCTAAAAAAATTTGGAAAATTTTTCATGATTTTCAGTGGAGTCTTCCCTTAAACATCATTCATTTTCAACTAATTACAGTTATTGCCTAGACAAACTGTAAGGTCGCGATGTGAAGATGCTAGTAAATCTGGTAAGAAAGTAGTGTTGGAGTGCCGAAAAAGTTTTATCTCAAGAGCTTATGAAATGTGCACGAGGATCTCTCGTCCTTACATTACTAAGCAAAGCTTCCGACCGAGGAGTGGAGTGGCACTGTCTGGTCAGTTGAAGTGTCATCGCCAGACCGTACGAAAAACTTGTACCGCATGTTTTATTCTGCTAGGGGCTCTTGAATTTGGAATTTCTAACAGGTCTGGGATACACTGTTCTTTGTTGAACTCAGGAAATGCATGGAGCGTTATGAAGAAGTAATGAATATAAATGCAAACAGAGATACAAGACTAATATACTAAATATATAGAATTGAAATAATATTAGTAATTTAATTACAATATGTTACTCCTATAGGTCTAAACATGTGGCTTCAAATCCTAAAAACTACAAAGTGAATATTTAATAGGAATGGACTCCATATAAATACATACATTATTGAAGAGGAAATGTAATATTATAAAATGGAAAAACGAAGTATCTAAAGACACTAGTGACACTTTATACTTACTTATTTACTAGTTTTTAAGGGTTCATTGCCGCCCTCACATAAGCCCGCCATTGGTCCCTATCCTGAGCAAGATTAATCCAGTCTCTATCATCATATCCCACCTCCCTCAAATACATTTTAATATTATCTTCCCATCTACGTCTTGGCCTCCCTAAAGGCCTTTTTCCCTCCGGCCTCCCAACTAACACTCTATATCCATTTCTGGATTCGCCCATACGTGCTACATGCCCTGCCCATCTCAAACGTCTGGATTTAATGTTCCTAATTATGTCAGGTGAAGAATACAATGCGTGCAGTTCCGTGTTGTGTAACTTTCTCCATTCTCCTCTAACTTCATCCCTCTTAGCCCCAGATATTTTCCTAAGCACCTTATTCTCAAACACCCTTAATCTCTGTACCTCTCTCAAAGTGAGAGTCCAAGTTTCACAACCATACAGAACAACCGATAATATAACTGTTTTATAAATTCTAACTTTCAGATTTTTCGACAGCAGACTGGATGGTAAAAGTTTCTCAACCGAATAATAACAGGCATTTCCCATATTTATTCTGTGTTTAATTTCCTCCCGAGTATCATTCATATTTGTTACTGTTGCTCCAAGATATTTGAACTTCTACACCTCTTCAAAAGAAAAATTTCCAATTTTTATATTTCCATTTCGTACAATATTCTCGTCACGAGAAATAGTCATATACTTTGTCTTTCTATAATAATAATAATAATAATAATAATAATAATAATAATAATAATAATAATAATAATAATAATAATAGTCAGTACCATAGGTTGTATTTCATTGCTTATCAATTCGTCGATAACGTTGTTGTAGTAGTCGATTCCCTTTTGGTTTATGTTGTTGGGCAATCCATCGGGCATAATGCGAGACCACGAAATAGAGAAACGATAAAAATCCAGCTGAAATGGCAAAATAAGGAATGAGCAATATTGAATATTATTCCTGTCGGTAATGTTAAAGTTATAATTGTAATCAGATTTAAATTATTACTCTTTTGGTTGTGCGTCCCCTGTCTGTAGTCAATATAATATAACGATACGTAATAACTAATGATGATTCAAGAATTTCGCGATATTCAACTTGCTGCGACAGTTTTAAAATTTTGTAGAAATTTCCACTTTTTCGGATCCATTATCAGAGAAGACAAGGAATTAGAAAGCTATTCGTTACATCTGTTTCTAACAGATCCACTGACTCCATTATCAGGGAAGGCAAGAAAGAAGAATCCTATTCATTAGATTTGTTTCTGATAGATCCACTGGTTCCATTATCGGGGAAAATAGGAAGAAGAAACCTATTCGTTAGATTTGTTTCTAATAGATCCACTGGTTCCATTATCAGGATGGGGAAGGCAAGGAAGAAGAACCTATTCGTTAGATTTGTTTCTAATAGATCCACTGGTTCTATTATCGGGGAAGGCAAGGAAGAAGAAACCTATTCGTTAGATCTGTTTGTAGCGGATCCATTGGGCCATCATTAAAGAAAGCAAGAATTGGGAACGGATGTTGGATCTGTATATAACGAATCCACCGGCACCGTTATCAAGGAAAGCAAAGAATGAGGAACCTACTTGTTAGATCTGTTTGTAGCGGATCCATTGGCTCCATCATTAAAGAAAGCAAGAAATGGGAACGGATGTTTGATCTGTATGTAACGAATCCACAAACACCGTTATCAAGGAAAGCAAAGAATGAGGAACCTACTTCTTAGGTCTGTTTGTAGCGGTTCCAGTGGCTCCATCATCAAAGAAAGCAAGAAAAGGTATATCTATTCGTTATATCTATTTGTAACGAATCCATCGGCACCGTTATCAGGGAAAGCAAAGAATGAGGAACCTATTTGTTAGATCCGTTTGTAGCAGATCCAGTGGCTCCATCATCAAAGAAAGCAAGAAAAGGTAAATCTAATCGTTAGATCTATTTGTAGCGAATCCATTGGAAAAGGGAACGGATATTATCAGAGAACGGCACCGTTAAGAAATCAAAGAATGAGGAATCTACTTGTTAGGTCTGTTTGTAGCGGATTCAGTGGCTCCATCATTAAAGAAAGCAAGAAAAGGGAACGGATGTTGTATCTGTATGTAACGAATCCACCGGCACCGTTATCAGGGAAATCAAAGAATGAGGAACCTACTTGTTAGGTCTGTTTGTAGCGGATTCAGTGGCTCCATGATCAAAGAAAGCAAGAAAAGGTAAATCTAATCGTTAGATCTATTTGTAACGAATCCACCGACACCGTTATCAAGGTAAGCAAAGAATGAAGAACCTACTTGTTAGACTTGTTTGTAGCAGATCCAGTGGCCTTATCATCAAAGAAAGCAAGAAAAGATAAATCTAATCGTTACATTTATTTGTAGCGAATCCATTGGTACCATTATGAGGGAACGTAAGGAATGAAGATTATATTCGTTAGATGTGTTTGTAGGAGTTCAAGTGGCTCCGTCAAAGAAAGCAAGAAATAAATATATTCGTTAGTTTTGTTTGTAACGAATCCACCGGTACCATTATCAGAGAAGGTAAGGAATGAGGAACGTATTCGTTAGATCTCTTTCTAGCGGATCCAATGGCTCAAACATAAAAAAGCAAGAAATAAAAATGTGTTCGTCAGTTCTGTTTGTAACGATCCGTTGGATCTGTTGGTAACAGATCTAGAGAGTGGGTCTCCCTTTCTCTGCCACTCCTGATTATGATAGAACACACACAGTTCCTAGGCGATCGATGTTTCTAAGATCCCATGTAAAAGCTAAAAATTTTGCGCCATCACGAAATGTATCATATTCACTTCTGCTTGGCACAAGACACGACAAAGACTCTCAATTTCTGTCAGACAGAGACAAACAAAGAAAAGCTGTCATTTCTTCTTTGGGAATCTAATTGATAACCTTGTTCAATATATTGCACTTTACTGAAGTAGTGTATTGTAAATTTACTGCAAAATGCAACAGAGTAAGCTTAAATATCAATAAAAATGCTAATATTATTTTCTTACCCCCAAAGCCTTCGCTGCTTGGATATCTTCTCGATATTTGTAGTATGACTGGCAAGCATCATCACCATTTGCCCCTCCTGAGATGAGTTCCGGGTTCTGATGAGTGAAATCGTCCCACATACTCACACCCTTTCCTGTGTTAAATTAAAATATGTAGAATCCTAATTTCTGTGTATTAAATTATTAATTCCTATTAATATTTTGTCACTGTTACTATATCTATAATTTTCGCACATCTGTAAGCTGCAGAAGTGAGTAATAAAAAAGAAACTATATTGCTGTATTTAAAATTAGGAACATTATGTTGCTAAAAAAGTCCCGCTAATGATTTATTTAGGCACTTCCTAATATTATTACTTTTATGCTCGACCATGCCGAAATGTAGTAATTATACACCTGGTAGCAGACCTTTAATGCATGTCATTAAAGTACACCTACTCATTAAAGGTGAGGTCTTTCAGCCAATGACGACTCAGGTTACAACTGTCCAGCCAATGACAGGTCAGCTTTCTACCGTTATAAAACCGCAAGTATCGATTATTCTCGGATATGCAATCGAAAGACAATTAGCGAAAAGTCACGGAGGCTGGAAATCCAATACTGTCGCAGAAGGTTATGTTCTGTTACTATAATAATTAGCGTTAATTGTAAATAATATTCAAATAAATTCAATTTGTCATCTCGTTTTTCAATGTCTAATTTAATTTCAATGTTATCTCTGTAGGTTCTTATGGCCTTGCAAGGTCAATGTGGAAATCTGTTCCTCGGAAAAAATCAATACTTTCGCGTCTGCGCACATCTCACAGCATACGGGACATTGCTCCAGGTCAGATACAATAAAATTAATAATATCAAGTTAGAAATATGGTCGAGCATAAAAAAGTCGTATGGAACTCGCCTATAATGGTAATTAAGAAGCTCGTATGAAAATTATGAAACTCTCTTGCGCTCGTTTCATAAATATCCGTACTCACTTCTTAATTACCTTCATTATAGGCTTGTTGCATAATGTATTATTAATTAACCAAGTTCCAGAGAAATCATAAAGATATTCAGTGTGGTTTTTGTAACTTTTCTTTGAGTAGCAATGGCGAAGTCAATAGGCGTGAAAGCACGTGTAGTAATTCTGGTTCGTTATTCGAATATTTTGTCAGATTTTCAACCTGTTTCTTCACTACATTTCTATTAGCGGCATTTTTTTGTCATGACAGTATTTTGGTTTATGAAGATAGCAGAGTCGGCTACTGGTTCTGCCATTTCTTTTCATGTTTCATAAAGCAATAAGCCTAATGTGCGTATATTGTTATGTGTAGAAAGATACTTATATGGTGCAATGTAGGATATCTTCACATGACATGATCTATTGCTTCTTCAACATATTGGCATAATCTACATCGAATATCTACTTACTTATTTCTAAGGTGTTTGCTACATGCTCTGTTTTTGTGTGTGAATTTGTGCTGCAGTAGTTGTTTACCGGCCCACCATGTCATTTTATTGTTCTGTAGTAATGTGAATTCTTCCTTATTTTCAGATTTTTATTGGGCCTATATAGCTTATTCTATGACAACTCTTCACACAATATTTTACTCTTCCATTCAGTGCAAATGTTGTTCTTTAATTTACAATAAGTTTCATACGAGAGATTTTACTTTCATTGGCGAGTTCTTGATTAAACGTCTTAGAGACTTTCTGTACTGAAATAACATTTTCTTTTTTAATACACTCAAGTCGAAATCTATCAGGTTTTAAACTGGGAAAATAAGATTAAAAAATTAACCACGTCCTTGGACTTACAGTTAAGAAGAAAATTGTGGTAGCCAAGCTTCTTGTATTATGTCAGCAGTGCTTAAAGTTATTGATCTCGATGATGCATCTTAGCCAGGTGTTTCGAAAGTGGTATAGGAAAAAAAATGTCCAGCAAACCTAAAGCAACTATGAAATTTGATATGATTGTAGCCTCTACATTTCATATGTTCTTATTCTGAAGTTCTTTTGTTTCATCAGTTTCCTTGTTTCCTTTTCTATCAGAATCTGTTCCGCTTAGATAAATTATTACCACAGATTTCATCTGGTTCATTTATCTATTATTTGTTTTCCTATTATTATTATTATTATTGCTACGTCATTATGCACACATGTTACATTCGTTAAGCTAACTCGTGGTCATGGGATCTAATCCCACAGAGGGAATCGATGTCATTGTGTGTGTGATGACCTATATTGTCTTAAGTGCAAACCCGAGTCCCTCTAATTCTATGTCACGGGAGTTACGTCGCTTGTTAATCTACTGTGTAAGGTCTTAATTTACTCCAAAGCTCATGAGATTGGAACCTTCGAAACGTGAAAAACCTTATAGTAATGAAGGAATATACCG
The DNA here is from genome assembly GCA_025594305.2 of Periplaneta americana. Taxonomy (NCBI): domain Eukaryota; kingdom Metazoa; phylum Arthropoda; class Insecta; order Blattodea; family Blattidae; genus Periplaneta; species Periplaneta americana. The sequence continues at coordinate 183,986,798 of JAJSOF020000005.1, read as the reverse complement.
AAATATAGAAACTAAAGTGTTTTTCATTATATACCTTACTTGAACGTAAAATAGTTTTAAAATTTTGAATGTAATAAAAAAATCATTATAATACAATTTCTGTTTGAATTGTATTGAAGATTTTGAGGACTCAAATTCCAAATATATTTTCCCTCATCTTGTTATATAAAATACAGTGCCTCATTTCTTTATCGAGTCGCTGTTTCTATCTTGCGTTTGTTATTTTATTTGTTCTCCTGTTCTATTGTACATATGTTACATTTCGAAAAAGAGAGCTAATAGGCTAACCAAAATTAAGTAAATTAGATCAGGCTTTGTGATGTTAAATCCAATCCTTTTGTGAATATAATGGAGTTTTCATATTTATTTCAAAGCAGTTTTTTCCCCAGAATTTAACACTGTCACTGCACTTTGGAATACTGCATCAAAAATACATTTTTTTCTCGTGTTTTTATTGTCGCATAACACTCTATTCCATTTACAAATCGTTTTTTGTTTTGTTTCACTGTTGAATAATTAGTTACATTTACAATGTAATATAGCTTCATGGAATTTGTATTCATTACAATGATCCGCCTATATCAATTCCTACTATTGTAAAATTTCTTGATTTATATTTATTTCCATTCGTCATATCTGATAACATACCACTATTTAAAAACGTAAATATACACTATACTCTACGGTCGACCTGGTTGGCAAGTTGGTATAGCGCTGGCCTTCTATGCCCAAGGTTGCGGGTTCGATCCCGGGCCAGGTCGATGGCATTTAAGTGTGCTTAAATGCCGCAGGCTCTTGTCAGTAGATTTACTGGCATGTAAAAGAACTCCTGCGGGACAAAATTCGGGCACATCCGGCGACGCTGATATAACCTCTGCAGTTGCGAGCGTCGTTAAATAAACCATAACATTTAACTATACTCTACGTCTTGTACAATGATATCATCTGCAATCTGAAGTACGGAATCAGAATCAAGTATTTCTTTCTCATCCCTAATCACAAAACGTCATTATATTCATCCTCCTATTCATCAGGGATTGCTGGACGTTTTCGAAATTCAAAATTAAGTTAGAAAAGCACTTTTTGTCTAAGGAAATGTATTATTAATAAGTTAATAGATGTGTGGATTACAACCTTTGTATAATCATTTATTATTGTATTTCTTGTTTACAATATTAATTGCCCTTTCTCGTTTAGTTATTTAGATGAATAATGTTGATATACGTATTCCTTGAGGTTTGTATAATAGTATACTAATTTAATTTTTTTTAATGTTTTTTGCATTATCTTCTTTGTTTTATGTTACTGTCATTGTAAACGTACTTGTTTTGTTTGAATGAACGTTATTAATTTGTTTTTTTTTTCGCTGTATGTATATAAATATTTCTAGTGGCGTGGAAGAGAAGTCCAGATGGCCTTAACACCACCAGAATAAATTTATTATTAATATTGTTATTATTATTATTACTATTATATTATTATTATTATTATTATTATTATTAATAGAAAACAATTCAAATTGTACTATGTTTTAGCCTATTATTACTGACATCTTTGATATTTTCCATATAGCTTATCCCATCGAATATTATAATTTTATTATATTACTAGCCGTACCCGTGTGCTCCGCTGCACTTGTTAGAAATAAATATAAAGTAATTACATAATTAAAATAGTACATCTGGTCCAGGGAACATTCGTGCTTGATAGAAAGATAAATCGTTTAATATGTCACTTAATTTAAATTGTATTTAAATAATTAAAATGCGATCATTTTCTCCAGAGACCACTCATTTAGTGCAATGATAATTCCTTTACATGTTTCTTTAATTGTTATTACATGAAATTAATTAAAATATGATCATTTGGTTCAGAGAATATCTGTTTTTAGTGCAATTTGGTCCCATCAAAATTTTGCTTGCAATGAAACGTATCGAAAATCATTTTTAAAGAAACTTTTGTTATGCAAAATTTTTCACAAAAATCAATAATAAGCGAGAAAGTTAGGTTTTTTTAATTCGGGCCCTCTTATAACACCCCTTTTAAATAAAGTATTTTGAATGCCATATAGCCTAAAATCTAAGTTACAACGAACTTAATTTATATTCCAATTTTCATCGAAATCCGTTCAGCAATTATCGCGTGAAAAGGTAACAAACATCCAGGCAGGCAGGCAGACAGACAGACAGACAGACAGAAATTTCAAAAAAGCAATTTTCGGTCTCAGGATGAATAATTATACATGTTAACACCAATTATTTTTGGATAATCAAACATTATCAGAAAAATTTCACCTACAGATTTATTGTTAGTATAGATTTACGAATTACTTTGTACCTCTGGTTGATTTATGGTGAAGTGGAAGAGAAGGCCTGATGGCATTTACTGAATAATTATACTTGCTCTTGTGCATCCACTGTAACTCACCGTCTACGTCCCAAGCTCCTTCAATCTGATAAGCTGAAGTGGCGGCACCAAACAGAAATTCTTCTGGAAATTCATAGATGGATTGATTCGCTCCAAACGCTGACGCCGCGGTCAAGATGGCTGCCAATGCTATGATTTTCATACTGTGCGGCCGACGACGAGAATTTCAGGCTGATATTGAAGGCCCTCATCCGGACACAATATATACCTCCACGCCAACTGACACACGTCGACAATAAAAAGGCAGTAATGACAGACAGGTGCACTTCGACGTCAGAAGTCCATGGGGGAAGAATAATAAATTCATGGTGACACATCCAACCGCCACAAATCCCTATTTGTTGCAATTCAGTATAAATCATGTGAAATATGGGATATTTCGAGATTCATCCCCTAGTCTCGGATATCAGCGACTCGTGTGTAATCCACACGTTACGTAAATTATGGGATTAAGCAGTGTAACAGGTGAAACGTGTGTTACCAAGCTTGGAAAGAACACTGCATTCAAGAGTGGGCGGCCATTTCCAAAGGAGATTTTGTTCAGGAATTTGTGGCATAAACTTTAATTGTGAATGTCATCGTATGCGATACGTAATAACACAAGAGGTTTAACCTAATTAAGGAACTGTGTTTTGTTGACAAAATGTAAGGACTTCACATGGGCTAAAATAAACAGTACTGTCATTTTGTAACATGAAAATGTAAGCATTGTTCAAAATGTGTTCTGAAAAGGTGTATTTTCAAACATAAAATTGCAGGAAATGTAGAATTAAAACAAAGTATTTGAAAAGTTGTATGTGATTCTGTTAACGTGGTCAGGTACTGTAGTTATTATTGTCGCTAAAAGTGCATTTCAAATGCAACAAAATAGTACATTATGCAACGAGCCTATAATGGTAGTAATTAAGACGCAAGTAAGTTTGTTTATGAAACGAGCGCAAGCGAGTTTCATAATTTTCATACGAGCGTCTTAATTACCATCATAGGCAAGTTTCATACGACTTTTTATGCTCAACCATATTTCTAACTTAAAATTATTCATAAGTTTTCATGTTATAATTATGTTAAGTGACAAACGGAACTGACCTGAATTGTGAGACGTGCGCAGACGCGAAAGTATTGATTTTTTCCGAGGCACGAATTTCATTGACCTTGATATAACCTAGAGAACATTAGGCTTGATATAACCTGGAAATTGATTTAGAATTGGAAAACGAGATGACAAATTGAATTTATTTGAATATTATTTACAATTAACGCTAATTAATTATTATAGTAACAGAACATAACCTTCTGCGACAGTATTGGAATTCCAGCCTCCGTGGCATTTCCCTAGTTGTCTTTCGATTGCATAGCCGAGAATAATCGAAAACCTGAACTTTAATGAATAGGTGTACTTTAATGACATGCATTAAAGGACTGCTACCAGGTGTATAATTACTACATTTCGGCATGGTCGAACATAAACATACATTTCTATTCCTGTGAAAAATGTTTTAGCATCCTAAAGAATGTATTAAATATAATTAACACAGCACTAAGGAAGAAACTAGTGAAGTGCTTTGTGTGGAGTGCGGACATTAAAACATGGACATTACGACGAAATGAAGAGAAGCGACTAAAAGCATTTGAAATGTGGATATGGAGCAGAATGAAGCGTGTGAAATGGACTGACAGAATAAGAAATGAAGCTGTACTAGAAAGAGTGGGTGAATAAATAATGATGCTGAAACTGATCCGGACAAGAAAAAGAAATTGGTTGGGTCACTGGCTGAGAAGAAACTGTCTACTGAAGGTTGTACTGGAAAGAATGGTGAACGGGAGAAAAGTTCGGGGCAGAAGAAGATATAACACTATAGATGACGTTAAGATACATGGCCCATATGTGGAGACAAAGAGAAAGACAGAAAATATGGTGGGTTTGGAGTAAAAGACCTGCCCTGGAGCATAAAACGTATGTATATGTAGTGGGATTTAATTGACTATTATACGATTAGAAGAAAGGATATAAAGATTAGAAGAAACAAAGTACTCTAAAACAATAAAATGTTAATTGACTTACGAAAATATTGAACTATCTTGAAAATGCGTCATTGTACCATCTCATCATTACAAATATTTAGATAGATGGCAGTAGTTTGTTACGATGAGCTGTTCTCTTGTTATCAGTTGTGCCAACTATACAATCTTCATCTCTATGGACGGTTACTAGTCAAGAAGGCTCTGTTGATTCAGTTTCATTTTTATTTAAACAGTTGTATTCCACTTCAATCACCAATATAATTATATTAAACAATCTCTGATACGTGACTACCCATAATCTCATAGAGCAGAAGCTATAACCTAACCTATATAATGTAAAGAAGATAAATTCAAATTCAAAGATTCAAATTTATTTACAATTTAAATTTGAAATGAATACATATCAATAGATACCCGAAATGAGCATATGCCCGTGCTCGGGTACAGTCCAGTAGTCTACATAAATTTTACAGAGATCAAATAATAATGCTGATGATAGAAATAATAGTAACAACAATAACAATAATAATAATAATAATAATAATAATAATAATAATTAATGATGATAATAATAATAATAATAATAATAATAATAATAATAATAATAATAATAATAATAGAATAATCGTGACGGAGATGATACAAAGATAGTAATATAAAATAATTCATTAATAATAATAATAATAATAATAATAATAATAATAATAATAAATAATAATAATAATAATAGTAAAACAAAAATATTTACAATAATAAAATAAATACTAAGACGGATAAAATAAAAAAATATAAAACCACTAGCGAGAGTTAACACAGCTTAAATAAGCATATAATAAACGGGAAAAAATGATGAACTCGAAAATCAACAGAAAAGTTCGTTGTATCGCAGATGCAACATTGTGTTGTGCATTAATGGTAGTAGAGGGGAGCTGAAAGTCTACGTAACTGCCGTTCTCTTCGAATCTTCTCGTACAATCATGGGAAGTTAATGCTGCAAAAACAAAATGTCTACGAGTCAAACTGTTCATTATTACCAGGATAAATACAAATAATATTGAAATATATTAATCGAGTTTCAGTTATAGATCTCCCCTTTTGTGCAAGAGGTATCATATCAAAAAATGGAAAATATAAATTTCAAGAACTCTCTAGTGACAAGAGATAGTGACAAGTACAATCAAGTGTATCTGATGAAATCATTTATTGGAGATATACACTGTTATTAATTAAGAAAATTATCTATTTATATTTATTACAATGTTTTATCTTATAGGTTACATGCATCAGAAAAATACAATAAAAATTAGTACTATATAATGCTAGTAATACTTAAAAAAATAATAAAATTTATCAAATATCATACAAACATTTTCAGTTTATTTTTAAACTTAGGAATGTGTAGATTGCTTAAGTCTGGATTATTTTCAATACTGAATTGTATAGTCTTGGTCCATAATTCCAACTGTGTCTTAATCCAGCTGTAGTGTGACATTTAGGTTCTGCGAAAAGAGTTGGGACATTTCTTCTGGTGTTATGTATATGTTTTTCAGTTATACAATTCTTTCAATTGATAGAAAAGTTTTAATTAAGGATAATGAAATAAACATGAATCATTTTAAAGATATAAATTATTGAAACCCAATATTGGCAAACAAAGAAACAAATGCTAGGGAGGTAGTAAAATCAAACAAATGCTAGGGAGGAGATAAAAATAATGGGATAAGTAGCCATGATCGGTTGAAACACGACGTTCACTACCCTTTTATTGGCCAAAAGTAGTATGACGTTGTAAAAATGTAATAGTCTCCTTAAATTATATAAAACATTTTGAGGATTCGCCAAAATGAAATGAATTTCAATAGGTCCGTGACAAAACGTTTCGGCACTTCTCGTCTATATCAGGCCATATTATTAAGTATAATTTTATTATACATTTTTTTTCGTACAATACCATATCATGCTGTGCTTTATCATACCATAAAAGGTTATATCATGCCTTCGACGCGAAGCTCGACCTGCGAGGTTGAGTTTGGACTGGGTTCGAAGCCCGCTTAGATTAATAACCTATTTGAGTTTTTACCTACTTTTCTTCAAACTGAAGGAGAATATCAGCAATCTTCTGGCTCGTGTGGCCATAATAATTGTCTTGCTATCTCTAAAATTTTATTAACGATTGATTAACTGCTCGCAGTGTCATAAAACAACTGTTTAAAATGCTTAGGTAGTCTTGGTTTATATTTGTATAATCTATACTAATAATAAATCTGTAGCCGAAATTTTTCTGCTAATTTTCGATTTTCCAAAAATAATTTCCTAACATATATAATTAACCACCCTGAAACCGAAAATCGCTTTGAAATTTTTGTTTGTATGTCTGGACTCTCTGTCTGTCTGTCTGTCTGTATGTTTGTTACCTTTTCACGCGATAATGGCTGAACGGATTTCGACGAAAATTGGAATATAAATTAAGTTTGTTGTAACTTAGATTTTAGGCTATATGCATTCAAAATACATTGTTTAAAGGGGGTTATAAGAGGGCCTGAATTAAATAAATCGAAATATCTCGCTTATTATTTTTTACGACAAATGTTACATAACAAAAATTTCTTTAAAAATCATTTAAAAGTTTCATTCTTTGAAACATTTTGATAGGACTGATATTTAATGAGATAAATGAGTTTTAAAATTAAAATAACTGCCATCTAAGGCCGTGTAATGAAATAAACAAATGACTTCGTCTATAAGGGGCCTTGGTCAACAACAATCGAAAGCGTGAATCATAGCCTGCAGAAAATGTTTCTGTGTTTGTATGAAGTAATATCGGAAGCTAAATTAAGATTTGTATAATTAATTATTAATTCACCATTGGAAAGTGTAGTTTCTCTAGATGGACATAATGCTATAATGTTATTACAGTAACTTCTGAGTGAATTGAGGACAGGTAAGATTAAAATAGCTTCTTATGCACAGAAAACTTGATAGGCTATTCTGTGTATTCGTTTCCTGTATTTCTTAAAATAATGTTTATCTCAGAGAATTAACGACCAACGAGAGTGTATTGATTTAGTATGCAGTAATAATATGTCAGCTTAGCATTTCATTATTTTATAATCCAAATTTTAACTATGCTCAATTGAATCGAGTTATAAACATAAAATACATATGCATTAAATGCAATGAAAAAAATTTGGTAATGAGCCAACAGATTATGTTGCGCTGTTGTAAAATAAAATATGTTCCTCCTGAGATTCAAGAGCCCCCATAACAAATTGAAAACTTTTTTAACGGTTACATCCGTTTATTAAGGTACTTTTTATATAATATAATATAATATAATATAATATAATTAATATAATATAATATAATATAATATAATATAATATAATATAATATAATATAATGTAATGTAATGTAATATAATATAATATAATATAATATAATATAATATATAATATAATATAATATAATATAATATAATATAATATAATATAATATAATATAATATAATTTAAGTAATTTAAATTATTTGAAGGGTTCAGAACCATAGTTGGCCAAGCGCCATTTACTGAATACGTAGAAAACAAGAGTTAAAATTAAGTTATTACCATAATTCAATGAAACATATAACAAGTAAAATAAAGTTACACATTAAATCTAAATGATGTCAATGTTAATTCAACTATGGATGCATGTAATAAAAATTAAGAAACCTGTTAAAGGAATTGTCATTCACCAAATGAGTGCTCTCTCAAAATGATTCCATTTTAATTATTTAAACATAATTTAAATTAAGTAACATATTAAACGATTTATCCTTCAATCAAACTTGAATGTTCCCTGGATCAAATGTCCTATTTTAGTCATGTAATTACTTTATACTTATTTCTAAAGGTTCAGCGGAGCGCACGGGTACGGCTAGTATTAAATATAAGGCTAGGTTTCCTATTGAAACATATTTACGTTGGCACTAAATTAAACCGTTATTCAAGCCTTGCTGTATGCACGTTATTTATTTACAGCGCACCAAGTGTTTATGCTGATATTATTTCTTTGCTTGAGTACTTTATTACTCTTTTGGGTATATTATTGCGAGATTGGGAATTACTTCCTCTTCAGGTTATCTTTTCCTGAAGTCCCATATATTCTGCGCTGCTTGTAGACATTTTTTTTCACCTTCACGTTGTTAAGAATATTGATCATGCTGCCACATTAGCAATTGTTTAAGCCCAATAAAATTGGTCGGCCACAACTTATAAACCGTAACAGATGGCTTAAAACGAATTCAATTTTTCTTAATTCGCGTTTATTAAGGTGGTTTAATATTAATATGTTCCGATTTATTTTAGGACGTAGCATGCAGTTGAAATTATGAAAAATTAAGAAAACTAGGCCTATTACATCAGGATAACAGAGAGGGTTTGGAATTGAACGGGTTACATCAGCTTCTTGACTATGCGGATGACGTGAATATGTTAGGAGAAAATCCACAAACGATTAGGGAAAACACGGAAATTTTACTGGAAGCAAGTAAAGAGATAGGTTTGGAAGTAAATCCCAAAAAGACAAAGTATATGATTATGTTTCGCGACAAGAATATTGTACGAAATGGAACTATAAAAATTGGAAATTTATCTTTTGAAGAGGTGGAGAAGTTCAAATATCTTGGAGCAACAGTAACAGATATTAATGATACTCGAGAGGAAATTAAACACAGAATAAATATGGGAAATGCCTGTTATTATTCGGTTGAGAAGCTTTTATCATCCAGTCTGCTGTAAAAAAATCTGAAAGTTGGAATTTATAAAACAGTTATGGGAGAGTCGGGTAGTATCGGACAGTGCGTTTCTTTCATCTAACACCATATGGTAGTACCTGAATGACATGGTTACGTTTCTCTATGCGACAGTTGGTATAGCGCTGGCCTTCTATGCCCAAGGTTGCGGGTTCGATCCCGGGCCAGGTCCATGCATTTAAGTGTGCTTAAATGCGACAGGCTCATGTCAGTAGATTTACTGGCATGTAAAAGAACTCCTGCGGGACAAAATTCCGGCACATGCGGCGACGCTGATATAACCTCTGCAGTTGCGAGCGTCGTTAAATAAAACATAACATTTCTCTATGCGACATCATAGAAACGTAACCATGTCAGTCAGGTACTATCATTGTGTGGTAGATGAAAGAAACTCACTGTCCGATATTACACGATGTCCGATACTACCCGACTCTCCCCTATATTACCGGTTGTTCTTTATGGTTGTGAAACTTGGACTCTCACTTTGAGAGAGGAACATAGGTTAAGAGTGTTTGGGAATAAGATTTTTAGGAAAATATTTGGGGCTAAGAGGGATGAAGTTACAGGAGAATGGAGAAAGTTACACAACACAGAGCTGCACGCATTGTATTCTTCACCTGACATAATTAGGAACATTAACTCCAGACGTTTGAGATGGGCAGGGAGTGTAGCACGTTTGGGCGAATCCAGAAATGCATATAGAGTGTTAGTTGGGAGGCCGGAGGGAGAAAGACCTTTAGGGAGGCTGAGACCTAGATGGGAAGATAATATTAAAAAGGATTTGAGGGAGGTGGGATATGATGATAGAGACTGGATTAATCTTGCTAAGGATAGGGACCAATGGCGGGCTTATGTGAGGGCGCAATGAACCTCCGGGTTCCTTAAAAGCCAGCAAGTAAGTAATGGTACGATCTCCTCGAATGTTTTATCGCAACTTGATACTTTCACACAAGGCCCTCTTGAAGCAGCAGAGGCTATAATCTAAAACATCACCAACTAGAAGGTTCCCCGTGAAAAGTGAGAGGATCGTGGGACTCGAATGCAATATAACACGCCATTATCCTGTCTCTGATTCCTCCATGTGTTCGTTTCCCATTTCACGCACATGTTGGAAGGGGTTACGCCTGTGTGTTACGCATGTTCTCTTGTTTATGGGTACGCAGCTTGAAACGCTTGCAGTCAGCAATTTTTGTCTTGTAAATTCTACTGCGATATTGGTTCTGTTATGAAAGAAGAGCTTCATAATTCTAAAAATATCGCATTCTGGCTCTCTAAGCCACAGGCACACACAAAATATCGATATACATATACGAAAGTTGGGGGAGTATCACAAAGAAAATACAGCGCTTACGACATACAATTTTATACAGAGTCAGGAAGTTGGTTCTGTCGAATTTCACCATGCCCGTCAAAAGTCTCTTATGCAATATTACTCCTGCTCTTCCAGTCAAGTTAAACGACACAATAATCCCTTTTGCTTCCTGTGTTAAAAACCTTGGAGTTTGCTTTGATACGCATTTGAACCAAGTAACCCATATTACCAAAAAGTGCTTTCCATACTACATTCCTTAAACAGCATTCGAAAATTCCTTCCGCTATCACTCAATAAAATACTAGTGGAAACACTAGTAATGCCCCACTTCGATTATTACTGTGATTTTCTACTGACTGACCTCAAAGTCAACCAGTCGCAAAAATTACAACGTGTTCATAATTCTTGTGTTCGCTTCGCCTGCGATGTCCATCGCGCTGACCACATTACCCCATCCTTCCAAACTCTAAACTGGCTACGGCTTAACGAACGTAGACATTTTCATCCTCTTGTTCTCCTTTTCCAAGTCCTTCACACTTCTACACCTACCTACCTTGCCTCCCGTTTCGTTACCTGTCATCATATCATAATCTCTTCACACGCACGCAAAATAGCCGCATACTAGCCATACCAACACATAAGACATCATCGTATTCATCATCATACACAATCTCGCTCTCGCGCTTGTGGAATACCCTACCCAGTGACATCAGAGACTGTCGGAATTTAGTAGCGTTCAAAAGCAAGCTTATTAAGCATTTTCTTACTACGTAGAGTAGGTTTAATTTTTACTTAATCAATAAAAGAAATGCTTCTCTCTCCTTAACTTTTACAATAAACTGTCTAGCTTTTATTAATCAGCTAATCTTTTAGTACTTTGATTTGTATTATATTTGTAAATTTAATCATCATGATCATCTTCACTTCATGATTTAGGCTTAGTGCCTGTTCCGTCTTCACATTTTATTCAGTTCCACCTCTTCCTTGGACGTCCGACATCTCTTTTGCCTTTAGGTTGGTACAGTTGTATCAGTGCTGGAATTCTTTCATTATCCATTCCAGACAGGTGTTCTTTACACTTTCCTTTATAATCTTCAACTTTTTCGTTTATGTTGTATATATTTAATTCTTTACGGATATCCTCATTTCTTATCAGATCCCTTCTTGTACATCCCTTTACTCTGCGAAGAAACCTCATCTCTGCAGCCTGTAATTTACTTTTATCTCGTTCTTTAATTATCCATGACTTCCATATGTCAACACAGGTACTGCCATAGTTTTATAGAACTTTAGTTTTGTTTCTTTTCTAGTTTTATTTTTAGTGTTCTATTTATTGTTCCGCATATCCACTGGAATTTGCTTATTTTGTTGTCAATATCTCTATCTACGTCATAAGTTATATTACAATCTAAAGAATCAAAATGAGATACTTGTTCTACGGGCTTATTATCAACTATTATTTTTGTACGAATTGGAAATTTACCACTGTGGGCCATTACTTTAGTTTTATGAGTTGATATTCTCAAATTATAGTCTTCTTTTCCTAGTAGGTGTAGTTTGTGAATGGCATATTTCAATTTTTCTTCACTGTCTTGTATTAATGTTACATCATCGGCAACATTAGAATATTTAAAAATGTACAGACGTGGACAAATTATTAGCAAAATTGGAGATCATTATTATAAATTTAAAAAAATATGATTCTTCAATTTACACTACAGTTGACATCTTTGCGTATATCCAAATTATTAGAAAATTTGAAGATTTGTATTGTATATTTTTACAAAATTGGACTCTTCAATTTAGACTACAATTGATATTTCTGCATATTTACAAATTATTAGCAAAAGTGAAGATTTTTGTATAATTTTTAAAAATTCGACTCTTCAATTTGGACTACAGGTGACATTTTGAATATTTCCAAATTATTAGCAAAACTGAAAATTTTTATTATATATTTTTACAAAATTTGACTCTTAACTTTAGACTGCAGTTGACATTTTGAATATTTACAAATTATTAGCAAAACTGAAAATTTTTATTATATATTTTTACAAAATTTGACTCTTAACTTTAGACTGCAGTTGACATTTTTCAATATTTCCAAATTATTAGCAAAACTGAAAATTTTTATTATATATTTTTACAAAATTTGACTCTTAACTTTAGACTGCAGTTGACATTTTTGAATATTTACAAATTATTAGCAAAATTGAAGATTTTATTATATATTTTTTATAAAATTTGAGTCTTCAATTTAGAATAGCCTACATTTGACATTTTTGTATATTTCTATCTACTGTAATGATAGAAATATGCAAAATTGTCAACTTTAGTCTAAATTGAAAAGTCAAAGTTTGTAAATAGAATTATCATAAAAATCGTCAATTTTGTTAATAATTTGTCCACGTCTGTATCTTTACTAATCTTATAGCTGGATTCATCTCCATTTTCCATTTTTAATTAAGTCATCTAGATATATGTTGAAGAGACTAGGTGATAGGCTACAACCTTGTCTGAGTCCTTGATTTATTCTTATTTCTTCTGTTTTCGATGTTCCTGTGTTTATTATTATCTTTGTATCTGTGTAGAGGCATTTTATTATTTCTATCAGATGTGGAGGGTAACCTTTATTGTACATTATTTTCCATAATTTGGATCGTTCTATACAATCAAAAGCTTTATCGAAGTCAACGATTTGAATTTAATATTAATTGTAATTATAATTGTAATTCTATTCTTAATATTGTTATTGTAATCCCCTGGTAGAGGGGAAGAGAAGGCCTGATGCCTTAACTCTACCAGTTTAAATAAATAAATAAATAAATAAATAAATAAATAAAATAAAAGTGACTATAAGATTTACAAATATCTAAATGACACAGAACATAGCTCGAGCTATCCAGTTTATTGGCATTTTATTATTTTTTAAATGACACATTTTGGTGCCCTCGGTATCTTATGGTTTTGTTGCAACCTTACAATGAAATAATTATTCATAACACTTTGCAATAAACCTTGATGAAAGAGTGATGGAACGGAGAAAAATTCTCTCCGGCGCCGGGATTTGGACCCGGGTTTTCAGCTCTACGTGCTGATGCTTTATCCACTAAGTCACGCCGGATACAACCCCGACGCCGGTTAGAATCGTCTCAGATTAAGCTCCATCTCTTGGGTTCCCTCTAGTGGCCGCCCTCTCCACTACGTCATAGATGTCTATGAACGCAGGACCGAAGTCCATACATGTGTTGAGGTGCACTCGAATGAGTGACTGGTTGGCCGGGATCCGACGGTATGGGCGCCGTCTTAAATCACAAAGTGATTTATTACGCATATCATATATATTTTTGATGTACCGAAGTACATATGATATTTCCATGCAGATATTCTGCGTCATCATATGACGCCGGAGAGAATTTTTCTCCGTTCCATCACTCTTTCATCATATGATGACGCAGAATATCTGCATGGAAATATCATATGTATTTGTACATCAAAATATATATATATATATATATATATATATATATATATATATATATATATAAACCTTGAGCTTCATCTGCCTGTATTTTATTCTTCAGATCCGGATTATAGTAATCTGATTTAAAACTGTCTTTCTGCGAGATATCCCCACAGAAAAGAATCATCACCTGTAATGTCTGGAGATCAAGGTGGCCAGTCAAGAAACTGAGTGTTCATTGAAAATATTACTCAACAATTGCAGTGTGTCTCTGGCAGTAAGGGCCTTGTTGAAACTAAATGTCATCCCTGTTTAGTACTTCTGTGAATAATATTTGCCAGTACCTTTCACCATTCACTGTAATAACTCTCTCATTTACATGCAAAAGCTTTCAGGTGTAAGTCCCTGTAAAGTTGATATGAATAATTTCGAGGGAAAAATTGTTCCAGGGCCGGGTATCGAATCCGGGACCTTTGGTTAAACGTACCAACGTTGGTATTCTCTCATTTTCATCCTGAAGAAAGTAAGGACCAATGATGACTCAAGCAGAAACAGCACACCACAGGTCACCTTTTCACAGAGTATTGTCCGTTCATGTAGTGCCTAGAGTAGACAACGTTTCGGATCAGAAACTAATATTAACAGACAGTAAATTTGTTAAATAATCTTAGACTTGTGATATTATAAATTTTAATACTCTTAGATAACCTACAAAACGAAACAATTGGATTTATCCTTCTTCTATAGTGGTCATGTAAATAGGGTGAACTGCATAATGGTTGGCACCGTTAAGACATCTTCCATCATTCTTTCACTACTATACTGATCTGAATGTCTTTATAGGCAAATGTCATTATGGAAATGGAAAAGGGAAAGTCTAATGGATGCAGTGATACATATTTGAAAGTTTATTGAATTTATATTCAATTAATAAAAATCGATTGTTTTGAAAATTCTGAAAATCGCAGTCATTGGCACTTGAATATATAGCTATTGGCACCAATTTCTACAGTCATTGGCACCCAAAAAGAGCGTAATATTCGGAACTATCCATTTGATACTATTAAAAGAAAAACACTTTTAACACACAGCATGATGCAAATATAAAGACCATTTAACAAATTTATTAACTTATTTCATTACGATTTTCATTCTGTGTCTTCGGAGCCCTCACCCATCCAATTAGGAGAACTATCAGCATACTGGAAACACTTGTGGCAAACATAGGAATCATCGTCTTCTGGTAAAGGCATGTGTATTTTGTGTTCATCTGGTACACATTTTCTTTGAAAAAGTTTTTTACATAGTAAACACTCTAAGTCATTCGGTATCAGTTCGTTCTTCAGTAATCTCTTCTGTGGGATCTTGTGGTGCCGTCCCCAGGAAAGAGTAAATGAGTCTTTTGAGAGCAAGTTCTGCTTTATTAACTCCTTCTTTTGTTTTGAGTTCTGTGGACCTTATGTTTGTGGCTCTGTGTTTCCCAAGGCATTTTGTGAAATCAATATTCTTCGGATTCCATGGAAACAATCCACAAGTACGAAATCCTTGTGTCAAAACAATCAAATTCATTGCTATTGCATGAACATACTTGACACTACGATAATGTACAGGCGTAGAAGTGATTGAAAAGAAAGTTCACTAAACATAGGTCGGCAGGAATTCATCTCCAAATCAATCCTGGAGTCGTTTACAGAGAAAGTAAAGGTGAACTTCTGTGGACAAGGCTATTGTTTGAGATTTTCTCGGGTTTCGCACGCTTCCATACATTGCAACATCTCACTGCCTAATAGTATCACGCGTGTAATCAATTCGGGGATATTTTCATATACTTAATGGTGTTCCCCAAGGATATGTTCTTGGCCCTGTTTTATTTTTAATCCTGATCAATGACTCATCTTTTATATAAATTATAATTCTGGTCTTTTTGCCTATGTTAACAATAACGCACTCCAATTCCTGCACCATATAGACCAGGGATGTCGAACAGCACTCTCGAGCTGTGAACTGAAGAGCCTTCACTCCTTCCTTACCGTGCAGCGGTTGAACACAGGTAGCAGGCAGACCGGGCGAATGATAGTAAACAAAAGCGAAACTACTAGTGCGGAGGCTAGTACTTTGATAATTTTTATACATCTTACTAATTTTTAGGAGGTCATTTTAGATTTGCACTTGAAAAATTTGATTAACGAAGAATGTAGATCTGGACATGAGGATGGATGGATGATGATACTGGATCATTCATGAATGTTGTTCGTTAGTGGCAAAAATAAATCATCATAATAATGTTGCTAATTCATGTTTAAAATATCACCTTTATGTGTAGGCCTATGTGTTGTAGCAGTGCAAGTTCAAAAACGTAAACTGTTTTGATGTATAAAATTAATTAACCTTACTATGACTTGAAATTTGTTGATAGTTTTTGTTACAGATTCAAAAATATCTTCTTCTCGAGTTCGGTCCTTTAGTAAAATGACATCTACAAGATCTTAATGAACAATGAAATCTGAATCGACATCTCTTATGAATATAGCTAGCTGCGCCGTATCTTTGCGGTCGGTACTTTCATCAAGAGCTAGTGCATAACAAGAAAAATTTTAATTCTTGCTATCAGTTGTCCGTCAAGTTATCTCCCATTTCTGACATGCGCTCAGCAACAATATTACGGGACAAACTTAGAGATTTAAAAACATTCCAGATATATCTCTTTTGCCTTTTCACGAGCGGAACCGGATAATTTTTCTGCTTCATAAGCTTCAGCATGCATTGAATTAAAGTGCCTTTTAATATTATTATGGCGTATGTATCAAAGTTTCTTTCTACATATTAAGCAATGCGCCTTTCCGCCCTTTAAGATAAAGAAATGTTTATCTATCCATTGACTATTGAAACATCGTTCCATATCCATACCAGCCGCCAGAGTTGATAAACACACTGCGTACAGAACACTGCTACAGTAAGGGTAGACTGACCTCACCGCTCCAGCTCAGGTAGTAAGCAGTACCTAATCGTTTCACAGCTTGAGAGCGCTGTTCGACATCCCTGATATAGACTCTGTACGCTCGTAAACGCGATTTCTTTACTGCTATGACGCGTGCCATAAGAGTAGCCTGTCTCCTGGCTTAATCGACGCAACGATTTCTTTGGCGAGTTCAGTAAACATTCTCGAACATCGTCCACACAAGCTTGAGACATTGCAGATCTTTGTTTTCCTCTCTCGCTAAGAAGCGAGGCAATAGCCTCCCTCTTTCCCACTATCGATAAAATTGTTGTCTTGGTTGGGACATTACGGACACCGAATTCTGTTCGAAACGTCCTTTACATTTTAACTAATGAATTTGTCATCCAGTATGTTTTCAGCACAAAAACACGCTGTGGAAGTGAGTACTGCATGTTTGCGATATTGCGCCTAACTTTCACTACATACGTTTCGCAACAATAGTCAATATCAACTATGGTATCAATATAAATTTTCCCACAACTACAGATGTTATAGCGATTTCCAAATATAAATTCTCTTTCAGGCACAGATATATCAATTTCCCAATATAAATTCTCCCACAACCACAGATATCATAGCTATTTCCAAATAAATTCTCTTTCAATTCCACCACAGATATCATAGCAATTTCCAAATATAAATTCTCCTACAACCACAGATATCATAATTCTCCTACAACCACAATTTCCGAATATAAATTCTCCCACAACCACAGATATCATAGCTATTTCCAAATATAAATTCTCCTACAACCACAGATATCATAGCAATTTCCGAATATAAATTCTCCTACAACCACAGATATCATAGCAATTTCCGAATATAAATTCTCCCACAACCACAGATATCATAGCTATTTCCAAATATAAATTCTCTTTCAGCCACAGATATCATAGCAATTTCCCAATA
Organism: Periplaneta americana; assembly: GCA_025594305.2. NCBI lineage: Eukaryota > Metazoa > Arthropoda > Insecta > Blattodea > Blattidae > Periplaneta > Periplaneta americana. The sequence continues at coordinate 183,968,875 of JAJSOF020000005.1, read as the reverse complement.
TAAATTGTTCTATAGCCACAGCTATCATAGCTATTTCCAAATATAAATTCTCTTTCAGCCACAGATATCATAGCAATTTCCGAATATAAATTCTCCTACAACCACAGATATCATAGCAAATTCCGAATATAAATTCTCCTACAACCACAGATATCATAGCAATTTCCGAATATAAATTCTCCTACAACACAGATATCATAGCAATTTCCGAATATAAATTCTCCTACAAAAACAGATATCATAGCAATTTCCGAATATAAATTCCCCTACAACCACAGATATCATAGCAATTTCCCAATATAAATTGTCCTATAACCACAGATATCATAGCTATTTCCAAATATAAATTCTCTTTCAGCCACAGATATCATAGCAATTTCCCAATATAAATTCTCCCACAACCACAGATATCATAGCTATTTCCAAATATAAATTCTCCTACAAATATAAATTCTCTTTCAACCACAGATATGATGGCAATTTCCCAATATAAATTATCCTTCAGCCACAGATATCATAGCAATTTCCGAATATAAATTCTGCTACAACCACAGATATCATAGCAATTTCCCAATATAAATTCTCCTACAACCACAGATATCATAGCTATTTCCAAATATAAATTCTCTTTCAGCCACAGATATCATAGCAATTTCCGAATATAAATTCTCCCACAACCACAGATGTCATAGCGATTTCAAGTTTATACTCACTCCCATAGAGAAATTATAATCCATTAAAATTGTAGAGGTTTATATAGGTCGTTCTGTATTACGATAAAGTACGATTTTATGTACAATTTAATGTGGATTGTTGGGTTTCTGCGTGGAACGTGGGGTACAGCAGTTATACCAGCGGCCTGGTTGATTCCAAGACGTTATGATCAGGTGGCGCGGGTTCTTATATGACCAGAGATTGTGACTGGCAGGATCCCCGGGGATAGACCAGGAAGTCAGGAGCAGGGAAGTGTGAAATGAAGGTTTGAACCTGCGCGGGTGTGATGGATGTCCTGCACCGGGGAGTGTCTCAATGAATTCACGACTCGCTCGAGGCGAATCCGTCATGTGTGAGACACCAGCTGCGGTGCACACCCGTGTGTCGCTCTTCGTAACTCTAAACAACTCATCTCTAAGTGTGTGATGTATTTCAGGCAATGGTAATTCTTTATTTAACATTCCTATTCAACTGACGTGCAAGCGGCGTGCCATGCTTTTCTATAAGCTTCCTGCCACGTAAGGTTATTCATGGTATACTTAGGGCCGTATTCATAAACGAGACTTTGGATGAAGACTTCCCAAATTCGACTTTCGTAGTAAAGTTTAACTTTGTTAAAAGTCCTATTCATAGACAATACTTCTGAGACTTTGACTTTGGTAAGTCGAGATTTGACGATCTTGTTCTAATGATGGCAATCAAAATCACTGCCTTCTAAACGATTTAAATTAATAGATAGTTGAAATAGAGTAGGCATTGCCACAATGAAAGCCATCTTTTGAGTCACAAATCAATGAAACAATTGAACATCGGTACATGTTAAACAATTGTTAACCGTTCTTGCAGCTTTGCATAAGAATAATATTATTCGAGGGCTTATTGTGAAACTAAATTAAGTACAAAAATTGACATTTTTAGGTCTTTACACCAATCGATAATAATTTGTTCTTTTACCTGGCTACAAAAAATGGTAACCCAGTTCGAACAGTCTTGTATATAACATAATTCGTAACTACAAAACATGATGGTATAGTTTATCTTGAAATAGTATTGCCTGTTAAGAATTTTGTTGTGAATAAAACATCTATTGTAGTTACATTAGTTTCATATTAAGCCCTGAAATTATTTCATTGTAAAATAATTTTGTTCTGAAGATATGGAAGATAAGATTCCACCAATGACAGACTATGAAAGAGAGATATTATCCTGCTGACAGTTGGCAGAGTTATTCCCTGCATGTCTGCAGAAACTATTTAAAATTATCTGAAATCAACATGCAGACAACATTATGATGACCGCAAGGATTATAAATTAACTGCATTTCCAACTGTATAACCTATAATATAAAATTAAATAGTAAGAATCAATATTAAGCTATTAATCCTTACGTATAGCGTAAAATCGGGATGAAATAAGTTGTATTATTTATTGGTGGAACAGATAATCCTCTTCGATTATTCATCAATGAAAGTTGAAACATGACGAGGATATTTAATACTGTCTATCAAATCTGTATCTTGATTTCAATTTATAATCTATAATAATAAGCTAAGGAATATGAGCATCTTTAATAATGTTCTAGATGTCAATATTCTCGGCAAATTCAACAATTTTCCAAATATCAGCCATTTTCCTTATGTCCACGAACGAAAGTCAAAGTCAAAGTCTAGATTTTCGGCGACTTCGAAGTAAAGTCACGATTGAAGTTTACTTTCGTCAAAGTGTCGACTGTGAATAGGAAAATGGAGACTTTGTACTTTCCAAAGTCAACTTTGGTCCGAAGTCTCGTCTATGAATACGACCCTTAGTGGATATATTGTTGATAAATTGGATATCCATTTTTACTGCAGTCCAGCAGCTTGTGGAGATATGTGTACATCCGACGTGTGCACGGCGTTTCAGATCATATACTTCTTTTCATATATTGCCATCTAGTGGCCATACTCAAGAAGTGTGCTGAGTGATCACTGTGAAATCTGTGGAATAAAGTCTTATGAATATTTTAAGTATCTTTCTTCGTAGCAGATGTGGAAATAAATCCGTCTTTTTCTTTTAAAATATTTACATCCCCAATTATTTTACTTGGGTTCGATAAAAAGTAATGGCAACAGTTCGATATTTCTGACATGGCTTTATTCACAGGTGTACAACATTTACGTACCTTCTATACAGGGTGATAAAAAAGGGGCATAATTTCAGGTATGTATTTCCCACATGTAGACAATCAAAATATTTCATTACAACATGTGTCCGGAAATGCTTTATTTCCGAGGTATGGCCTTCACAACATTGAAATTCACCGGAACCATACCTCATGTTTTAGAAGACACTCTACTGATCAATCGTCAACACATTCATTTCTTGCATGATGGCGCTCCTGCACACTTCAGTCGTACGGCTCGCCGGTATTTGTACCGAACGTTTCCTGATCGATGGATAGGTAGAGGTGGCCCAATTGCTTGGCCTCCACGCTCACCTGATCTGAACCATCTCGATTTCTACTTGTGGGGCCATTTAAAATCATTGGTTTATTCGTCTCCGGTGCCTGATTTGGAATCCCTTCGGAATCGAATTGTGGCATGTTCTGAGGACATACGCAATACTCCTGGAGTTTGGGATCGTGTTCGCAGGTCAATGAGACATCGATGTGAGGTCTGTATTCAAGCAGGAGGTGGACATTTTGAACATCTTCTGTAATGACAACGACCTGCGGAAAGAAAAACGTTCAGGTGAATTTCAATGTTGTGAAGGCCATAACTCGGAAATGAAGCATTTCCGGACACATGTTGTAATGAACTATTTTGATTGTCTACACGTGGGAAATACATACCTGAAATTATGCCCCGTATTTTTTAAACACCCTGTATAGTCGCCCCCCCTTATTTATTACCTTTTGCCAAATGTTTGGAAGGCGTCGTACACCATCAGCGCGTCCATCTTTGTTGATGTTCCGTATTGACCGCCCTAAAGCACGGATAAGTTCATCTCTGGTATTGTACCGGGTCCCTCGCAGTGGTTCTTTCACTTTGGTGAAAAGATCGTAATCGCAGGGATCATATCGGGTGAGTACGGAGGATGTTCCAGAATCTCCCATTGCCAGCGACGCAAGAGGTCCTTGACACCAGCAGCGGTATGACTCTTTGCATTATCATGAAGAATGATGGGGTTCTGTACCACCAAGTGTCGTCGTTTTCTCCTGAGGGCTGGACGAAGGTGCTGCTGCAGGAACCTCCAGTAGTAGTCCGCGTTTACCGTCTGTCTTGGAGGTACAGCGTGGTGCAGTATTACCCATCAATGTCATACGCCACAATGAACATCACCTTCACAGCACTTCCAACAAGGCCTTCCCGAAACGCTTTAACCCATCGTGCAACTGTGCGATATGGCAACGCTGCATCGCCACATCCTTCACGCAGTCCCTGAAAACATTCTTGTGCACTACGATCTCGTGTCACTTCAATTCTGACCCAGAAACGTTGCTCTAGTTTTGTAAACATGATCGTAGGGCGCTCGGACTATCCCTATGAAAGTCAACGTTCTACACACTGCAGTAGATTGACAGAGTAGGGGAAGGTGTTGTACCTTGGGTCAGTTGTGCCTTGGGTCATTCATCATTTCTCTGCCATCTGTGTTTTGAAAAATTAAATATTACAATCAAGTTACATATTTGTACACAAGAGTCCTCTCACAAAGCTTGGTGATCTTCAGATACAGTGGTTTGCTTTCTTTGTGAAAAATTTGTTTTTGATCTCAGAAAGTATTTTGTTTGTAGTGTGTTCTTAATTTTTTTACGGGGCTGTGTTATAATTCAAGACATTTCCAATAGTAAGATAAGATCTTTGTCTCTTTATTGTTCGAATTGTATATTAGATTATTGTCAGAATATAACCTAACTTTTTAAACATGATGTTCAGTTCACAATGAGCAGTAGTTGTACCTCGGTCCACTTGAAGCGTTGTACCTTGGGTCGACCCAAGGTACAACATTGAACTGATGATGAGCAGAAGTGTACAAATCATTATAAATTATTAGTTAATTTAATACTAACGGACACACCAGAAAAAGAAGAAATTGAAAGAAGTAGACTAAAAAAGAAAAACCCAGTACCGGTAAAGAAAACAAAGAGGCAGCTTTACAGAGAAGAAACTTCAGAAGAAGAACAAGACATTGATGAATTAATATTACAGGATTTCAGTGATGGTGACCTAACAACTTTGCTGGAAAAAGAGAATGCTGATGACGATGATGATGGAAACTCTGAAGAAGGCATAAGAGAAGGAAATTATACACTTGTCCGTTTTGCTGGAAAGAAGAAAGTTTCACATTACATAGCAAAAGTGTTGAGTGTTGATGAAGAAGAGTGTGAAGTCCAATTTCTGAAAAAACTTCCTGACTCCAACAAGTTTGTTATGGCGAAAGATGATGAATATAGTGTGCCTTTAAGTGACATAGTCATGAAGCTACCACCTCCCTACCAACAAGATTAATCTAAGAGACAAACTTCCCAACTACAATTCGCAGTTGATTTCAGTAGTTATGATGTTAAGTAGATTGATTTTGTGTTTGTTATCTGCTTAAAATGCATTATTGCATGAACATGTTGCAAAGGAATTGTATCTTTAATTTGTTTCCTATTATATTCCAGAAGTTTCGTGATTTTTAGATATGTACACTTTGCATTCATATTTAAGTTTATCCACAATTTGTATTCTTGTTTCTTTTCTTGTAGGCTAAATTTATAATGTGACCCAAGGTAAAACATCGGGTGACCCAAGGTACAACCTCATGTTGTACCTTGGTCCATTATACTTGTATACATTTAATTGAATATAAAAATTATCAGAGTAATTAAATTCGTAAATAAAGATTACCAATGATATCTCAAAGAGTAGTTTCATCTTATTTTATAATTTGGACAACCTAATAATCATAATATGGTAAAAATAGAAACTAAATGTAAAAATGACCCAAGGTACAACACCTTCCCCTACTGTCGCCGCTGCCTGCACTAACTCATCTAACAGTCCTTGTTCATGTCCATACAGCTGGCAACTCTCGAACGCACCATCGTCACGTGACAGCAGTGTTGCCATTACTTTTTATCCAACCTATGTATGATCGTCCACGGTCACTTTAACAGACTCTGGAATTCAAACGAGGGAATGAGAGTCTAGTATTTTATCAATGTTTCTCAGTAAGGGATTCTTTGTTATAATTTTTATTATGATTATTATTAGTGTGTCGTTATCTGATATAGCAAGTGAACCGCAAATAGTGTCATTAATTTCGTAGGGTTATTCTTTGAGATAATTCAAACGAAAATGTTTAATACGAGTACAATTTTGTTCATTTTTTTCGAGTTAATTGTTTTATATGAAACATTTCATAACGTGTTTTGAGAAAGTCATTGATTGAATTCCCAATATACTCAGTTTAACAGAGAAGTGTTTTATGATAGTAAATTATTAAAATAATTTCAGTTTTGTCCTTTAAATGTGGATAAATTTCATACGAATAAATGTAAATTTTCGTTCTTCAAAGGAATTTTACAATGTTACATATGTTCGGATCAATGAAATTTGCGTAGTAGTTAAACAGGGATTTAATGTAAAAATTATACAGGGACATCATTTTATTTTTACTAACATTTTTAATATTAACCTGGCTATACCTTTGGATTAATGATTGAGACGCGGAAACACCGTTTGCTACCTCTTTCCACGACTGGAGTTCGATGATACTGGCGTAAAATACAAACAAATCACTTTACTAGGTACAGGAGGGAAGAAAAGTAGTTCATCCATTTACGTAAACTAGGAAATATAGCAATTTTGAGTGTGATAACTTTCATTAGGTTTTGTTTAATCAAAATACAGTACAGTGTTAACAATGAGTGAGTTATCAATGCGGACGTATTCATTATGCAGTGTATATTATACTGTCTACAGCACATTAGCGTACAATATAGAGAATGAAGTTAAAATGAAAAATAATCATAATATGGATATTTAAACACATTTTTAAAATGGTTGCCGTTTATTTCGATACAGGCTTCAGTTCTTTTGTGCATATTATCGCCCTATAGACTATTGCATCTAATTCCAATTACCAGTTTCGTCCTTCATACTTAGTAACTCATGTTGAAATAATTCTGTACCTAATCTATAAAAGAGTACCTTACGTACTGTAAATTCAATCTTCACTTCTGCCCGACCCGCACAGATAAAATTACTCAGACATACTATCTACTGTCCGTCCAAGTGGTTATGTCGCAGGATCGTAGAAAGGGGGAAATCACGTGACAGTTAATTACTTAACGAGGGCCTTTTATTTAAGTTATTTCAAACAGTTGTATAATATTGCGCAGACGTCCAATCAATTCCTAAGAGAAATTAATGTTTTCGGAAAAGAGCTAAGAAAGCCAGCCACTAGTCTTTGCAGTGGAGCGAGCAGAAGCTGGTGGGGGAAATCGGGATGCGAGTAGGCAAACGGACGACAGTACCTGTGCGAAAATATGATTCAATATTGGAAGTTTTCGTCACTGGAAAACGCGAACATATTTTGAAACGTACTATAATCACTAACTCAGTACTGCGGTCTTGATTCTGTGTGGATGACAGTTGGAACTTCGTTAGTAGAAGGGGTGGGAGTGAAGTACATTCAAAAACTCAGGTACAATAAAAGTTGAAGTAAAAATAAAATGATGTCCCTGTACTTGGTAGTAAGGTTGAGTTTATAAATTATAATTGAGGATAACTATCTTCCATAGTTTTGTAGATTAATGGAGGTCATGAAAACTGGTTCCAGCTAATCAGAAAGCGACAATCCAATGCCCCAACTCTCATTGTAAAGGGACTGTATCCTTCCTGGGTCTACTCTGCCATCTATACGACATACAGTATGTATCCATGATTGCAGAGTGAAGAATCGTGTGAGTCGTTCGTTTACGATTCAAAAGAATACTTGGAATCATATCTCTTATATAATCATAATCTCTTGTCACTAGAGAGTTCTTGAAATTTATATTTTCCCTGCCGTTCATAAAATATTTTGATATGATACCTCTTGCACAAAAAGGGGAGCTCTATAACTGAAACTTGATTAATATATTTCAGTATTACAGTATTTGTATTCATCCTGGTAATAATGAACAGTTTGACTCGTAGACATTTTGTTTTTGCAGCTTTAACTTCCCATGATTGTACGAGAAGATTCGAAGAGAACGGCAGTTACGTAGACTTTCGGCTCCCCCTACTACCAATAATGCACAACACAATGTCAATATGGCGGTTGCTGTCGTCTGCGATACAACGAACTTTTCTGTTGATTTTCGAGTTCGTCATTTTTTCCTGGTTATTATATGCTTATTTAAGTTGTGTTAACTCTCGCTAGTGGTTTTATATTTTATTTTATCCGTCTTAGTATTTATTTTATTATTGTAAATATTTTTGTTTTATTACTATTATTATTACTATTATTATTATTATTATTAATATTATTATTAATGAATTATTTTGTATTACAATATTTGTATCATTTCTGTCACGATTATGCTATTATTATTATTATTATTATTATTATTATTATTATTATTATTATTATTGTTATTATTATTATTATTTTATTATTATTGTTATTATTATTATTATTATTATTATTATTATTATTATTATTATTCTTACACAACTTACAAATGGCTTTTAAGGAACCCGAAGGTTTTTGCCGCCCTCACATAAGCCGCCATCGGTCCCTATCCTGTGCAAGATTAATCAGTCTCTATCATCATATCCCACCTCCCTCAAATCCATTTTAATTATCATCCCATCTACGTCTCAGCCTCTCTAAAGGTGAAAGAGTGATGGAACGGTTGGAAAAATTCTCTCCGGCGCCGGGATTTGAACCCGGGTTTCAGCTCTACGTGCTGATGCTTTATCCACTAAGCCACGTCCGGATTTTTCTCCGTTCCATCACTCTTTCATCGATGATGACGCAGAATAGAAGCATGGAAATATCATATGTACTTCGGTACATCAAAATATATATGATATGCGTAATAAATCACTTTGTGATTTAAGACGGCGCCCATACCGTCGGATCCCGGCCAATCAGTCACTCATCTGAGTGCACCTCAACACATGAATGGACTTCGGTCCTGCGTTCATAGACATCTATGACGTAGTGGAGGGCGGCCACTAGAGGGAACCCAAGAGATGGAGCTTAATCTGTTGACGATTCTGACCGGCGTCGGGGTTGTATTCGGCGTGGCTTAGTGGATAAAGCATCAGCACGTAGAGCTGAAAACCCGGTTCAAATCCCGGCGCCGGAAGAATTTTTAATCCGTTCCATCACTCTTTCATCATATGATGACGCACAATATCTGCATGGAAATATCATCCCATGTACTTCGGTACATCTACTCTCTAAAGGTCTTTTTCCTCCGGTCTCCCAACTAACACTCTATATGCATTTCTGGATTCGCCCATACGTGCTACATGCCCTGCCCATCTCAAACGTATGGATTTTAAGTTCCTAATTATTATTATTATTATTATTATTATTATTATTATTATTATTATTTCTATCATCAGCATTATTATTTGATCCCTGTAAAATTTATGTAGACTACTGGACTGTACCCGAGCACGAGCATATGCTCATTTCGGGTATCCATACATATGCATTCATTTGAAATGTAAATTGTAAATAAATTTGAATTTGAATTTGAATATACAAATATCAATTCTGAACAAACCGTGAACGAATCGTTACAAACGACTGAATCACTGAAAAAGAATCGTGTTGCCCAGCTTCAGGTTCAAACCCTTATAATATTAAGAATGATCTTTCCATTTTTCGACACTATCGATAGTCGCCAGAACTATCGATATTATTGGAAACAATTTTAATATCGATAGTTTCAGCCATAACTATCGATAGTACTATCGACTATCGTCCATCACTAATATGAAAGCCCTGTATATACGAGCCTTCGCTGCTTGATCTCAGTCGAGGCCTGCAGGTGTAGCATGTAAGGCCGGGCCACATGTGAAGATATGCACCGACAAGGTGCGATCCGTGTCTCTGTAGCTGCAGTGCCGACGTCTCAGTCAGTTTGCAATAAATAACTCGACAAACGATGCGACGTCTCTGGCAGGTTTCCAGCCACATAAGTGAATCAGCAGATAAGTGAGTTTAGTCTGACATGCATGTCAGGATCAGCTGACGGCCGATAAGTCACGTGCTAAGGTAGCTCATTGTACCCACTCCATGCTTCCGACCTCCCAGGGGTTCACAAAACTTCCATCATGCTTAGAAACTTCCTTATCAGAACATAAAATGTCCCACGACCTTCTGGCTATACCTTAGAAGTGATTTGCAGCCATGAACTCCTTTATCGAGGTGCAGAGGTTTGGATACTGGGACATCCATTCACAGAGTATCTGGAGTGAGAGTTAGAACAAATTCCTGTAACTAGAGACCGACATATCATGAAGAAAATTTACCAGATTATGACATTTATTTTCACCTTAACTTTTTATCTTTGCTCTAGATCTAAAGTATGCAATTAGGAAAGTCCAGGATAACAGAGAGGGTTTCGAATTGAACGGGTTACATCAGCTGCTTGTCTATGCGGATGACGTGAATATGTTAGGAGAAAATCCACAAACGATTAGGGAAAACACGGGAATTTTACTGGAAGCAAGTAAAGAGATAGGTTTGGAAGTAAATCTCGGAAAGAAAGTATATGATTATGTCTCGTGACAGAATATTGTACGAAATGGAAATATAAAAATTGGAAATTTATCTTTTGAAGAGGTGGAGAAGTTCAAATATCTGGGAGCAACAGTAACAAATATAAATGATACTCGGGAGGAAATGCCTGTTATTATTCGGTTGAGAAGCTTTTATCATCCAGTCTGCTGTCAAAAAATCTGGAAGTTAGAATTTATAAAACAGTCATATTACCGGTTGTTCTTTATGGTTGTGAAACTTGGACTCTCACTTTGAGAGAGGAACAGAGATTAAGGGAACGCACAGGTGAAATTACTAAATCTTAGAGTTTTCATTTTTTTCTCAAAGACCAAGGACACTAGAATAAAATTATGTGACACGTTTCCTTATTAAGATGAAATAAATGGCAGGAATTTTTTCAATGTGATTTTCTTTAATTTTCGGCGTGTGGAACCATTTATATATTAATTTAATTAATTTATATATAAATGGTTCACACACGTCGAAATTAAAGAAAATCGTTGAAAAAAATGCAAAGAAAATCACGTTGAAAAAAAAACTGTAAGAATTCCTGTTCCCTTAAGGATTTTTGAGAATAAGGTTCTTAGGAAAATACAGAACTGCAAGCATTGTATTCTTCACCTGACATAATTAGGAGCATTAAATCCAGACATTTGAGATGGGCAGGGCATGTAGCACGTACGGGCGAATCCAGAAATGCATATAGAGTGTTAGTTGGGAGGCCGGAGGGAAAAAGACCTTTAGGGAGGCCGAGATGTAGATGGGAAGATAATATTAAAATGGATTTGAGGGAAGTGGGATATGATGATAGGGAATGGATTAATCTTGCTCAGGATAGAGATCAATGGCGGGCTTATGTGAGAGCGGGAATGAACCTTCGGGTTCCTTAAAAGCCAGTAAGTAAGTATGTCATTCATTAGTTACTTCTTTTATCATAGACCCATTCTCTTTATTTGTAAACCGAAAAAAATAATAAAAACATTCAAACCAACACAACTGTAGTTGCATTCCCGAAAGTGGGTGACGTATTCTGTGTGTCCGTGTATCTCTGATACAGTACAGAATTTTATTTTCTGTATCATCATACCCTAATAAAATGTCAGATAATATCATCTATCGCTCTGAAAGACTCTCTGATTCATAGTGGAGGCTTAATATCTGACCAGGTCACTTGAAATGGAAATACGTTTGAAGGGAAATTAAAAGAAATGAATCGGACGAAGCGATTTCGTACAGTATGAGATTCACTGCTCTCTCTATTGACCTGCTACTCTCAGGGTTTCAGGTCCGAATGTACTAGAAAAGTCAGATCCCAAGTCGCCCAAAGATACATTTGGATCAATAAAGTGCAGCAGACATTGCATTTTTCTGAGAGATAACAGTGGATTCTCGATTCACATTTATTCATGAATTTATCGAGGACAAACGTACAGGTTCTCTGATAAAACTGTGTCGTGGGATATGGCTCAGAGTAGAGGAACACGGGGACAAAAGAAAATAAACTGAATAGGGGTTAGAAACGGCAGCGCAGAGAGGGGAAGATTTTTGTAAAAGTCAAAAGGCGAAGAGGGTTTATTTAACATGGCTATTTGGACCAGCCTGGTGTGAGTAAGAAGTCTCTGGATACCCATGCAGCGGGGCTTTATGAACCTCTTCCTCCTGCCATTATCTGCTTTTTCCATCTACTACTAGCATTTGTGTTTATTTGTGCGTCTGCTGTTGAGGTTCAAGTGTTTTTAGTATGAACAACTTCTGTGTGTTCATGTCACCAACTTGCGAGGTTTTCTTTTTTTATGTTCTTTTAAACGAAATGAGACCTTTGCAACTCTTCAGTGATGGACAAAAAGTAACTTTTATGGTTTCTGTGGCACAACTACTTTGCTAATTAAATCACTGGTTTTAACGTTCAGTACAATTCATACAAAACCTTCCATGCTACAGAGCCCATTCACAGCCAACATTCTCTATAAATTAGGGCCAGTCAGCGTGAATATGGTACAGATGCAATAATAAGTTTAAATAACACATCAAGACAGAAACGTTACGATATATCGAAGCAGATAATTTTGCTTTAAAATACAAAGTCTGTAATGTTATTTGTGGATTTAAAGAATTACGTCATTTTAATAATCTTATTTTCAACTAGCCGTACCCGTGCGCTCCGCTGCACCCGTTAGAAATAAATATAAAGTAATTACATAATTAAAATAGGACATTTGATCCAGGGAACATTCATGTTTGATATAAGGATAAATCGTTTATTATGTTACTTAATTTAAATTGTATTTTCATAATTAAAATGCGATCATTTTGATCCAGAGACCACTCATTTGGTCATAAAAATTATTTTAGGAAATACAGGAAACGAATGTACAGAATAGCCTATAAAGTTTTCTGTGCATAAGAAGCTATTTTAATCTTACTTGTCCTCGATTCACTCAGAAGTTACTGTAATAACATTATAGCATTATGTCCATCTAGAGAAACTACACTTTCCAATGGGGAATTAATAATTAATTATACAAATCGGTTAATTTAGCTCTGATATTACTTCATAAAAACACAGAAACACTATCTGTACGCTAGCTTTCATAGCTTTCGATTGTTGCTGTCCAAGGCCGCTAATAGACGAAGTCATTTGTTTTTTAATTCATTACACGGCCGTAGATGGCAGTTATTTTAATTTTAAAACTCATTTATCTCATTAAATATCAGCCCTATTAAACTTTTTCAAGGAATAAAACTTATCGGAAATTATTTTTAAAGAAACTTTTGTTATGTAACATTTTTCACAAAACGCAATAATAAGCGAGATATTTCGATTTATTTATTTCAATCCCCCTTATAACCCCCCTTTTAAATAATGTATTTTGAATGCCATATAGCCTAAAATCTAAGTTACAATGAACTTAATTTATATTCCAATTGTCATCGAAATCCGTTCAGCCATTATCGCGTGAAAAGGTAACAAACATACAGACAGACAGACATACAAACAAAAATTTCAAAAAAGCGATTTTCGGTTTCAGGGTGGTTAATTGTATATGTTAGGACCAATTATTTTTGGAAAATCGAAAATTACCAGAAAATTTTCGGCTAAAGATTTATTATTAGTATAGATGTAGACAAAACTTCATGATTTTTTGTAACAATATTAATTTTTCAGATCTGGTATTTAAATGTTATAACATTAACCTTAAATTTTCCTTAAGGGAAGACTTCACTGAAAATCATGAAAATTTTTCAATTTTTTTTTTATATTCAGAATTTATATTTTCATACCCCAAATGGATTCAGCTCAATTCTGATTACAAATACTCGTATGTTTACACTTTTTAAATTAAGGCTGGAAGGGGGTGTGGAATTTAAAGAGCTGTCAAAATTGTTTTTCATCGAAGGATTCTTGTTTAAAATTTCTGATTACAAATCCAGTAACTTTTGTTGGCTCCCTGAACTTACTAGATGAATGTAGGGGAAGAGAATATTAATTTACATAAATATTCACTTTATTTTCAAATCTATTTTTCTGTGTTCATTTTTGTTGATTCAACACCAACGTTCTTATGCCAAATATTAATCAATCTGGATGAAATTTTTAATGCAAGTATTTATGAGGTAGCTGCATGTTTCTATGCATTTATTTTGTGAGAAATGCTGCTAGTTTATTTTCTTAAGAAAAATATTAATATTATTGTTCCACTAACTCATTTAAAATTTGCACGTTTATCTCCTTTATTTTTAAATTTCATGTTGAAGTTTTCCGATAAGCTATTAATGTTTGACTATAATTATATGTGTACAAAACCACCTTTGCTTATCATAAAATAAATAAATTTTCATTAACGTTTTCGATACTTGTGTATCATCTTCAGTTGTGAAGTGTTAGATTAATATGATGAAAACCTTGCCTATTAGATGGAACTTAATGTGGTAATGTTCGGGTCATATTAGTGTGGTTGCTTGGTCTTAACTTAGGTTGATCTATGATAAACATGCTATGTTAGGTTAAATCACTGTAAATCATGTGATATAATCTAAAATATATAAAAATAAAACTGTTTAAGAATTGTAACCACTATTAGCGTAGTTATTGAAATGTGAACACTTTGTATAAACACTTTAAAAGTTTAAATCACTTTGAACATATGTTGGCTGTGTTTGCCGATTTAAAGTTCGTTGAATAGGGCAGTTTCTGTTGATCTTGATGTTTGACGTTGAACTAAAGCGCAGTGTCGTTTTGTCACTAACATGTTTATATTTTGTGGAATGCGTGATGTTAAGACGTTTCATCCAATTGTAGTTGATAAAATTGATGTAAATCGTAGATATATTACTGATACAATATGGAGGTTGTCAGGTCCATAAATTTAGTACAGCCTGACGTGTCTGTAACAATGTGAATAAATATTAATAAATTGATTTGAAAATTTAGCTGGTATTGTATTAATTTTGGTTAAAACTGCTTGGGGCAAACACAGCCAACATTTGTTCAAAGTGATTATAAACTTTTAAAGTGTTTATACAAAGTGTTCACATTTCAATGACTACGCTAATAGTGGTTACAATTCTTAAACAGTTTTATTTTTATATATTTTAGATTATATCACATGACTTGCAGTGATTTAAATCGGCAAACACAGCCAACACATGTTCAAAGTGATGTAAACCTTTAAAGTGTTTATACAAAGTGTTCACATTTCAATAACTACGCTAATAGTGGCCACAATTCTTCAACAGTTTTAATTTTTATATATTTTAGATCATATCACATGGCTTGCAGTGATTTAAATCGGCAAACACAGCCAACACATGTTCAAAGTGATGTAAACCTTTAAAGTGTTTATACAAAGTGTTCACATTTCAATAACTACGCTAATAGTGGCCACAATTCTTCAACAGTTTTAATTTTTATATATTTTAGATCATATCACATGGCTTGCAGTGATTTAAATCGGCAAATACAGCCAACACATGTTCAAAGTGATGTAAACCTTTAAAGTGTTTATACAAAGTGTTCACATTTCAATAACTACGCTAATAGTGGTTACAATTCTTAAACAGTTTTAATTTTTATATATTTTAGATCATATCACATGGCTTGCAGTGATTTAAATCGGCAAATACAGCCAACACATGTTCAAAGTGATGTAAACCTTTAAAGTGTTTATACAAAGTGTTCACATTTCAATAACTACGCTAATAGTGGCCACAATTCTTCAACAGTTTTAATTTCTATATATTTTAGATCATATCACATGGCTTGCAGTGATTTAAATCGGCAAATACAGCCAACACATGTTCAAAGTGATTTAAACCTTTAAAGTGTTTATACAAAGTGTTCACATTTCAATAACTACGCTAATAGTGGTTACAATTCTTAAACAGTTTTATTTTATATTTTAGATCATATCACATGACTCTCAGTGATTTAACCTAACATAGCATGTATATCATAGATCAACCTAAGTTAAGTCCAAGGCAACCACACTAATATGACCCGAACATTACCACATTAAGTTCCATCTAATAGGCAAGGTTTTCATCATATTAATCTAACATTTCACATGTGAAGATGATACACAAGTATCGAAAACGTTAATGAAAATTTATTTATTTTATGATAAGCAAAGGTGGTTTTGTACACATATAATTATAGTCATCCTTTATTTTTGTTCCGGTGATCACGGTCTTCGTCTTGTTTGGTTTTTATGTATAACAATTTTAATTTGGACTCACAGAGATTGACGCGAACTTTCAATGTAGTAAGTAAATCGCGTAATGTTGCGCCTCTAGTTAAACATATCTGAAATATTTCTTATAGCTAGGAGGCCCGTAGCTTTGACAGTAGCCTGTATTCCCTCGTACGTAAAGTTTTCAGTGCAAGTAGGCGTCCATGCTAATTTGCAGGATATTTTATTCCACTCAAAAAAGCCGCAGAAACTAATCCTGGGCCAGCAGATTGAAACCTCTCTCGTCTTTACGGCCGGGCTAATGATGATGGCAGATTTCCCTCTTAATTAGAACATCGTAGCCGAGCGCTGAATAGAAGGCTGAGGACGTTCCAGATAATCACAAGTCAGTAATTGATTGGCCTGCCGGACAGACGGGGGCCCCGTGGTCGCCGCACCACCCTACAAATGAGATTGGCGGGGCAACATGGCGGATATTAGAAACATAAAGCATTGGGTTGCAGAGTTACCACAAACATTCACATAAACTTTACAGAACTCTACTTTGAACTGGGATCTTTCAGGAAAAATTATGCATTAACACTTCAGCAAGAAGCTTTTCAGTGGCGGCCAGTTTTCAGTGTCGGACCATCAAGTACAAATCCTAGTAATGCCGCACTTCGATTATTGTGACGTTTTGTTAAGGCCCAATTGTATAAAACTCCCTGGCTAAAGATCAACTTTGATCGTAGATCGGAAAGTGAACCGAGTTCAGACACTTCTTCTAATGTATAAAACTTTTCTGCGATCAAATTACCTTGGTTCAAATGCAATCTAAGTTCACGTGAAAAGGATCTGGCAACATCGCATAAACAGGTGAAATACGTGATGCGCGGACCATGTTATACAGGTTTGTTAGGTGTTGCCAATTTAGCGACTTTAACTCTTTTTCAACAACAATTTCTTTTAACTTTTATATTGCTTAAATAGGAATTTAGTGACCTTTTTAGCACCCCAATAGTGACAAAATTTAGTCTTTCTTTGTTGATAATGAGAAATCTAGCGACTTTACAAATACTTTTTGGCGACTTTCCGTATACTCTGTTGGAGACACTGGTTTTTTGTGCAATGTAAATAAGGCGGACAATAAGAGGAAGGTTGACTGTTCTCCGAGTTGTTAACATGTTATGGTGTTTGATACTGCTAAACATAATAAAGCTTTATAAAACGACAATTTTCGTTTAGTAATACAGTAAATTGAAAATTTATGAATGTACCTGTCATATCCATTAATAATTAATGGTTGTTATAAACATAATATAATTATAGGTTATGTTATTTGATACTGCTGAACACGATAGAACCTTATAAAATATAAGATTGTTTGTGTATTAAGGCAAGAAATTGAAAGAAATATATATAAATGTACCTATCATATCTATTGATATTAATAATAGTGGATATTTTATTTGCACAATCTGTTACTCGTATATTTCAAAGAGAAAAGAAATAACTGAACTTGGATCATCTAACTTAATCGGAGAAATTTCTTCAGTCAAAGTTGACTTTAGTTTGAGACAAATTAATCTCAGATTAGACTTTATACAACACAAAATTCCAAGTTCAGCTGAAACATGGATCAATTTAACCTCCGATCTAAGATTAAATGGTTTATACAATCGGACCTAAGTGACCTAAGTTCTGAACTGTCAGTCAAGTTACAGCGAGCTCAGAATATGTGCGTCAGATACGTGTGCAACATCCGACGATATGATCACATATTACCGTCCTTCGCAAGTCTTTCGTGGCTCCGACTTAAAGAACGCAGAACTTTACACTCTTTGTCTTTACCATTTCGAATTCTGCACATTTCAACACCAAATTACCTTTCGTCTCGTTTCTCTTATCTATACTCTAACCACGACGTAAATACCAGATCACTTAATCTGTGGCGCGTTAAGTATACTTCTTCATAGAACACCTTGTCATCCATCATCTTTTACAGTATCCACCTCGCGTCAATGGAATTCCTTGTCACAAAGTATTTGGGGCTGCAAGACAATAAATACCTTTAAAAACAGCTTAAAAGATAACCTTATTAGCATTTCACTCCAATCATACTGACTTAAACTATCACTGACCACATTGTTACTCCTTTCTTTAGACAACATCCTGATAGTGCTGTATTTTAAAAATTGTCTCATAATAATCTCTTTCTATTACCTAATATTATTTGAAATATATTAACATTCTATGTATTTTAGCTTAATTCTGCTACACAGTTTATTTCAGTGTTTAATTAATAGTTCATAGTATTTTGTTGTTTAATTCTTAAATAACTCTTGTATACATGTAACTCTCATCTAAATCAAATTGTTGAATTCTTTGTAAGTTCATGCATAAGTATATATACTTTTTGCTGGTTGAGTGGAAGAGAAGGCCTTACGCCCTTAACTCTGCCAGCTAAAAAATAAATTATTATTATTATTATTATTATTATTATTATTATTATTAAGGGAGAGGATGTTGTTTTTTTAACTTTTTTCATATTTGGTATAAAATATTAATTTTTCTATGTAGAGAGCTCATAGCTGTGACAACTCAACCAAATAAAAATATTTTGAAAAAAAAAAAAAATTTGGGCCCAAATTTGAAAAAATATATACCCAATGCAGGATTGTACTAAAACCCATATATCTAAACCGTTTTTAAAGATAGAGTCAAACAGTTTTTTGCAATGTATTTGCAAACACATGTTCTCTGTAACAGAATTTTGTTATTAGTCCCTAGTTTGTAAAATAAAAAATTAAAATTTAATAACAATTTTCTGATTTCCTTTCTTGTAAACAAACGGACGTGTTTTTAAAATGAAATCAATTAACAAAATTCAGTTACAGGGAAAAGTTTCCTAATAGTCTAAAGAATGTGTGTTCTAAGTTTCATCCATGTATCTTTAATAGTTCAGAAGTTATATCCATTTTTGTCTGGCAATGTACCAAAAAAAAATGAAGTTACTGGAAACCGATAAAAGCGGGCGTGTGATTTAAAAATCCATAGCGCAGGAAGTTTAAAAATGACGTCTCAACATCCGATAAGGGCACGAATACCCACAAAATGCTATGCAATGCATTACACAAATATTAGAGGGTATTTTAAAGAAAAAATTTTTTTGAAAATTTAATTTACCGGAAATAACAATAAAAGTGGGCGAGTGATTTAAAAATCCATAACGCAGGAAGTTTAAAAATGGCGACTCAACATCCGATAAGGGCACAAATATCCACAAAATGTTATGCTATGCATTTCACACATATCACAGAGTACTTTAAAGATTTTTTTTTTTAATTTACTCATTTTTACCAAAAAATACCATCCTCTCCCCTTAAGAGTAGATGGGAATACTTACTTACTAATGGCTTTTTAAGGAACCCGGAGGTTCATTGCCGCCCTCACATAAGCCCGCGATCGATCTCTATCCTGTGCAAGATTAATCCAGTCTCTACCATCATATTCCACCTCCCTCAAATCAATTGTAATATTATCCTCCCATCTACGTCTCCCCAAAGGTCTTTTTCCCTCCGGTCTCCCAATTAACACTCTATATGCATTTCTGGATTCTCCATACGTGCTACATGTCCTGCCCATCTCAAACGTCTGGATTTAATGTTCCTAATTATGTCAGGTGAAGAATACAATGCGTGCAGTTCTGCGTTGTGTAACTTTCTCCATTCTCCTGTAACTTCATCCCTCTTAGCCCCAAATATTTTCCTAAGAACTTTATTCTCAAACACCCTTAATCTCTGTTCCTCTCTCAAAGTGAGAGCCCAAGTTTCACAACCATAGAGAACAACCGGTAATATAACTGTTTCATAAATTCTAACTTTCAGATTTTTTGACAGCAGACTAGATGGCAAAAGCTTCTCAACCGAATAATAACAGGGACTTCTCATATTTATTCTATATTTAATTTCCTCCACAGTGTCATTTATAAGAATAGATGGGAATAAGAGTAAATTTATTACAAAAAGTAAAAAAGTAAAGTAATGAAGGAGTTGGACAGGAAAGAGCAATTAAGAAAAAAAAAGGGCATTCAACAACTGTCGGGTTGAGTAAAAAACTGAGGAAATGAAAGAATAAAAGATAAAATGACATGTGAATGAGTTAATATACACAAGTGTAGGAATGGGGTTCGTCCTATAATATTAAGTTTTATATAGAGAGTGTACAATCAGTATGGAATATTACTAATAACTTCTTAAATTTTAATGAAGAAAAGTTTTGTCCAAAAGCTGTTGGAAATAATCCATACAATATGATAGGTACTAGTTTTCGAAAAAACTAATTATTCAGACATACAGGATGTGACAGTAAAATGTGGTTTTATATGGCATTTTATTATTAAAATTTACATATTCCTAATTTCCATTACATTTTTATGAATGTGTGGGAATTTTACACATTCACATGTTTCATGTCTTTTAACCATTTATTAAACTTTTTTCGTGGACTTCAAACGGAAACAAAATATGTAAAATCATGTGGAGTAGGCCCTAAAGGCAAACAAAACACTATCACTAACAAAACTTTACCTCAAATGCTCAAAATGAGAACCGTTCACAGTCAAACGAAATCCCAGTCTATCACGAAAATCGGTATGGCATAGTTGCGCCCCGAAGAAAACAGGTAGCAGATAGGACATGGCATAGTTGCGCCCCGAAGAAAACAGGTAGCAGATAGGACATGGCATAGTTGCGCCCCAAAGAAAACAGGTAGCAGATAGGACATGGCATAGTTGCGCCCCGGATAAATCAGGTAGCAGAATGGATATGGCATAGTTGCGCCCCGAAGAAAACAGGTAGCAGATAGGACATGGCATAGTTGCGCCCCGAAGAAAACAGGTAGCAGATAGGACATGGCATAGTTGCGCCCCGGATAAATCAGATAGCAGAATGGATATGGCATAGTTGCGCCCCGAAGAAAACAGGTAGCAGATAGGACATGGCATAGTTGCGCCCCGGATAAATCAGGTAGCAGAATGGATATGGCATAGTTGCGCCCCGAAGAAAACAGGTAGCAGATAGGACATGGCATAATTGCGCCCCGAAGAAAACAGGTAGCAGATAGGACATGGCATAGTTGCGCCCCGGATAAAACAAGTAGGAGAATGGACATGGCATAGTTGCGCCCCGAATAAATCAGGTAGCAGAATGGACATGGCATAGTTGCGCCCCGAATAAATCAGGTAGCAGAATGGACATGGCATAGTTGCGCCCCGAATAAATCAGGTAGCAGAATGGACATGGCATAGTTGCGCCCCGAATAAATCAGGTAGCAGAATGGACATGGCATAGTTGCGCCCCGAATAAATCAGGTAGCAGAATGGACATGGCATAGTTGCGCTCCGAATAAATCAGGTAGCAGAATGGACATGGCGTAGTTGCGCCCCGAATAAATCAAGTAGCAGAATGGATATGGCATAGTTGCGCCCCGGATAAATCAGGTAGCAGAATGGGTATAAACATAGTTTTGAGCCCCGAATAAATCAAGTAGCAGAATGGATATGGCATAGTTGCATCCCCGAATAAATGAAGTAGCAGAATGGGTGTGGCATAGTTGCGCCCCGAATAAATCAAGTAGCAGAATGGACATGGCATAGTTGCGCCCCGAATAAATCAGGTAGCAGAATGGATATGACATAGTTGCGCCCCGAATAAATCAGGTAGCAGAATGGACATGGCGTAGTTGCGCCCCGAATAAATCAGGTAAGCAGAATGGACATGGCATAGTTGCGCCCCTAATAAATCAGGTAGCAGAATGGACATGGCATATTTGCGCCCCGAATAAATCAGGTATCTGAAT
Source organism: Periplaneta americana (assembly GCA_025594305.2). Classification (NCBI taxonomy): domain Eukaryota; kingdom Metazoa; phylum Arthropoda; class Insecta; order Blattodea; family Blattidae; genus Periplaneta; species Periplaneta americana. The sequence goes on along the minus strand of JAJSOF020000005.1, from coordinate 183,946,880 downwards.
GGACAAAGCGTAGTTGCGCCCCGAATAAATCAGGCAGCAGAATGGACATGGCGTAGTTGCGCCCCGAAGAAATCAGGTAGCAGAATGGACATGGCATAGTTGCGCCCCGAATAAATCAGGTAGCAGAATGGACATGGCATAGTTGCGCCACGAAGAAATCAGGTAGCAGAATGGACATGGCATAGTTGCGCCCCGAATAAATCAGGTAGCAGAATGGACATGGCGTAGTTGCGCCCCGAATAAATCAGGCAGCAGAATGGACAGGGCGTAGTTGCGCCCCGAAGAAATCAGGTAGCAGAATGGACATGGCATAGTTGCGTCCCGAAGAAATCAGGTAGCAGAATGGACATGGCATAGTTGCGCCCCGAAGAAATCAGGTAGCAGAATGGACATGGTATAGTTTCGCCCCGAATAAATCAGGTAACAGAATGGACATGGCATAGTTGCGCCCCGAATAAATCAGGTAGCAGAATGGAAATGGCATAGTTGCGCCCCGAATAAATCAGGTAGCGGAATGGATATGGCATAGTTGCGCCCCGAATAAATCAGGTAGCAGAATGGACATGGCATAGTTGCGCCCCGAAGAAATCAGGTAGCAGAATGGACATGGCATAGTTGCGCCCCGAAGAAATCAGGTAGCAGAATGGACATGGCATAGTTGCGCCCCGAATAAATCAGTTAGCACAATGGACATGGCATAGTTGCGCCCCGAATAAATCAGGTAGCAGAATGGATATGGCGTAGTTGTGCCCCGAAGAAATCAGGTAGCAGAATGGACATGGCATAGTTGCGCCCCGAATAAATCAGGTAGCAGAATGGACATGGCATAGTTGCGCCCCGAAGAAATCAGGTAGCAGAATGGATATGGCATAGTTGCGCCCCGAATAAATCAGGTAGCAGAATGGACATGGCATAGTTGCGCCCCGAATAAATAAGGTAGCAGAATGGACATGGCATAGTTGCGCCCCGAATAAATCAGGTAGCAGAATGGACATGGCATAGTTGCGCCCCGAATAAATCAGGTAGCAGAATGGACATGGCATAGTTGCGCCCCGAATAAATCAGGTAGCAGAATGGACATGACATAGTTGGGCCCCGAATAAATCAGGTAACAGAATGGACATGGTATAGTTGCGCCCCGAATAAATCAGGTAGCAGAATGGACATGGCATAGTTGCGCCCCGAATAAATCAGGTAGCAGAATGGACATCGCATAGTTGCGCCCCGAATAAATCAGGTAGCAGATAGGACATGGCATAGTTGCGCCCCGAATAAATCAGGTAGCAGAATGGACATGGCATAGTTGCGCCCCGAAGAAATCAGGTAGCAGAATGGACATGGCATAGTTGCGCCCCGAAGAAATCAGGTAGCAGAATGGACATGGCATAGTTGCGCCCCGAAGAAATCAGGTAGCAGAATGGACATGGCGTAGTTGCGCCCCGAAGAAATCAGGTAGCAGAATGGACATGGCATAGTTGCGCCCCGAATAAATCAGGTAGCAGAATGGATATGGCATAGTTGCGCCCCGAATAAATCAGGTAGCAGAATGGACATGGCATAGTTGCGCCCCGAAGAAATCAGGTAGCAGAATGGATATGGCATAGTTGCGCTCTCATGGGCATAGTACACACGAAAGTGATTGTCATGAAATAAATAAATTACTTAAAAATATTACAGTGATAGCTGCATTGAAATCAGGTAGGCCTAGCGTATGATTAATTTTGCTATTTAAAATAACACTTTTTTTATTGATCACAAACAATAAATGAACTGTATTTTTTTGTTTCTACATCGATATCTTAACCCTACGGTACAGGGTTTCGAAAATTGAAACTTAGAACCATTGTGAATTATTAACTCTTCACCCTTTACACTAAACTTACCATTCATTTCAAATTAACCTCACTGTACGCCACAGACGGTGTGAAAATAACTAATAAAATGTCAAGACTGCTAAGGCCCCATATTCCAACGGCTCACTCATCTGAATATGTCAGTTAATAAAGTACTGCCAACTTCATGGTGTTTATTTTAACGGGAGGGTATTGATAATCACTGCATAAACAGTAGAAAAACAGTTAATAAAGTACTGCCAACTTCATGCTGTTCATTTTTCGGTAGGCTATTGATAATCACTGCATAAACAGTAGAAAAACAGTTAATAAAGTACTGTCAACTTCATGGTGTTCATTTTAACGGTAGGCTATTAATAATCACTGGATTAATAATACTTCACTGTATAAACAGTATTGATAAAAACAGTAGAAAAAATAAAGTACTGCCAAATTCATGGTGTTCATTTTAACGGTACGCTATTGATAATCACTGTATAAACAGTAGAAAAACAGTTAATAAAGTACTATCAACTTCATGGTGTTCATTTTAACGGTAGGCTATTGATAATCACTGTATAAACAGTAGAAAAACAGTTAATAAAGTACTGCCAACTTCATGGTGTTCATTTTAACGGTAGGCTATCAATAATCACTGCATAAACAGTAGAAAAACAGTTAATAAAATATTGCTAACTTCATGGTGTTCATTTTAACGGTAGGCTATCAATAATCACTGCATAAACAGTAGAAAAACAGTTAATAAAATATTGCCAACTTCATGGTGTTCATTTTAACGGTATCGATAATGAATATGAAATCGAATAAGAAATCAATAAAAAGGTTGGTGTTGATTACGAGGCTCGAGTTTCGTAATAATCACTCTACTATTTAAAATCGGGGCGCAACTTCATGCCCATTTTTATCGATAACCTGATGGAAATCGAATAAGAAATCAATATGCCCACAAAACAGGGACCCTTTTTTATATGCTGCATTTTATCTGACCGTGGGGCGCAACTGTGCCCTGCCCAAGAAAATAGTCTATTGTAGATGTGAGATGGAACAGATTAGTCATGTAACTGTGAGAAAGGCAGTGGACTGCTTGCGTGATAAACTGGGGCATTGTTTAGCCGTGAACGGTTCGCATTTTGAGCAAGTGTTGTTACGTTTGGATAGTGACAGTGTTTTGTTTAGTTTTATGGCCTGCTCAACATGATTGTTTTATGTGAAGTGTTCTGGATAGTGAAGTGTTTTGTATCAGTCAAGTCACGGTTTACAGTGGCAGTAAATAGTTTCGATCCGTGTAAAGTTTATAGTGTCAGTGAAATGTGTCATAATGTCAGTGCAGTGAGTGAGATAGAGAGTAAAGTGAAAGTAGTGAAAGAATATCAGTGCCAGAATAATAATACATACGTATGTCATATATATAAGTTGTAATGGAAAATTAAATAGGTTATTTCAACTATTAATATTATTGTAATAATTATAATTATTGTGTGTAATTAAGTTACCACCACCGGGTGTTTGCCATTTTCAGTGTAAATACATACATACAAATTAACTAGTTCTGTACTTTTCCATTCTCTTATATAATCCGATATATACAGGGTGTTTCCGAGGTGGTGTTACAAACTTTCAGGGATGATGGCGAAGGGCACATGTATCAATTTGAGATAAGGGACCCCGGCCCGGAAATGACTGAGTCGAAAGTTATAAGCAAAAATAGTTGTGTGGAAATGGAATTGTAATTTGGCACCACGTGCCCTCCTTCCCTTAACTTTTGGAACAGTCATGGAAAAATGGTATGGGCCGGATATCTCCTACGTGGGTACTTGCCCCGATACAATCTGTGAGCTTGTCTACTGTTCCCATTGGCTCATCTGTATTCGAAAATCAGGTCCGCTTATTCGGCTCTCGTGTACTCCTCCATTTCACTAGGACTGATCGACTGGACACTGCAACTTGTACACATACACTGCTGTCTACAGACGTGCATATCAGGACCGACCATGTCCGTTACACATTACGCTATCTGCATTGCTTTAGTGTAGTTTCCTGTCCCCATCCCTCAGACAGCGCACTGAATGGAATACTGTAAGTAGACAACGTAAACAACGTCAGATGTACAGATAAATACACATAAATAAGGTGTACAGAGGAATAAAATTATTTCATTTCCACATAACTATTTTTGCTTGTAACTTTCGACTCAGTCATTTCCGGACCAGGGTTCCTTATCTCAAAATGTATACTTGTGCCCTTCGCCATCATCCCTGAGAGTTTGTAACACCACCTCGGAAACACCCTGTATAGTCCTAGTAAATACAAAGGGGGATAGACTACAACCTTTGCGAACACCTTGATTAATAATTGATTTCCAATGAGTTTGATTCTTTCCTGTGCATAATGAAATAGCCTATGATTACCCCAATATAAATTATAAATTGTAATTATTAATTGCTTTGGATCATCACCTTCTTTCAAAATTCCAAATAATAATAATAATAATAATAAATAATAATAATAATAATAATAATAATAATAATAATTCAATCTTCCTCAACTTTGTGAGGTTGCCAAAGACAAAGAACGTAAAACAGTAACATTTAAAATGGCATTAACAATTCCTTACAAGAAATATGTTTACAAGAAACTGAAATTTGCAGTAGATAATATAATGAAAATTTATGAAAATACAGATAAAGAAATAGACTGAGAAAATTCAACTGTAATTTGAATTGAAATACAAATGTCGCCGTAAAATCTGCAGAGAACCCTTCAAAGCTATAATATAAATTTCCTTAATTGTTGTTGGGACTCCAAATTTATGACAGAATGACACGAATTGTTTTGTTATGGTCCCTCTAGCGCCCACCATTAATCCGACGACTTCTATATCCCTGAGTTTATATGATGTTTTGTAATAAGGGATAGTGGGTTCATAAATTCTCCTTTTCTCTAGATTAACTTCCTCAGGTTGATTCTGATGCTTCTCGAATCTGATGGTCGGATCCAGAATATAACCTTTTGTCTCTCCAGATTTAAATGTTATAATATCAATACGCCGATGACTCCCAGTATCCGCTATTCCATGGACTTCTTCATAGGTAGTGTAGCCATTGGACTGAAGGCATGTTGCGATTACAGTCCTGATCTTGTGATATCTGCTGTTACGAAGAGTTTCGCCAAATGGGCATGAACCTAAGACATGAGCCAAAGTTTCAACCTCACTGTGGCATCGCCTACAGTGGTTATTGTCTTGAGTTCTGCCTGGAATAGCGCGTACAGGAGCAATATTGCCGGTCATCTTCAGCGCATCTCTCCACTCGGAGCTAGAAAGGTCTGTATGATGTCTGACCCAGCTGTTTGCGGGAGTGAAGTCTTGATATAAGCTGACTCTTTACCTTTCTGTGGCAGTTAACACCATTTATTAAATTCTTCAAAGAGCAAAATTTTCCTGAGTTTCCTTGAGTCAATTAGACCTCTTTTGTTCTTATTGGTGTCTAGGGAGATCAAATTGTTATCCAGAGGTAACTAGCCGAGGTTAGTTTTCAGTTCTCTCTCTCTAAATCTCTTGTGTTGGCAATATACTGATTATCTGATCTCATCAAAAGTTGACAACTGTTAATTTGTTGAAGGACTACCTCCCATGTAGTTCGAAATAGACCAAGGCCTTTTATATATATATATATATATATATATATATATATATATATATATATATACTGTCTGTAGTAATGTCACGAGAGGTCTGAGATCTGCCGATAAATCTGGGAAATCTCATACCTCGAGTGACATTTATTGGGACTATTTCGTGAATAAAATAAACATTTAAATAATATATCCTTAAAATTCGATCACAAAATGTTAATAATTGTTTATTAACGAATACTTAACCTATTCAGACATTGTGAAGTTGAAATACTCGTAGATAAATATCGACTATTGCAATAAAGAAATTCGATGTTATTATTCAGTAATGCCAATTGCGAAAAGCGAAATACAGGTTTAACAATGTTCATTACATGTACTGCACTTTTCTCTTATTATTATAACATAAATACATTTTCATTATCTGCTGAAATCATAATTTAATTTAACAGTAACAGTGGGGACAGCTATATACCAATGCTTATGTATTCACAGCGAGACATGTTGCTACACAGTGAAGCCATCTCTGTATAGATAACACACGAATTTTATTACGCCATACGAAAGGCAGTTTGATCAAAGACATTATTACTATGCAAGATCTTTGAGTTTGACATGCGGTGATGTTACATAAATTTGAACGTCTATTAATTGTTTAATTTCAATACAAATGTTATAGGCTACAAGTTTATAGGTTACATTACCTGTGGAAGCAGGAACAATGTCGGCTGTGCCTTGTTTCGACCGTTACTTACAATGAGTGCTACACGAAAGCATTTTTATAGCTCGACAAACGCATTCTCACTATAGTGTGTAACGGAACTAAAGCTGCATCTACACAGTTCAATATTCCAATCGCGTATGCGTGCAATCTGGGAAGAATATTGAAAGAATCAAGTTTAAAAGGTACGTTCAATTAAGATGCATGAAGATTTTGTGTGTCTACATGGTGCGCCGTTTTGAACGTCTTCTTCACTGCGTAACTATATTAATTAATATTAAATATCAATCTTGCATTCATTGCTTTAAAGTTGAAAGAAACGTTTAACCGTGTAGTTGCATCTTAATGTATTCATGATCATCAATTTACGGGGGAACAGTTGGCGACACGACTAAACAAAAGAACGTCCATGCGATAAATTGATAGCGATAAATCTAGCTGCAGAAATTATCACAAAGTCTGACTGTGATTGGTTGGAATTCAAAATTCCATTACACTTGATGATAGATAAATTGAACAAAGACATTGACTCGATTGTGACATGGACAAAGAAATTCCATCTTAATATCAATCCTGGAAAGACACAAGCAATCATATTAGGACACAAACGGCAAACCGACGCTGTAAAGCACCTCGACATTTCCCCCGTTAAAGTAAGTACAGTGCATATCCCTTTCAGTTCTTCGGTAAAAAATCTTGGCATTCACATGGATAATAATCTCAACTGGGACATGCAAATCACAGAAACCTGCAGAAAAGTATATTCTATTATTCATGTGCTAAAAAGGATAAATGTTCATCTTCCCTCTTGCTTAAAAAAGTCCCTTGCGCAGACCCTTGTATTTCCCTATTTTGACTATGCTGACATTTTACTGACTGACCTTTCCAGCGACAACAAAATGAAACTTCAACGTGCTCATAATTTGTGTGTACGTTTTGTAAGCAATGTTCGTAAATATGATCATATTACCCCATCCCTGGAAGCAATAGGTTGGCTTAAACTAGATAAGAAAAGAAATTTACATTCACTTCTCTTTCTCTTCGAAATCTTGAACTCTTCTATTCCTTCGTACCTGTCGTCTCGCTTCACTTACCTTTCTTCCCACCACAATCTGAACACACGCTCTCGCCATGAAACAATACTAACAATACCATCCCATCGCACCTCCTCATACTCATCCTCTTTCACAATAGCCTTGCCAAGACTCTGGAATTCGTTACCTGCTAGCATCAGGGACTGTCGAAATAAAATTCAATTCAAACGCAAACTTACTATAGTAGGGAGCAGGAATATTGGCGGATGGAGGTATACCCCTTCATACTAACCCAACCCACGTTCCACCCCTACTTTAGCTGTATATGTTCTTCGAAAGGTCGCTTCCGAAACATCTTTCACTCCTCGCTAAGTAACCTAAAGTCTGTAACATCGAAATAGTGTTTACATATAAACACTGTCTGTGTGTCGTTATTTAGTGTAAT